>CM017777.1:12025633-12444277 GCA_008121275.1 Drosophila lowei
GCGAATGGGTGTTGGCGAGGCTCCAGTGTTTGCCCCTTCAGTTGAACCGTACTTCTTTGGCAGCATGATCTTCTCGAACGCCTTGAGTAGTTGATATGGAGCACCAAAGCACTGCATGTGGGCTTGCCTACGCAGGCTTACATCTGGGATACCTTCGATGACTCCGTCAATAAACTCCTCGTCGTCAATGACTATGCGGGATGCCAGCGACACTTTGGCGTTGAAGTACATCGAGAACTCCTCGTCACGTGCCCATGAACGGGACTCGAACTTGCGACGGAGCAACAGTTTGCTTTCCTTGGGATGGAAAGTGTCTTCAATGACGTTCAACAACTGATCGATTGGCAACGACATGTGCTCCGGACTCGAATGCAGCCACACCAATGCTTTGTCCTTAAGCTTCGACATTAGCAGCATTAGTAGCTTCTCATCCTTCAGTTTGTTCACTTTTGCGATGGCCTTAAACTGCGCGATCCAAGTTGTGACGTCATCGTTGTTTCCAGAAATGTTGCCATGATATGTTGGCAACATGTCTTTGGCGGCATTTAGCAACATGACGCCAGCGTCATTGTTGGCGGCTGGTGTTGTGTTCTCTCCTCTCCCTTCCTTCTCCCTCTCGCTCTGCAGCTTCAGCAGCTCGATTTGCAATTTTAACATTTCAACCTTTGCTCGATATTCGCCGTGGTTGTTGTTGTGCCCAGGCGCTTGCGGTGCTTTTTCGTTCTTCTCTTTGCGTTCGCTCTTCGTCGAGTCTTGATCTGCGGCTGCCTCATCTTCCCTCTCGTTCTCGCATGTTTCGGCTGCCGGTGGTCCCTGTCCCCGCAGCTCTACTGGTATTTCGTTAAGTCTCGCTGCCATAGATTGAGGGACTCCAGCCATCCGCGCAGCTGGGCGACCGAGAACTCCTCCGTGCCGACCAAGTCCGACATGTTTTTTTTTTTTTTTTCAGCGATGGCGTCTTCGACGGACGAGAAAAGAAAAATTTTCGCTATTTTTCACTGGCGGCGGTTGATCCTATCCCACTTCTGAAATTGTAGGCCGTCTAACCCGGGAATTGTAGTGACCAATATCGGTGCGTGGGTGAACTGTCTAGGTATAAAAACACAAGCCCGGCGATTTCATATAACTCTTTTTTATTAGCTGCGCGTCTGTCTCTCACAATCGCCATTTACAAAGTGAACTTACTCTATTATCGATGTTTCTTATCCGATATCTCACTATTGGTATTTCCCGCCGAGTGTATCGATGGTGCGGTAAATACCAATGCACGCTGTATGCTATTTTAAATACTAGTTGAATGCCTCACTAATTATTACCTTGCTACAAATGTTAGCTTGGACATTAAAACATTCTTAAAATACGTTTCTAAGATGTTCAAGCGATAGCGAAGCTCATCATTGCGTATCGGGTTTTCCGATTTAGCATCTACCACAGATTTGATCCGAGATATATTGCGTTTTATATTGCTCCGTTGGCGTTTTAAATCTTCGAGCGTCGTCATTTTGAAATCGATCGAGATGAAAAATTCTGAAACGGTTTTCGAGACTTTCGATGGCAGCTGCGAGACGAGCGAATGTTGTAATTGTTGCCTTTGTAGATTGAATGCGATTAGTTTAGTTGTTCACAGAAGAATTAACACACGAGCCCCACGTTGGGCGCCAAAATGTTTGAACACGGAGCGTTTTCCGCATTAATGTTTATTCACGGATGGGGGTGTGTTACTTTTCAGCAAACGAATTAAATTCGATATGTGAGTTAGCCGAGCAAGAAAAGTTGATGGATGCGTTTGAGCGTTAGGCAATAACTATTTATTACAATTCTTAGTGCTTAAGCACTGGGCATGAGAGAGACTCTACTGTGGTGAATTTATTACAATGATGGTGGAGAGTAAGTACACAAAGTGAGCGTTGGCTATCTATATTACCAGGGTCATTCGAGTAATATATTCCTTAAGAGAGTTTGACCGAACAAAAACCGTATAGAGAGAAGGGGCCATTTGGAAGGATGCCTGGGGGGCAGAATGGCCGCTGGTAGGTCGGGCAGGATTCTCTATCCCGGAATTTTGGTGTGTCCCTAGCACGCAATCATTTAGTAGTAATAATGGAGAAAGGCAAACCATGGGAGGGGGAGCAAGACCACCACCCACTCGCGCGCCACTCGCCCGTGCCCACCATCGCGCTTGGAGATAATAAGAGTGTAGCCCGTTCGTTACAATATAGCGTCCAATCCGGCCGTAAAATTCTTCATCACGCCGAGGGGGGAAATTATCTGATCCAGATAATGTAATTCTTTTTGTGGGCCGCCCGGGCCAGAGTGCCCCTCTTCATGCTGCTTGACGATCAAATACTTTATCAGAAATTTGCTACGGAAAAATCCCGTTGATTTTCAAAAACCTTCTGGCATCGTTTATGCCGTCCGGTAGTTGGATTCTGTGAGCTCGATATGGCAGACAAAACATTCTGCTACTAAGGAAAGGAGTGACTTCAGTTGCCACTTTGGATGAAAGTGGATGTTTGTAAAACCCAGAAGGATGCATTTCCGACCCCATAAAGGACATATAATCTTAATCATCATCAATAGCCGAGTCGCTATAACATAGCTATGTCTATCGGTCCGTCCGTCTTGTTTGACGCATAGTTCTTAGAGACCATAAAAGCTAGAGCAACCAAATTTTGTATCTCTGTATTCTGTGATATCACACAGTTACAAATGTATTTCTAAATTTCGCCCCGCTCCCTTCTTCCTCGTGCAGTGCGCCCGATCTGTAAAAAAAGTAATGAAAAATGGAAACAGATAAAATCAAATATATACAAATCTCCCTAACGCACAGTGGGCGAAACGGCCAATCTGCCGGAATTAAAGTCATAGCGTCTAAAATAATATTTTTTGTTTTTACGCCAACATTATTATTACATTAATTATTAAAACTACTTTTATAATGGGCTGGCGAAATTAAATGACTAGGATTACAATTAATCAGTGGTCCAGGGTGAGTAGCATATTGGTATTGGTCACGGCAATTCATCGTCTGGTTCTCGTGAAGTTGCGGTCCGACTTAGAACCTCCTATTGGGCAGGTCCGCTGGGTGAATCTTGGCAAGCCTACGCCGGTGTCTGGGGAACGTTTGGGTTGTTTATTACGGCACAGAGGTCTCTGGCGATGTCTAAAATAATAAAGATATACATTCAACATTTTTGTTTGTTTAAAGATAATAATGTAGGAAATTTTTTGGAAACAATTTAAAAAAAAATTTTTTTTTAAATTTATTTTTTATGTTTAATTTAAAAACAAAGCAAACAAATTTTTTAATTCTTATGTATTCTTTGATGACTAAAAATATAATAAAAATGATTTCAATTTGAATTATGAATATTGCAAATAAATATTCCTAACTATTCTGATCCTGAACCATATCTTAAAAATGGCCTGTTGTAAAAACTTGCGTTTTGTTGCAGTCTAATCCACAAAATATACAAAGACAATTAATCACATTAACAATTAAAACGAGGGGGAACGTTGTGAGTTGCTACTGCGACCGCAACTCTACATTTATTCCCGATACATAGTCAGTATAGCTACATTAAACGACAAAGAGTGCGTGCGAGAGAGACAGAAAATCAGTCAGAACGTGTCGACGGGCGCTGCGTAGCCACTGAAAATTGATTTGTTACTTTTGGCTATAATAATAATCCGATCTGATTCGGATTCGGCAAGATTCGGCAATCTGGTAGACATGGCCATTCTCTATGATTGTGCTTTTTTAATTTTCTCCTATCTTCAAAATTGTGGTTGCCACAGATTTTCGTTGTTTATGGCTGCGGAAGGGGGTGGGCCGAAATTTTGAAACACACTTGTAGCAGTGAGCTCTCTACAGTGAGCAAAAAGAAATACACTTGTAACAGTGAGTTCTGCAGTGAAAAATTACAAATATTTTTGTAGCAGTGAGAGCTCTACAGTCAGGTCTAATAGTCTCTGAGATCTGTGGATGCTCCAGATTTTCGTCCTTTGCGGGGCGGAAGGGGGTGTGGCGAAATTTTAATAACAACTCGTCAAGGTCCGATATCACAGGAGTGTGGATACCAAATTTGGTTGCTCTAGCTTTTATAGTCTCTGAGATCTAGGAACTCACTTTTAGCAATAGGCAAAGCCGGCTATGATACGTGTGTGTTAGAAAGAGACAGGGCGAGAAAAAATGAAATTGTTTTCTTCATTCTGGCTATAATAATGATACGATCCAATTCAGATTCTGCAGTCTAGAAGATATGGTCATTCTCTACGATTCTTCGTTTTTGATTTTTTTTTATCTTTAAAATTGTGGATGCCACAGATTTTCGTCCTTTGTGGGGGCGGAAGTGGGTGGGGCGATGTTTTGAAATATACTTGTAACAGTGACATATCACAGAAGTCTGGATACAAAATGTCGTTGCTCTAGCTCTTATAGTCTTTGAGCACTAGGCGCTGATAGGGACGGACAGACGGACAGACAGACATGGCTCAATCGACTCGGCTATTGATGCTGATCAAGAATATATATACTTTATCGGGTCGGAAACGCTTCCTTCTGGACGTTACACATATCCATTTTCACCACAAATCTAATATACCCCAATACTCATTTTGAGTATCGGGTATAAAAAGAATGAAGTTGAAGTTTCAAAAGTTTCACTCCATAAAAGTCTAAAAGGAGTTGCTTGATTGAGTTACTTACGACTGCAAGATTATATATACGATTTTCCAGTAAAAAAAATATGCTCCTGCCACAGAATATATATTTTTTTATACCCGATACTCAAAATGAGTATTGGGGTATATTAGATTTGTGGTGAAAATGGATGTGTGTAACGTCCAGAAGGAAGCGTTTCCGACCCCATAAAGTATATATATTCTTGATCAGCATCAATAGCCGAGTCGATTGAGCCATGTCTGTCTGTCTGTCCGTCCGTCCGTCCGTCCGTCCGTCCGTCCGTCCCTATCAGCGCCTATTGCTCAAATACTATAAGAGCTAGAGCAACGACATTTTGTATCCAGACTTCTGTGATATGTCACTGTTACAAATGTATTTCAAAACTTCGCCCCGCCCACTTCCGCCCCCACAAAAGACGAAAATCTGTGGCATCCACAATTTTAAAGATAAAAAAAAATCAAAAACGAAGAATCGTAGAGAATGACCATATCTTCTAGACTGCAGAATCTGAATTGGATCGTATCATTATTATAGCCAGAATGAAGAAAACAATTTCATTTTTTCTCGCCCTGTCTCTTTCTAACACACACGTATCATAGCCGGCTTTGCCTATTGCTAAAAGTGAGTTCCTAGATCTCAGAGACTATAAAAGCTAGAGCAACCAAATTTGGTATCCACACTCCTGTGATATCGGACCTTGACGAGTTGTTATTAAAATTTCGCCACACCCCCTTCCGCCCCGCAAAGGACGAAAATCTGGAGCATCCACAGATCTCAGAGACTATTAGACCTGACTGTAGAGCTCTCACTGCTACAAAAATATTTGTAATTTTTCACTGCAGAACTCACTGTTACAAGTGTATTTCTTTTTGCTCACTGTAGAGAGCTCACTGCTACAAGTGTGTTTCAAAATTTCGGCCCACCCCCTTCCGCAGCCATAAACAACGAAAATCTGTGGCAACCACAATTTTGAAGATAGGAGAAAATTAAAAAAGCACAATCATAGAGAATGGCCATGTCTACCAGATTGCCGAATCTTGCCGAATCCGAATCAGATCGGATTATTATTTTAGCCAAAAGTAACAAATCAATTTTCAGTGGCTACGCAGCGCCCGTCGACACGTTCTGACTGATTTTCTGTCTCTCTCGCACGCACTCTTTGTCGTTTAATGTAGCCATACTGACTATGTTTCGGGTATAAATGTAGAGTTGCGGTCGCAGCAGCAACTCACAACGTTCCCCCTCGTTTATTAATATATATCTTAAAGTTTTAAGATGAATCAATTGTTTGTCACTTTTAAGCCAAATCTGTTGAGTGTAAAAAAGAGTGGGAAAATTTGATGATGCACATACGAAAACATATGTTAACTTTCAATGCTTACAGCTATCGAATATCGATCAATAATATCGATACAAATATCGATACCATAAATAGTGTATTGGTAATCGAATCCAACAAAAAACTGTGAAGCTTTTAATATTTAAAATTTGACTTTAGTTCCGCCAGATCGGCCGTTTCGCCCACTGAGAAACCTTACATAAATCATAAGTTCACATATGTGTATACTGACTAAGTTCCGTGTATGACTGCCCCATTGCGGCGTAGGTGTTAGTATAGAGTGCGTATCGAGAGAGACGAATCGCTCAGTGATGATGAAAAGGGAAGAGATGAAGAGAGCGCCCGTTGAGCGTGTTCCTCTGCGGTAACGTGTGTGGGTTAGAAAGAGAAAGAGCGAAATGGTAATTGCGTCGCAGACAGTAAATGTCTTTGAGGGATAGTTTGGCAATACTAGATACTAATATACTACTAAAGTTTTTCCACACTGTAATCTCGCGGATTAATTCGCTATTTACGTGCCGCTACGAACATCGACCAAAATTTGAATGAACCCAACATCAGAAGTAAGATCGGTGCCAACTTCTGCAAGATCACTGGCGTGCAGTTTTCGAATTGGATAAAGCTATGCAGGCATCAACGCCAGAATGGAATACTGGCGTCACTTTGCCAAAGTTCAATCTGGATGACATGAACGCAATGGTGTGTGACCGACGATATTATTCTTTCAGAGAAGTGGTTAACCCAGTTTGTTATGCCTACATCAAGTGGAAGCAGTTCAAACAACTGTTCAAGCAGCGTTCAACAGCCACCCCTCTGCTGCTGAATGTAATGCAGTGTATACCAGCCACATGGTGACTTTCTTAATGAGCAATTCCAAGAGCAATGCTGGAGCCAAAACGAAGTATGGCACAGCGAGGTATGGTCTTTCCGATTTTTTTTTACTCTGGAGCTGAATTCTCTGAATTCTGATGAGAGAGATTACAGGATAGACAATTAAAAAATGATATCATAATTGGACGAGAAATTCGGAAACAAAGTTTAATGTTTTAATCATAATAAATATTTGTGCCGCATATGTGCTGCCATGTAATCTGGTTAATGTTGATACAGGCTTGATTGGTTATGGCAAAGATAAGTTGATTAATTAACTTGAACAATACTCTGCAACTTTCATTAATGGAATCCCTGTCAACATCTTTAGCACTGTTCTTTTTTAGAGGTATTGCTTTTTTTTTACATAACTTAAGTATCTTACGCCTGGTTGTATTGAACTTTGCAATTCTGAAAATCAGCTATAAATCCTACCCGAACACTTTGTAGCTTAAGCGTATCGTCTGGAAAATATTAAGCTTTCAAATTCAAAATTGAGAATTTTTTGTGGTATCTTTTCTCGGCATTTTGACATTGAAAACTCGGGAAAAGTCTAAACAAATTCATTCATTGTAATTATCGTTTATCGAAATTTTAAAGCCTGTATTGCTACACAATGGAAATCAAAAGCCTCCTCTTCCCATCGCCCAATCTGTTAATATGAAAGAATCCTATCAAACAATTACTAAATTGTTTGAAAATATAAAGATCACCAGTGGAAGGTCGCGTGCGACTTAAAAGTCTTAGCCATGTTATCTGGATTTACTTGGACGTTGACATGCAATGACTGCATCTTTCAAAAGGCGACTCAATTACTACACCATCAAGTGGCTCGTGTGACACCAGACGTCTGTTACGCGCGGATCCTAGGCGAAACGCAGCCCTCCTCCCGCCCAACCGACCGAGGGGCGCTCCCGCATGACGCGCGGCGCGTAGCCGAACCGAACGCGAACATACAGGAAAGATAGCTGTTAGACTAATATGCGAGGAAAATTAGTACTAAACTTACTAAGAGAACTAAGCATGCTTTCAAAATACAAATACCACTACAATTACTAATTATGATAAAGGCACACCCTTGATCAAGTTGTGCATAAAAATCACACCAAGCATTTTTCTACGGTTAACTAAGGATGGGAGGTTTACTAATAGAAGTCTACTAGAGTAAGATGACAATCTCACACCCGCATCCCAGTTAAGGCCCCGCAGAGCAAAGAGTAAAAAGTTTTTCTGTACTGATTCTATACGGTCCTGGTATACTTTGTACTGAGGGCACCATACACAGGAGCCGTATTCTAAGATCGAACGAACTAGCGAGGTATAGAGAGTCTTTGTTATATAGGGGTCGTCAAGTTCCTTTGACCACCTCTTTATAAACCCAAGCACGCCCATGGCCTTATTTACCATGGTAGAAATGTGTTCAGAAAAGTTAAGCTTGGCGTCTAATATAACACCAAGATCATCCTTCAGGGTAATTCTCTCAAGAGAACCACCACATAGGGTATAAGGAGCCAACAAGGAGCTAGAACGATGAAATTTCATTACTATGCATTTCGATGCAATAAGATGTAACAAGTTTGCACAACACCATGATTGAAAGTTATTGAGATCGGATTGCAAGCGAGAATGAAATGAAATGTCCTTATACTGGACACAGAGCTTAACATCATCCGCATACATGAGTACTCGAGAGTATGTTAATACCGAAGGCAAGTCATTAATAAAGATTGTGAAGAGTAAGAGGCCTAGATGGTTGCCCTATGGTACTCCCAAAAAATCGTGACTGGTGAATAGAGGGAATTTTTGAAGAGGACTCTTCGAGACCTGGAACAAAGATAGATAGAAATCCTTTTTAAGAAGTTGGGCGGAAACCTTAAAAGGTCAAGATATGCGCTAGAAGGGAATGGTTTACAGAGTCGAAAGGTTTACTAAAGTCGGTGTAAATGACATTCGTCTGTAAGTTACCTTGAAAAGGAGAATATACAAAATACTGGTGCTTCCTGTTCCTATGGGATAGCCGAGATAGAAAAGAGCATTACTCAAGAACGCACTGGTCAACACGGGACGAAAATACTTTGGGACATCACAACGTACAAAATGCAGCTCTCGTGAAAATCCAAGACATTACATATATTACCACCAAACAGTTTTTCCACGTCTGTCCCTGGCAAAAGTTAAAGAAGGCGTATTGGATGGCCCCCAAATTCGAAAACTATTAAAAGATGATGGATTTGAAAATATGTTATCTGCGAATGGAAAAGCAGCCTAGAACTCATTCCGTCTGGTTACAACAAATTTTCTTGGTAACAGCAAGCTATTAAGCAGCTAATTAAGAACTATGAAAAAATTGGATCAAACATGTCACTTAAAATCCATTTCCTGCACTCCCACTAAGACTTTTTTCCGCCTAACCTAAGGCACGTTAGTGATGAACACGGAGGGAGATTTCACCAACCATTAAAAGCTATGGAACGACGGTATCAAGGTGTTTGGAATCAGAATATGTTGGGCAACCATGTGGGGAATCCCATAAGAGAATCTGACTCTAATGACAATTAAGACAGCCAAGAAACTTTAATCATTTTAAAAATAGTGTTACGTTTCTACAGTTCGTATTCCGGATTGAGAAAGGAGACTGTTGAGAAACGCAGACGATATTCTTGACTTCTCATATTTAGAAATAAGTCCATCGCTAAGCGACGAAGCAATCGGGCAAAGGGAGCAAGAGGAGAATGGAAGAGACGAAAAAATCTGTATACACACATATTCTTTTCGCCGCTGCGACGGCATTTTCAGTACCAAATAGACATCGAACCGGACAAGAACAAAATAAATACAGTCCACTAAAATCAAATCCCTCGAGCATATTATTTGCGAACATTCTTTGGTCATTCGAGACGGATTCTTGAACGGTTTTGTGTGCTTTGGTGTTCATTGAAAATTGTTTACAATGGAACAATTAAAGGCATTGGTAAAAGCCCGTGGCAGACTCAAGGCCATTATCACACGCGCATTGGCTTGGGCTGAACGGGAAGAACCAACTACAACGGCGGAGGTCACCTCACGGATGGAACTGCTCCAATCGGCTTGGAAAGAGTTCTCACAACTTGGAGCCCTTCTCGAACACGTGGATGGGTATGGGGATCCAGAGGAAGACAATGCACTCTACGAGGAAAAGTATCTATTGGCGCATGCAATGATTTTGGAAAAAAAGGGGTTAGTACAACCAACTAGAACTACAACGATCAACGGGGATGGCAGCAGAGAGCTTCATCTAAACAACGACGCAGTACTCAGCCTGCTACAACAACAACAATAGCTTTTTGAACAGTTAGCTGCAAACCAGGACACGACGAACATGTCTATGCGTGCTGCTGGAGAGAGCGAGAGCGGCGAGTTTAGAGGCGCGGCGAATTCGAATTCGGCAGTTGGTGCAGTCACACCAATGCAAAGCGAATTGCCAAAAATTCAAATCAAACGGTTCGCTGGCAACTACACAGAGTGGCCAGCTTTTCAGGATATATATGAAAGTACAATTCATAGCAAGCAGCATTTGACGAACACACAGAAATTTCATCATTTGAAAACACTACTTATCGATGAGGCTGCCGGCTGCAACTTGATACATTTGGCGATCACTGACACTGCTTACAACACTGCATGGGAACGTCTCAAGGAAAGGTACAATCGGCCGAGGCATATCGTAAATTCGTTTGGAACAATTTATGAGGTAGCCCACAACTACTAAAATTGATGCGGCGATTTTGCGTAAAGTGTCCGACGGTGCAAACGAAATTGTACGTGGTCTGGATGCCGTAAATCAAACGGGACGCGACTGTTGGATTATATATCTAGCACTGGAGAAACTTGATGCCGACACGAGGCGCAGGTGGATTGAACGCAGTATGGATAAAGACTCACCCACTCTCGACGACTTCTTCAAGTTCTTGGATGATCGTTGCGAGGAATTGGAACTAAGCAAAGGGGAGCCTGCGTCTGCAGGGAAAACAGTAACTCAAGGGGACAATCAAAAAGGTTCACACACTCGATGGTGACAGTTGAAGGCAGCAACTGCACCAAATGCTATTCGACAAAACACATTCTGTATGGCTGTCCACAATTTTTGGATATGACAGGTTTGCAAAGGCGATCTTTTGTAAAAGATAAAAATCTATGCTATAACTGTTTGAAGCCTGGTCATTTGAGCAACAAGTGTAAATCAAAATACACATGTAAACAGTGCAAAGGTCACCACCACTCACTACTCCATTTAGTAGATACTACATCGGGTATTATCGGGACCTTTGAACAAACAAAGGGAGAGAATCAGAGCAATTCAAACGCGCATTATAACACTGCGGTGACTTGGAGTCACATTGCCCAAGCAGAGGGCCCACCATCGATTGTATGTGCGCAAGGCACTGCACAATCTACTCAAGCAAAAGGAATATCTTCAGTGAAAGCTGACACCACAAGGGGATTCAGCACACTTCACATCAAGTCCCGGATTTCTGAGGATCATTTGACTGTAAACGCCCATGTACTTGGCAGAATCACTTCATCATTGGGAAGGCAAAACATTGATGCATCGGTACTCGATGTGTTTAGTGATCTTCAATTGGCTGATACACACTTCTTCACAATCGCACCAATTGACATACTATTGGGTAGCGAACACGTATGGTCTACATTTACAGGAAGGAAGATGTATGACAGCAAGGGCAATCTTAACGCCATTTCATCAGTTTTTGGATGGGTTATTACGGCACTCATGACACCCCAAGCAAGCAACGCAATTGCACTAACAACAACATTGGATATACATAGATGCTTC
The DNA here is from genome assembly GCA_008121275.1 of Drosophila lowei. Lineage (NCBI taxonomy): Eukaryota > Metazoa > Arthropoda > Insecta > Diptera > Drosophilidae > Drosophila > Drosophila lowei. The sequence continues at coordinate 12,037,361 of CM017777.1, forward strand.
GCTACAGAAGTTTTGGGAGCTGGAGAACGTCGACTGCACGACCAAACTTGAACCCCAAGATGAACAGGTCGAGAAACATTTTCTCACCACACACACTCGCGATGAAAAGGGGAAGTATATCGTGGAGCTTCCATTCCACACCACACACCCTGAATTTGGAGATACTCTACAAGGAGCTGTCAAGCGTTTCAAATCGGTTGAACGTCGCTTGCACCAGAATGAGCAGCTACGAATACAATACATACATTTCATGCGAGATTATCAGACTTTGGGACACATGCGACAACTGCCAACGGAAGAAATTAGCGCGATCTGTTTGCTGTGTGCCTGCGCTTCAGAATGTACAAATTCGTATTCTAAGCGGATATGTGAAAATGTTTCGCCAAATATGGGACTGCGATAACAATCGAGATTTTCAGAGAATCATTTGGAGAGAAGATCCAACCGATCAAATCAAGCACTTTCAACTATGTAACTATGTCACCTACGGAACCTCATGTGCCCCATTCTTAGTGGTTCGGCTGTTGCAACAACTGGCTTCGGATCATCATCATGAATTTCCGAATGCTGCGAGAATCCTACTGGAAGATTTCTACGTTGACGATGTTCTTAATGCATCAAACAATGAGGATGAGCTACTACGGAAACGAAACGAACTTATACAACTAATGTCCTGCGCCAAGCTAGAGCTCGGGAAATGGGTATCCAATACCAAAGGCATAACAGAGGATACCGACGCCTCCACACAACCAACTCAATGGTCACCAGTAAAGGTTCTGGGACTCTACTGGCATCCTGGAAAGGACACGCTAACATACAATGTGGGTCTATCTGCAAATCCTAACTGTACAAAAAGACAAGTCTTGTCCGATGTTTCACGGATATTCGACCCACTTGGACTCTTGGCACCCGTCGTGGTTCAGTTCAAGATTCTTTTTCAACGACTATGGCTACTCAATCTGGATTGGGTTGATCCACTTCCAACAAAACTGGCGGACAATTGGCTGAAGTGGCGAGCTGACCTCGACACATTGCAGCAGTTTCAACTACCACGTTTGGTTGTCAACGACGCAGACAACATCGAGTTGCACGGATTCTCCGATGCTTCTATCAAGGCATACGCTGCTGTAGTTTACAGCAGAGTAATACACGACGACGGCTCTGTGTCCGTATCTTTAGTGGCTGCAAAGACAAGGGTGGCTCCACTCAAGCAGCAATCCTTGCCACGCCTAGAGCTTTGCTGAGCACTTCTTCTGAGCCAACTCATACGATCAATTAAGGCTGGATTACGACACAGAGATACAACTGTATTTGCATTGTGCGACTCTACAATTGTTCTATCGTGGCTATCATATGCACCAGCCCAGCTGGAGACGTTTGTTGGGAATCGAACCTCGGAAATTCTGGATTCCATTCCATGCCATGCTTGGCGTCATGTGGACTCCAAAACAAACCCAGCTGACTGTGCGTCTAGGGGCCTCATGGCTGGCGACCTCATCGACTTTCGGCTGTGGTGGACTGGTCCTTCATGGCTACGTGACAACGATCAATTCTTGGTAAAGTTGAACAAGTCAAAGTTTTACGTTACTCTTTCAGAAAATGGCATACAAAACGAAGTCAAAACCAATTGTTTGTCTACATTGGTCGAATCAAAATTGGATAATCCACTGGAAGAACTAATAACCAATTGCTACTTGTCAAGAAGCCATTACGGAGCCGATCGCAGCTTGTGAAACTGTCACCAATCATTGACAAAGACAATCTACTCAGGGTCGGCGGACGATTGCATCACTCTCAATTGCCAGCAGAGGCGAAACATTTAGTTTTGCTCCCAAAGACTCATCGCATCACGAAACTGATCTTGGAACACGAGCACCGGGTCAACCTCCACCCTGGTGTTTCTGCACTCTTCGTAATTGTTCGGCAAAGGTTCTGGATATTTGGCGCACGTAACCTCGTACGCAAAATCACGCACGAATGTTTGGCCTGTTTTCGACAAAGACAGCATACATCACAGCAACGAATGGCTGATCTACCCAGCATTCGTATCACACAAGCACTGCCATTTGTCAACACCGGCTGCGACTATGCTGGGCCAATCCTTCTCAAGAATGGCAAGGTTCACAAACCACGTATAAGCAAGGGCTATATATGCCTATTCGTTTGCCTGGTCACATCGGCAATACATTTGGAACTTGCCACGTATCTCACCACTGAAACATTCCTGGCTGCACTGCGGCGCTTTATATCTCTACGTGGCAAATGTGCCAAAATCTACAGTGACAACGGCACAAATTTCATCGGCGCGAAACGCTCACTCGATGAAATGCAAGCCCTACTGGCGTCACAGCAACACACCGACCTGGTTTCTCATGCCCTGGCGGATGAAGGCATCCAATGGGTATTCATTCCGCCTGGTTCACCTCATTGGGGTGGAAAATGGGAATCGGCAGTTCGATCGGTTAAACTGCACCTTCGACGAGTCGTCGGAGCCTCAACGCTTACATTTGAGCAGATGCGTACCCTACTTGCGCAAGTCAGCGCAGTGGTCAACTCACGTCCTCTATGCTACACACCGGATACTGAGGTCAACTATTTATCGCCGGCTCACTTCTTAATTGGACGACCATTCACCACCATACCGGAGGCTGACTTGGGTCACATTCCTGTGGGTCGATTGGGGTACTGGCAGAGTATCCAGTCCATGTACCAAGGTTTCTGGAAACAATGGCATCAGGAGTACCTGACCACTCTGCAACAGCGTCCAAAGTGGACCACGTCAATCCCTAACATCTCGATCGGGGACGTTGTGCTTGTTAAGGAGTCCAACAGCCCACCGGCTTCATGGAACATTGCACGAGTTATAGAAGTCTATCCAGGAAAGGACGAACTGGTTCGAGCAGTCAAGCTCAAGACCGCATCTGGAGAATTAACCCGACCAATTACTAAAATTGCGGTATTGCCCCGTTCAGAAACTGTGTTTCAGGGCGTGCCGGGATGTTGAGGAACGCAGACGATATTCTTGACTTCTCATATTTAGAAATAAGTCCATCGCTAAGCGACGAAGCAATCGGGAAAAGGGAGCAAAAGGAGAATGGAAGAGACGAAAAAATCTGTATACACACATATTCTTTTCGCCGCTGCGACGGCATTTTCAGTACCAAATAGACATCGAACCGGACAAGAACAAAATAAATACAGTCCACTAAAATCAAATCCCTCGAGCATATTATTCGCGAACAGAGACAAAGAGTTAGTTTCTACTTAAACAGCAAGACTTTATTTTCTAAAGGATTTAGGTGTTGTTCCAAACAACTTCGAGTCAAGACTGACTATTTCCAATATATCCGGCATTACAACAATAATCAGCCTACTTAATATCCATTCGTTACAATAGTAACAAGAGGTAAATTAATCACTAATCTTAAAAAACTTTTAGAACTTGTTGTAAAATAGCAACTCAATAAAAAAGTCTTTATAAATTAAAACTTACTAAAAATACTGAAAATTAATAATTGTTGTATGCGTTAACGCATGAAATTTTATATCTCAGGTATAAGCGAATTTTGGCAGTTGGACCAGCAACGTACCTAACAGTATTTTTAACGGTAAAATGCGGTTTTAGAAGATTTAATCATCCATAGATTTTAACAAACGATACCTTAAACGACGCCCCATTAATGTACCTATACAGCAAAAACACAAGGAATGAAATTATTTCGACTTTTCCCGAGTCTTCAAAGTGAAAATTTCGAGAAAAAATACCACAAAAAATGCTCAATTGCAACATTGCATTCAATACAACCAGACGTAAGATACTTAAGTTGTGTGAAAAGAAGAAGCACTACCTCCAAAAAACAGCAACAAAAAAAATAGCCATAAGGGCAATACAAGTTTAAAAAAAATTCCGTTTTGCACCATCTGTTTTTCAGCGTGCTGCTTTGAATGTGCTTGGAGACCTGGCTCACTCATACGTTATTGTTTACATGGATGATATTATGGTGGTGTCATATACTGTTGAGTTGGGTCTGGAAAGATTGGGGATTGTTCTGGATGATTGGAATAAGGCTGGATTATTGTTCAACATTACGAAGCGTAGCTTTCTGAAAACTGCCGCTTAGTAAAGTAAAGTTATTGCACAAAACTCCTTGCCTCCACCGGGGTCAGTTAGTAGCTTGAGACAATTCGGTTGTTTGGCTTCATATTTTCGTAAATTTGTTTGCAGATTTTGTCAGATGATTAAACCCCCTATTCAGCTGATGAAAACTTAATTTGGAATGTAGAGCTAATAGAAGAGGTTCGAAAGAAGAGCATCAACATTGTCACAACTGAACCAGTTCCTATAATCTTCAACCTAGAACATCCGATCGAATTGTATACAGACGCGAGTTCCTGTGGTTATGGTGCTATGTTAATGAATCAAATCAATGAATGAGGACTAATCAGTGGAATATTTGAGCAAAACAACTTCCTCCCCTGAGTCTTGTTTGCCGATAGTACCATCTGCATTCTGATGTCAGTAATAAATCAAGTTTTCGAATCGATTATGAACTTAGGTTGGAAGAAAACGCTTGATAACGCCTATCAATACTATTGGTTAGATAAAATGATTAACACAGCAACAAAAAAAATGTTTTTTCTGATCTGGGGGTCTGACTAAATGTACCTTATGTTTTTGGCGTCGCTGAATCCGCATCCGAGGTCCATTTTTCATTAGCTCATCAGGATTTTGAAATAATCTCAAAAAACTAATATGTATTTTTTGACATCGCTGGAAAATTAAGCGGCAAAGTGGTCTTAAAGAGCATGTCATTGTGCAGATTGACGGTTTGACCAATTTAGTTTATTTGTATGAAACCATTTCTTTTTTTGATGTTCCGACCCGGTCAACTACGCAACCGGAGCTTCTGATTGGCAGGGAGGCTCATCTTATGGAAATTATTGCACTATGTCATACTGAGACAAGATTGATTCAGAGAGTGCGAGAAATCATCCGAGAACATGAAGGATATGGCCGTTTATGAAAAATCCAGATTTGATAAGAGTAAGTCAACAAAGAGTAGACACAAAGTGGGTAACAATGTTTTGCTCAAAAGTTAAGAAAGGCTTTAAACAAAGTTAGATGCAAAATTTAGAAACCCTTTTATTATATTAAAGGCTTCTAATTGGCGATCTTTACGTTCTGAAATATTTTAATAATAATCGAACGTACAAGTTTTGCCATGATGATATAAAAGTATTACGACAATATTATGAGTTAATTCGATATCAGTGGAGAAGAGTTACATTCGAAAAGGGCGATGATGTTTCCATTCCGTCCAGGTGATACGATGAGTCTAGATGATGGGTTCAGGAAAGACTGAGTGTGTTCGGTCTTTGTGAGAAGAGCACCTGACATACATCTGTTTTTCTGGGTGTATTGTTTATGCCATCGGGGTGCCCACGCCCTATACATTCGTGAAAAATGTGACTTCAAGAACACCGACCAACCAGTCGAAACGTTGAAATTGAAGAACACTTTACCCGACACTAAGATACCCGATACTCAGAAAAGAGACAACCATAGAGAGTGGTAGCGCGTTCTCTTTGAGTACATGCCCGACATAAAAATTCACCCAAGCACCCAAGTGCTTCGTCATGGTAGACAACAACTTACAAGTACTTTGGATATCAGAAATGACCTACTAATGAACACATTTCCCGCATAAATTTCAACAATGGAATTGTTGGTAAATTTCCACTCGATGTTACACTCGCAATTTCAATGTTTTTTTTTATTTTTTAACCGTCATTTTGATACTCAAAAGGTAAAATCCACAAAAAAGAACAGATAAAACATTAATAAAAATTAAAACTAATTTTACGTAGCACTGTAATATTCGATTTCCGGTATAAAAATTCTATTGGACAACATACTACGAGTATGTTGAGAAACAAATCGCAACTTTTCGAAAATTTTCGTTTTTCTTTTGTAAGTTAAGTACTTATCAGACCACGTACTTATACACCGTACACAAGAAACACAAAAATTGTGTTATTGATCAACAAGCCTCGAAAAATTTGATTCGGTTCTTCCCTTGTTGTTGCCTACTTTTATGGCCTTAAATTGTGCTCCTCTTTTCAGCACATACTACATATGTAGTATCAAAGAAGCAAACGAGTCACACTGGTATCACATACAGATCTATGAGTACATCTGTTTCCTGAACCAAAACACAGAGGTATAAATATTAAAAGGCACGTTTAGGTTTTTTTTTTTCCTAATTAGGGTCTCTTAGAAGATAGTAGAAAATTGGCCAGAGGTTTGTTACGCACAGAACCAACCACATACTGTATTCATGATCAGGATGACAAGCCGAATCGATCTAGCGATGTAATTATACCTGTCTATCGGTTCTATGTCATATTCCAAGTCCATCTAAAAACGAGCGGGAACGTCTACATTTATACCCGATACACAGTCAGTATGCATCCTCTCCGCCAGAGGACGCACAATTTGCCCGACGAAGAGTGTGTGAGAGAGAGATAGAAAATTATTAAGCGCGTGGAAGGCGTTGCGAAGCCACTGAAAATTGATTTGTTCCTTCTGGCTATAATAAAAATGCGATCTGATCCAGATTCGGAAATCTGGTAGATATAATCATTCTCAATAGTTCTGCGAATTAGTTTAGTTTTTTCGTATCTTCAATATTGTGGATGCCACAGATTTTCGTCCTTTGTGAGGGCGGGGCGGAATTTCGAAATACACTTGTAACAAAGCGATATTCCAGGAGTCCATATACATAAAAAAATGAGAATGAGAGAATGAAATTGTTTTCTTCATTCTAACTATAATAATACGATCTGGTTCAGATTCTGCAGTCTAGAAGTTAGTTATTATACCCGATACTCAAAATGAGTATTGGGGTATATTAGATTTGTGGTGAAAATGGATGTGTGTAACGTCCAGAAGGAACCGTTTCCGACCCCATAAAGTATATATATTCTTGATCAGCATCAATAGCCGAGTCGATTGAGCCCTGTCTGTCTGTCTGTCTGTCCGTCTGTCCGTCTGTCCGTCCGTCCGTCTGTCCGTCTGTCCGTCCCTATTAGCGCCTAGTGCTCAAAGACTATAAGAGCTAGAGCAACGACATTTTGTATCCAGCCTTCTGTGATATGTCACTGTTACAAGTATATTTCAAAACATCGCCCTGCCCACATCCGCCCCCACAAAGGACGAAAATCTGTGGCATCCACAATTTTAAAGATACAAGAAAACCAAAAACGCAGAATCGTAGAGAATGAATTTATCTTCTAGACAGCAGAATCTGAATTGGATCGTATCATTATTATAGCCAGAATGAAGAAAACAATTTCATTTTTCTCGCACTGTCTCTCTCTAACACACACGTATCATAGCCGGCTTTGCTTAGCGCAAAACATTAGCGCCTAGATCTCAGAGACTATAAGAGCTAGAGCAACCAAATTTTTATCCACATTCCTATAATATCGGACCTTGACGAGTTTGTTTCAAAATTTCGCCCCACCCCCTTCCGCCCCCGCAAAGTGCGAAAATCTGTGGCATCCACAGATCTCAGAGACTATTAGACCTGACTGTCGAGCTCTCACTGCTACAAAACTATTTGTAATTTTTCACTGCTGAGCTCACTGTTGATAGCTCACTGCTACAAAATTTCGCCCCACCCCCTTCCGCAGCCATAAACAACGAAAATCTGTGGCAAACACAATTTTGAAGATAGGAAAAAATTAAAAACGCACAATCGTAGAGAATGGCCATATCTACCAGATTGCCGAATCTTGCCGAATCCGAATCAGATCGGTTTATTATTATAGCCAAAAGTAACAAATCAATTTGCAGTGGCTACGCAGCGTCCGTCGACACGTTCTGACTGATTTTCTGTCTCTCTCGCACGCACTCTTTGTCGTTTAATGCAACCATACTGACTCTGTATCGGGTATAAATGTAGAGTTGCGGTCACAGCAGCAACTCACAACGTTCCCCCTCGTTATGTATAATTTAGTTCCAATAAATATTATTATAATGTTTAACTAAACCCTTCTTATGATCTCCCCTTCCAAGCCCCTGTAGCGCGTATCGGCACACCAAGGGGTCATGGCCGACAGATAGATGTATGGAATGGCATGACCAAGGTAGGGTGGGCAAGGGTTCCTCAAAACAGCTGAGGATCGTCCGTCTGTCTTATAGGTAATCGTCCGTGTTATGTGGTCATTTGTAGTGAACTCTGTTCTTGCACGTTAAATTTAAAATAAAGAAAGTAAAGGGCCTCGGACTATGGCAATAAAAAAACTCCACCCCCCTTGCCGACGAGCCAGCAGCCGGAAACAATACGTGCAGGTCATAGCCGAGTAATACCATCTCGCCCAAGTACTCGTTACTCATTACAGTAATAATTAATAAGATCTTTATTTTTGGCGCCCAACGTGGGGCCACCTTGTGTTGTACATCGGATTGACTCCGATTAATTAATACCAGGAGGACTCACACATTACATTGACCACAATTTTCTTCTTTCCCATCTGTTTTATTTACAACCTTGTATTGTCTGAGTGAATAGCGTAGGGTAGCTGTCCGTAAAGTTTACGCTGGTTAGCGTATAGCTTTGATGGCAAATATCTGTTTCACTACAAAGTTTTCTGCGAGCATGGAACCATGACAAAAACTTGGAATGCAGGCAAATTAGCCTCAGAGGCGATAACCTGTCCAGTGAGATGTGGGTTCGAGCGGGATTTCTATTTTCAACAAGTGAAGGGACGACTGGGATAGAATGCATAGGAATTCAGAATGGGTCGGCTGCGAGCAGTTGCCTTCTGACCACATTTACCTAGCGATAGTTTTCACTTAACTTTATCTTTTATTTGTTTTGATGTTTTTGTTGTAAAGCCATTCTGACGATTGGAAATCAAGTTGAATCAACCTTAGGGATGAATCTCTGACCACGGCAGATGGACTGGAACGGAAACATGGCAGTTCTTCTATTTGTTTGTGATCGAGAAATTGAGTCGAGTAGGAAACAAGGAGAGTTTTTTTGTCATGAAATGCCTCCTGTCCACGATTCATTTGTGTTGGTCAGTTTCATAAATTTTGCTATTAGACGTTACCAAAAAAGCGGACAATTGGTGTGCAGCTTCTGCAGGAAGCTATTGGGAGTCGGGAGATCATTCTTTTCTTTTGTTGGTATAATTTCAAAGAATTAAATTTCTTTATATATTTGTTTTATAGAAACATTTTTATATTTTTCTTCTATATTTTTTTATAATTTTTTTTATATCTTATTTTTGTTATATTTTTTTTATATATATTCACATACATACATTCATTATACAGGCTACATAAATAGATTTGATACCTTTATTGGGGGTTATTCCGCAATATGATGTAATTAATTCTGGGAAGAAATTAAATAGTTCTATGGGTCTGGATAGATCGCCACGAAAAGGGGTGCCTCCTCGAAGCATAGAATGCAGCTTATGCAAGTCAGAGTTGGGAACTGGGGAAAATTATAAAACGAAGTGCGGACATCCGTTTCATAAGGCATGTATAAAAACGCATTTCACTGTTAAAACAACTTGCCCAACTTGTGATTCGGTTTGCATAGCTCAAACCATTACAAATCCAGCTAGCACATCTGTGTTAACGAGGCAGCAATCTAGACTCGTACCAATCCCAAGAGCAGATAGCTTATCAGATTTGGCCGAAACGAGAAGTGAAGAGCTAAGTGCGAGCGAGAACCCGTCCATCGTCGAGATGAGCCAGACGTCTGCCGAAATTGCAGCCGCTGTCAAGGCTATGCAGAACGAGCTGTTAACTCAGTTGACAGAACAAATGGCGAATCTCATTCAAACCAATGTAGAAGCTCACATAAATAATATGGAGCAGCAAAGACAAACGCCAAATCCAAATACTAGCAGAAATACTTCTTTGGAGCAGCTACTAGGAATCAATGGGCAGCAACCAGATCCGGGGTTACCTCCGCGTGCTACCAGCGCCCGATCGGTAGGTTCAGAATTGGCCCAAAGACCAGACAAAGTAGGCCACATAATGTCGAACTGGAAATTAAGATTTTCAGGAACCACCGATACAATAGGAGTCGATAGCTTTATCTATAGAGTTGAGGCCCTTACTCATCAGACGTTAGAGGGAAATTTCTCACTTCTGTGTGGTAATGCGAATTCGCTATTTGATGGCAAGGCATCTGATTTCTTTTGGCGATACCACAAGTCGGTAGGAGTAGTTCGTTGGCAGGAGCTTTGTGCTGCGTTGAGGAAGCAATTCCGAGACTCCAGAACGGATGTGGATATCCGCCAAATGATAAGGGATAGAAAACAGAGGGAAAAAGAAACGTTCGAAAGTTTCTACGATGCCATCCTAAAGCTAACTGATAGACTCGACCAGCCTCTTAGTGAGAAGACGCTGATTGAAATTGTGAGGCGTAATTTACGTCCGGAAATTCAGCATGAAATTCTTAACATACGGGTAGATTCGATGGAAACCTTGAGGGATATATGCAGGAAAAGGGAATGCTTTTTAGAAGAAGTCCGTAAGAATCATGGTTATCAGAAACCATCGGTCTTTAAGAAGCAGATATCAGAGCTCTGGGAGGAAGCAAACATCGATGATGCCGTAGAATTTTCTGAAGGAGAGGTAGAGGATGAGATAGGCGCTTTTGCTCTCGTATGCTGGAATTGCAGGAAGGAGGGGCATAGGTATCAAGACTGCGCGGAAAAAAGGAAAAATTTTTGCTATGGATGCGGTATTCCTAATGCCTATAAACCTTCATGTGCGCGATGCCAAAAAAACGCGCAAAGGAGCACTGCAGCATCTCGTCCACTGACCAGTGTTCCCAACCGGCAAGCGGCGACAAAGGAGTGAGGATATATAGCAGTGCACACTGGGCGGAATTCCCAAATAAGTGGCATAAAGTCGAATAAAGCAGATATCGAGCTGAAACTTGGCGTATTTGATATATATAGCACTCTAAATATTTGAACAAAATTTTAAATTCATTTGACCACGCCTACCCAAATAGCCCATATATGGCAACAGTGCGTATACGTGATTACAAAGGAAATTCATGAGAACTATAAAAAAAAGTACTAAAATTTTAAGGGAATTCATTATTCTGTTTTCCAAAACAGTTTTTAAGCGCATGGATAGCCACTGTGAATGTTTTTTTTTCTAAATGTGCATATTTTGGTTGCACTTTTGCAGATTCGAAGAAATATAAATTGCAAAGCTTCTAACTTTCTTGTTCATTTCACTAATGTTTTCATTGGTTAGTGAACATTCCGTCAATTGGCCAACTATCCAGTTTGCAAGGGCGGTAGAGTTGCGGCCGTTGTCGATCCATACGTCCAGAAGCGTTGCATGACAGAACTCAAGCTGATCTAAAAGTTCAAAGTACCGCAAGAGCCGCAAAAAGCCGCAAACCGGATTATTACTTACTTTTAATACACACTTTCTACTTTATTTTAACATACATTACATAACGCACAAACACGCAGAAGGTTAGTTTTTACTCCACACAAGACGAACACATTGGTTTGGTTTTCTTTTTTTTTTTTGACAATACAAAACAATTAACATATATAACATATAACACATTTTAACACAAAATATTTTTTGTTTTTCAATCTACATACCCGGGCCTTTAAAATCCATATTTCACAATATTTTATTTTTGCAGTGTATGAATTTGCCAAGCGCTCAAAGTGAATAAAAATTTCCCGACAATTTTGTCGCAGGAATCAGCTGACTTATCAACTGACTTTGAAGCTTGATCAGAATGACAGGGTTGCATTTTTAGCAACAAAATTTATTGATTTTTAATATATAGGGATTCTACTTTCAATATATTGAAATATAATTAATATTTGCTTCGACAAAATTTTCGACTTTATGCCACTTATTTGGGAATTCCGCCCAGTGTGCAGTGGTGGGGAGCGGGAAATGACACACTCCCTTTCGGCTGGTCAGCCAGAGTATTTTTGGCATACTAAGCTGGAAAATATTAGGAAGATTGGGTTTCCGAGCTTTGGCGACAAGGCAAAGACAAGTTCTCGCAGCAGTCGGCGGTTAAAAAAATTCTGGGAGTCAGTAAAGTACATAAATAGCATTAGAAGAAACAATGGGGACAAACGCCCTTATGCTGAAGTTGGTCTTCTGGATAATAAGCGAGTGGGTTTGCTCGATACAGGAGCTGCTCTGACTTGCATCGGAGGGAAACTGGCCAAAGAATATATTATCAGCAGGAAGCCGTTTAAAAAGGTGCTATCCAAGGCATGCACCGCTGATGGAAGTCATCAGAAAATAGTTGGTAAATTTAGGACTAGTATAGAGTATAAAGGTATAAGTAAAGAATTAGATATATACATAATCCCTTCGTTAAGTCAGGATGTTTATTTAGGAATTGATTTTTGGATGTCGTTCGATCTTTTGCCCCCACCCTTAGAGGTGGCAGAAATATCAGCAGCCACAGAGCAGCACGTTCTGACAGACATTCAGGAATTGAAATTGCAGGGAATGGTCCAACGCTTTCCATCATTTGCGACATCGGGTCTCGGGAAAACTTCGGTGTTGTCACACTCAATAGACACTGGAAACGCGAAGCACGTTAAGCAGCGTCCTTTTCCAGTTTCCCCGGCAATCGAGAAGTTATTGTACACTGAGATTGACAGGATGCTTCAACTAGGAGTGATTGAAGAATCTGAGAGTCCTTGGTCCTCGCCAGTAGTACTTGTCCGGAAACCGGGAAAAGTCAGAGTTTGTTTGGACAGCAGAAAAGTGAATGAGGTTACGGAAAAAGATGCGTACCCCCTTCCCCAAATAGATGGCATTCTCAGCCGTTTACCGAAGGCAGTGTTCATAAGTAGTCTCGATCTGAAGGATGCATATTGGCAGATCCCCTTGGATCCGGCATCTAGGTGTAAAACTGCATTCACGGTTCCAGGAGGCCCTTGTATCATTATAAAGTCATGCCGTTTGGTCTCTGTAATGCCTCTCAAACCATGACACGCTTAATGGATAAAGTCATTCCTGTGTCGCTTAGAAACGAAGTCTTCGTATATTTGGACGACTTATTGCTGGTGTCAGATACGTTTGAGAGACATTTACTCGTTTTGGACACCGTGGCCTCGCGGATTCGGGAAGCTGGCTTGACCTTAAATATCCAGAAAAGTAAATTCTGTGTGCGCTCTGTGAGATACCTAGGGCATATAATAGGAGAGGGTGGTATTCGCACTGACCCCGAAAAAGTCTCGGCTATTTCGGATTTTCCATTGCCGACGTCGTTGAAAGCGTTGAGAAGCTTTCTGGGATTGGCAGGGTGGTATCGAAAATTCATAAACAACTTTGCGTCTGTATCCGCCCCGTTGACTGACCTATTAAAACCGAAGCAAAAATTCGTGATGTCAACAGAAGGCAAGGAAGCTTTTGAGCGGTTAAAGGGCATGCTTTGCAGTGCTCCGGTTTTGCAAAGTCCGGACTTCAGCAAACCATTTTTATACATTGCGACGCCAGTAAAAGCGGGGTAGGCGGAGTACTGGTACAGAAGTCGGACGAAGGGGAAGAACTGCCGATAGCCTTTGTTTCGAAGAAGCTTAACAAAGCCCAAAGAAACTATACGGTTACAGAGCAGGAATGTCTCGCTGCTCTGGTCAGCATAAAAAGATTCAGAGCCTATGTAGAGGGTCAGGAGTTCACTGTAATTACGGATCACGCCTCGCTGAAATGGCTCATGTCTCAAAGTGATTTATATTCGAGGTTAGCGAGATGGGCTTTAAAACTGCAAGGTTTCCGGTTCAGTATCCAACACAGAAGAGGGAAGCTGAATGTTGTTCCGGATGCCTTGTCCAGGGTCCCATATGACCAAGTGGCGGCAGTGGATTTCAGCAATGGTTTGCTGGTGGACGTTGAGTCAGCTCATTTCAAATCAGGAGAATATTTGGAACTGATAGAGGGAATTAAGAGCAATATGGCTCAACTGCCCGACCTTAAAATAGTTGATTCTCTGATCTATCGGCGATCCGAGCATGTAAAAGGAGACATCCTTAACGACGCGTTTGCTTGGAAGTTGTGGGTACCCAGGGGGATGGTCAAAGAAGTGCTAAAGAGAGCACACGATGATCCGCTGGCTTCCCATGGTGGAGTCCACAAGACACTCGAGCGGATCCGGCGATATTATTTCTGGCCCGGACTCGTCAATGACGTAAAGACTACGTGGCAGCCTGCGAGCAATGTAAAATGTCAAAGGCTCCAAACGCTCCGTTACGTCCACCGATGGGAAAAGCGGCCGAGTCGCAAAGGTTCTTCCAGCGTCTCTATATTGATTTCTTAGGTCCGTATCCTAGGTCTCGCAGTGGAAATATAGGAATTTTTATTGTCCTGGACCATTATTCGAAATTTGTTTTCCTCAAGGCTGTAAAAAAATTAAATGCTGATGTTGTGCTGAGGTATTTAGAGGAGGAGTTATTCCATACTTTCGGAGTTCCAGAGGGAATTGTATCTGACAACGGATCGCAATTTCGATCCGAGAAGTTTCAAGGCCTGCTCAGAAGGCATCGAATAACGCACACGCTAACAGCTGTCCACGCTCCCCAAGCCAATGCTTCGGAGCGAGTCAACCGTTCGGTCATCGCTGCCATTCGGTCGTATATTCGCAGTGACCAGAAAGACTGGGATGAGAGTCTTAGCAAAATATGCTGTGCGTTGAGGTCGGCGGTTCACTCAGGGTTAGGATCCACGACCTACTATATGGTTTTCGGCCAGCAGATGGTGTCTTCAGGCGCAACGTATTCTTTGCTGAGGAAATTGGGGATGTTAGAGGACAAGGCAGCGACCTTCACACGTGAGGATTCATTGGATATCGTCAGAAAGAGAGCGTGTGAAGTGATGCGGAAGCAATGTGAGCGAAATCGACGGCATTATGACCTGAGGGCACAGGAAGTGTCGTACCAGGTGGGGCAGGAAGTGCTACGGCGAAATTTTAAACAAAGCAATTTTCAAGCCGGCTACAATGCTAAGCTAGGGCCAATGTTTCTTAAGGCGCGAGTTAGACGGAAAGTGGGGAACTCGATTTATGAGCTGGAAGATCTGCAAGGAAAGCTCATCGGAAGGTACCACGGGAAGGATATCCGGCAAGCGTAGCCACAAGCCAGTCAGCCTTGTGGATTCCTCAAAGCAGGCAATATCCCCAAGTCTGATTTTGGCAGGGGATTCTGTAAGAGGCTTGTAGCTGAGCTAAGGGCGAAAACTAAATGGACCGCCAACGGCGTTGTATGGGCAGCCATAGTCTCGCTGCTACTGGGGGTTTTGGAGTCAGGGGCTCTAAAACGGTGCTCTGAAAGGTTGGCTCCCTCTGGGGGTGAGTTAGCGCTGATGGCAGTTGAAGAGAAAGAGGAGAAAGCGATGACATTCGAACGTCATCCAGCGGATCCGACCGGTCTCATAGTGGATGGGAGCGTGTCCATCTTCCTTTTGGAATTTGGATGTCGAGCGACCAACATCGGCCCCGAACAGGCTCAGAAAAAATCATTAAGGAAAAAGTTCCAAAGTCAAGAAAAGAATATTGTCAAAGCGCGAGTGGTATCCAGCAGCAGCAAAGCAAAAGTCGCGGGACTAGGAAAACTAAAGCTAGGTCGGCCACTGGGGCCAAGATTGACGGGTAAGAGGAACAAAAAGTGGGATACCACAGATCTTTCGGGGCCGAATACGACAGACGGTTCTTTCTCCCTGCACTAGATTTGGCGCCTAGCAATTTGGGCTGGCGAAGCAGCGGCGCTCCAAGCAGCTGATCCGACGCAGCACAGAGCGAGGGAGCAGAGACGCAGCAAAAATTTTGAGAGGCTCGACCTTCGCGGGCAGCCGGATCGACGTCGGTGAGGCCGCGGCCACAAAGCGAGACGGTCGATAATCCACGTTAGCGAAAAGTTCTGCAACCGGCGAAATACGAACAGTGAAAAAGGAGGAAAATCGCCCAAATCTTACCTAAACGTGCCGTAGGCCAAATTAAGTTAACAATGCCCAATTAAAATCCGCAGTTTGCATAGTGAAGAAAAGTGTTAGTGTGTTGTTGGAAGTCAATACTCAGAGCTGCAAGGGTAATGCCAAAAAATAAAGAGGGCGAGCGGAGCCAAAGGTGATGCGCATAGGCAGAGAGTAAAAGCGGGGGAGAGAGAGAACACGCAAGCAGCAAAGGCAGAGCCCAATAGGAGAGCGACCGAGCTATAGAAACGCTCGCCAGCAACGGAGCCGAAGGGGGCTGGCGATAAGCCGAGAGAAGTAGCATAAGTTAGCATAAGAGAAAGCAGAATAGTACCGAGCAGCAGAACAGCTATTTAAGTTTACATACATATACATAAAAAGAAATGCAGAAATGAAGAACAGCAGTGAGGGAGCATAGAGTAGGAAAAGAAGGGCAAGAGGAAAAGCGAATATGAAACTAAAACAAATCCATAAATAGATAACCTTCCATGCACAGATCAAAACAAAAAGAATAACAAAAACCAATATGTTTATAACCGAAATGCAATAATAATACACCCGAACCCAAAAATATCATTTTAACTACAGTTTTGCAGCAACCATCAGAAAGCGCTTTCGACGGTGGATCCGCAGTAAAAGTGAGTTTATTTACTAGGTGTTTAATCTCAATCATTTGGGCATGGAAATTGTCTATGGGTGTTCCGACCAAATTGCATTACCGTTTCGTAGCCCGTAAGAATCAACATTTATATTCTATCTTTAAATTTTAATCTTTACCATTGCACATTTATTCAAATACTAGTTTATAAGTTTACCTGATCCTAGTTCAAGGGAACCAGGCCAAGATAGCCTATGGGAGGGAACACATACCCCGTATTTTTATGTATAATTTAGTTCCAATAAATATCATTATAATGTTTAACTAAACCCTTCTTATGATCTCCCCTTCCAAGCCCCTGTAGCGCGTGTCGGCACACCAAGGGGTCATGGCCGACAGATAGATGTATGGAATGGCATGACCAAGGTAGGGTGGGCAATGGGTCCTCGAAACAGCTGAGGATCGTCCGTCTGTCTTTTAGGTAATCGTCCGTGTTATGTGGTCAATTGTAGTGAACTCTGTCCGGTGAAGTGTATGGCTTGTTTATTTTGCACGTTAAATTTAAAATAAAGAAAGTAAAGGGCCTCGGACTATGGCAATAAAACAACTCCACCCCCTTGCCGACGAGCCAGCAGCCGGAAACAATACGTGCCGGTCATAGCCGAGTAATACCATCTCGCCCAAGTACTCGTTACCCATTACAAATTATACCTGTCTATCGGTTCTATGTCATATTCCAAGTCCATCTAAAAACGAGCGGGAACGTCTACATTTATACCCGATACACAGTCAGTATGCATCCTCTCCGCCAGAGGACGCACAATTTGCCCGACGAAGAGTGTGTGAGAGAGAGATAGAAAATTAGTAAGCGCGTGGAAGGCGTTGCGAAGCCACTGAAAATTGATTTGTTCCTTCTGGCTATAATAAAAATGCGATCTGATCCAGATTCGGAAATCTGGTAGATATAATCATTCTCAATAGTTCTGCGAATTAGTTTAGTTTTTTCGTATCTTCAATATTGCCACAGATTTTCGTCCTTTGTGAGGGCGGGGCGAAATTTCGAAATACACTTGTAACAAAGCGATATTCCAGGAGTCCATATACATAAAAAAATGAGAATGAGAGAATGAAATTGTTTTCTTCATTCTAACTATAATAATACGATCTGGTTCAGATTCTGCAGTCTAGAAGTTAGTTATTATACCCGATACTCAAAATGAGTATTGGGGTATATTAGATTTGTGGTGAAAATGGATGTGTGTAACGTCCAGAAGGAACCGTTTCCGACCCAATGAAGTATATATATTCTTGATCAGCATCAATAGCCGAGTCGATTGAGCCCTGTCTGTCTGTCCGTCTGTCCGTCCGTCTGTCCGTCCCTATTAGCGCCTAGTGCTCAAAGACTATAAGAGCTAGAGCAACGACATTTTGTATGCAGCCTTCTGTGATATGTCACTGTTACAAGTATATTTCAAAACATCGCCCCGCCCACATCCGCCCCCACAAAGGACGAAAATCTGTGGCATCCACAATTTTAAAGATACAAGAAAACCAAAAACGCAGAATCGTAGAGAATGAATTTATCTTCTAGACAGCAGAATCTGAATTGGATCGTATCATTATTATAGCCAGAATGAAGAAAACAATTTCATTTTTTCTCGCACTGTCTCTCTCTAACACACACGTATCATAGTCGGCTTTGCTTAGCGCAAAACATTAGCGCCTAGATCTCAGAGACTATAAGAGCTAGAGCAACCAAATTTTTTATCCACATTCCTATAATATCGGACCTTGACGAGTTTGTTTCAAAATTTCGCCCCACCCCCTTCCGCCCCCGCAAAGTGCGAAAATCTGTGGCATCCACAGATCTCAGAGACTATTAGACCTGACTGTCGAGCTCTCACTGCTACAAAACTATTTGTAATTTTTCACTGCAGAACTCACTGTTACAAGTGTATTTCTTTTTGCTCACTGTAGAGAGCTCACTGCTACAAGTGTGTTTCAAAATTTCGGCCCACCCCCTTCCGCAGCCATAAACAACGAAAATCTGTGGCAACCACAATTTTGAAGATAGGAAAAAATTAAAAACGCACAATCGTAGAGAATGGCCATATCTACCAGATTGCCGAATCTTGCCGAATCCGAATCAGATCGGTTTATTATTATAGCCAAAAGTAACAAATCAATTTGCAGTGGCTACGCAGCGTCCGTCGACACGTTCTGACTGATTTTCTGTCTCTCTCGCACGCACTCTTTGTCGTTTAATGCAACCATACTGACTCTGTATCGGGTATAAATGTAGAGTTGCGGTCGCAGCAGCAACTCACAACGTTCCCCCTCGTTCTCTATAATTCTGCGATTTTATTTTTTTCGTATCTTCAAAATTGAACTTGACACAGATTTTCGCCCTTTGTGGGGGCGGAAGGGGCGTGGCAAAATTTTGAAACACTGAGTGTGATATCACAGGAGTCTAGATACAAAATTTGGTTGCTTTAGCTCTTATAGGCACTGAGAACTGACTCGGCTATTGATGCTGATCAAGAATGTATATAATTTATGAGGTCGGAAACGCTTCCTTCTGGGTGTTACACACATCCACTTTCACCACAAATCTAATATACCCCTATACTTCTTTTGAGTATAGGGTATACAAAATAGCGCATATTAGTCTTTTTTCATGTACGTGCAGATTATTCGTCAGTCAGCATCGGAGCTTCCAAGGATGCTTTTCCGGCTCCCTGGATATAGAATTATAAGTAAATTTGGCTGCCGCAAACATATTTTTGCTTTAGTTCTATATAGTGTTCTCGTGAATTCTGATAAGATAAGCACCTTAAGCAGATAATACAGTTACTAGAAAATAAAATTAAAAATATATCAGCACTCAAAAGTCAGTGAACAATGAAAATGCAATTTTGGACAATATGTTTTAATTTGTCCTTTTCGGGTATAACATACACATAAAAATTCAGAACATTTTTTTTGCTTTTAATCAAAATCTAGAGTATTCTTACAACCCTGTTTAAAAAAATGAAATATTCGTCTGTTAATTCAGTTATTCTTTTTAATGTATCAAATTTTTAATATAAATATACAAATATAGGGCAAATCCACTTTCTACGAGCACTCCTCTTGACTTTTTCGGACACAGCGAGCTACTTTCCGTTTAAAGTCAGGATAAGATTCTCGCCATTCTTTGGCGGCATCTACATTTGCTGGAGACTCATCGTTGGGATCAGCCAACATTGATATCACTGATATCAAGATAGTTTCCACTGTATGCACGGGTAACCAGCGCTCAGATGCTTTTTCGTATCCCCATTTATCATCTCCAGGCTCGTGTAAAATCGAAATGCAGACGTCTCCGTTTTTTTCAATATTAGGGTGCCAAATTTCTGTGACGAACTTCATTCGAGGTGGACGCAAAGGATATTCTTTGGGGAAATAAAGATGTGCTTTAAAAAAGCCTCCTTCACTGCAGGGAAAGAAATAACATTTAATAAATTCAAAAAAGTATTAACATTTATAATAGAGCCGATTAATCCGACTGTAAAACTCGTTACATATCTTATGTAATATCTTTCTAGACTGAACCTATGGATACAATACAGTAAAACGGTTATTTTACAAATAAAGAGTTTCGATTTTGATTGATTTCGATTGAATTTAACGTTGATGCTGATTATAAACATAAAACAACATGGAATAAGTCCCCGATTAGTCCTCAAGTGGAACAGATACCAAGTTGTTTTTCTTCTCAGAAAGTAATATTTTTGGAAGACTTATTGGACAAATTGATTTTATTTGGACTCTTATTTTCTTACACACATTTGTATCGTTGAAGCCAAAAAGTAGCTTCTTGCCAGGAAAGGCAGCAATTGGTGATTGGTATGCTAAATTTAAACACATAGGTACAAGCACTGAGGAGCTCTGCTGACCTCTTTGTTCGTTCATAGCAGACAGTTACGCCAGAAAAAGTGCTGGCGTGTTTAGTGTTTCATCAGAACAACGCCATGTCAGAAATGGATAAACTATATGAATTTCATTTCGAATTGGTTTTATCCACAAAACTCACCAGATTTAGATTCCAGCTACTAATGGAAGTTCCAAAACCTCAAACAAATTCCCCAAGCAAAAAAATATAATACGTTTGTTTAGTGCTTTTTTTTGGGTACTACAATTCGTTGAACTACACGTGGATTCTCAAGATCTCAATCTATGTATCTTTAAGAATAAATTTAAATTTGAACAAACATTTTTTTTGTTAAATCGACAACTCAAAGCTTAAATTTTGAAAACAAAATTTGTTTCTTTATAAACTAAGGGATTTATTGTTTTATGTTTATTATGCGATCGGAAATGCGGTGCATACATCTGATCAAATCCATAAAACTCTCAACAAGATCATTGCAAGAGCTGTTTAAATTTACATTAAATATCTAAATATATAGACATACTAAAGCGTATCTGGTGGACCAATTATAAGGACTTCCCAGCGGAATATATCATTTTCATCAATTAATCCAGCTGAGAAACCTTCTACTGGATTCTTGTTTAATTCTGAAACGAAAAAAAATATAGATAATTAAAGTTTTTTGAAACACGGGTGTGCCATTCAAAGTTTGAGAGTGAGTTTGAATTCCAGGTGACATTAATGCTGTTAAATTAAAGGGCAAAAATATACCTCTCAAATTATTTAAATTTGGTAGCAACGTTCAGTGTGTTAAGGTTATAATTATTGTAGGTTCAGTAGAGAAACAGTTCAAATAGAACCCCGCATCAGGATTAAATTTGAATGACTTCTTAGAAGATTTCTGGCTAGCAAACCAGCAATTGGAAAACTTCTCAGATATATTTTGTCAATTAAAATGTAAAAAAGAATACATTTTCCAGTCAAAGACAATCGCCAAGAATATATTTTTGCCAGAGCTGTTTATTTGGAGATTTTGGTCGATTTAGTGCCGTTAGCATTTACTAATTGAAGTCGGTTCAGTTGAGAAAGACGAAAATACCTGAATCTTACCAACTCGGCTGGAGAAGCTAAGCCTATTGAAGGAAAACGTCTATGGGTTGTATGGTTTTTTTTTGTGTCATATTTTGTATCAACATATATTATGCGAATATTTTAATGACAACACTGCCGAAAAATGTATCAAAAATATTAAAGAACAAAACCAAACGAGACAGCAACATACCTAAATCTTATGGTGCCCACGACCTCCAAGGTTTTCCTACATTCAAATGCGGTCAAAAAAGTCAAAATTCGTATCTGAAATACAGCTTTTGGGGTGCAAGACAGAACTCCAAATATTGACCTTTGGAGAGATTTCGAGCTTCACAGCTAAGGAAGAAGTTTGCATAGGAAAAGAAAGCAGAGACAATGCTCGTGATTATAGAGTCAGAGATACCGTAAAAATTCGGATATTCTTTCCAAACCTGTAAACTGTGAGTACTGTTCTAGGGCTAAATCGTGTATTTTCCGTAATTTGTATGTTGATACGGGCAGGCGACCATTTGGTTTAGATAATTATAATGAAAAAAACATTTACGAGTTTTCACTTTCTCTCTTTACGGAGACTCAAGAGGGCGTGGCTAAAATATAAAAACAAAATTGATCCTAACCTGACAACAAAGAACTATGAACATGAAATTTTGTTGCTTCAGCTTCGAAAGGTTTCCCGATCCATGTGTTCATACACACGGTGGAGGCTACATACATACATATATGTATGCATGCACATATGTATGTAAATTGACTCGGCTGTCTATGCTGAACAATACCTGGTTGTTACTTACATTTTCACGTGTAAAATATAACCATGTACTCTACGACAATCAAATATAAACACAAAAAAGTCTGTCTCATACAAAACTTACATTTTTCGCACAAATGGAAAAGTAAATGCACAGATGGATGTATGTATGTATGTATTTATGTGCATACATATGTATCCGGCTCGATACAGCTTTGTACTTTTCTCATTCGAAATTAAAACCACTATTAACAAAGAAAACTATAGATATGTTTATATGTAAAATTCAATTAGTAATTAAGATCTTTCTAAATTAAAATTACTCCGGCAGTTTTCTTTCTTGGAACATGTGACATCGTAATATGGAATCAGTTCCCTAAACATATATATAAGTATTTACATACATACAAAGACTATTCCTTAAAGACAAACCAAGACGGCAATTTTTATGTACATATAGGTACATAAAAAATATATATTTTCATATTAATATATATTCATATAAATAAATACATTGATGCATATATATACTAAATATTTGTATTCAACTTACCAGCCAACTGTTTCTTTAAGAGTAAAGATGACTGAAGTTCAGACATATTAAGTTTGTATCTATTATATTTCTCTAAAATAACGCACGCCTATTTTATACAAATTAAAATTTTTTTCTTCTTAAACGCAATGTCACCAAAAAAAACAAATATGTGAAGGCCGATGAGAAAGAATTTTCGTTCTTTATGGACTGAAAACAGATAAATGAACTGAAACTGGCCGGATTGGAATATATTGAGCACAATAATTTCTAATGAACTGGTTCATGGAACAGAAAAATAAAATCGAAACACAGACTAACCTAATGTTTCACCAGAGACTTTAAATAAAATTAGTGAGACCAGATATACAAAACCTTACTGCATAAGCAGGAAGTGTGAGCGAGAGAAGTATATGATCCAGTTTGGTATTGCGGTCGAACGGGTAGTAGCGCTGCAGAGTGGCAGAGAAAGTACAGAATCATACTTTGAAAGTATAATTTGGCTAATCCAAATAATCTCTGTGCCATAGCAGAAATATCGATATAGTATGTATACTGTTTGAGATATTTTAATTCTTGAACCCAGTTAAAATGCTGGTATTAGGAAGCTAGGAAAGCCAAATAAATAAATAATAAATAATGCTGGTATTGATTAAATTTACCACCGACAAAAAATTTTTTACATGATGCATTGGAAAGTGGAAATTATTGATTAAATAAATAAATAGATACAACAAAATGTATGAATGTATAGCAATATATATACAATAATTAAATAAATAAATACCACAAAATGTTTGAATGTATAGCATTATAGACATAATTAGGCAGGCTTCGGTATTCATTTTCACACAAATTTTCCGATTTACCTTTGAAAACGCCAAAATTGGTGCTTCCGTTTTCATGAAGCGCAAGATTTTTCCGTTTTCAAGACGGAAACATTTTCCCACGCCGAAATGAAAAATAACTGGTTTTAATACAACAAAACTAGTTTTAATTGCAATAGAAAAATAAGTTAACTTATTTATGCATTAACATAAACTTGACACAAATACCAGGGCAATTTAGATTGTGCCGTCTTTAAAACTAGTTTTTTAACCTAATCGCAAAATTTGAATCGAAAAGAAATGGTCAGGGCAACAATACTTTTCGTTTTCGTGCTAAAAGCTGACGCAGAACGATTTGGTTATCGGAAAGTTGACAAAAAAGCGTTTAAAATCCCATATAATATAATATTATCGTTTTTTTTGCAAGTTTTGCGGCAGTTAAATCGACCTAGAAGCTTAACGTCTTAAAACCGTAAAAAAAATGCGCTTTTTAACTTATATAGAGGAATATTCAAAAAACATATACAAGAAAAATATCGGGAAAAATCCCAAATATATTTTTGTAAAATCAAGTCAAAGTTGAAAAACACCCCAAAAATTAGATGGTTTGGAAAAAAGGTTTTTCTTTGGAACTGCCGGCCAACGCAACGGACCAGTTTTTTTTATTGAATATTGATAATAATGAATACACATATAAAACATACCAAAACAGAATTATACATTACATTACATAGTTTACTTCTTTTTCCATCTGAAAGATGCAGTATGTGAATAAAAGTTGAATACATTTTGGAACACTGAAATATACATATCTTAACTTTGAGTGCTCATATCTCCTAAACTAAAAGTCCGTCTATTTTTAATGTTAGAATTTAAAAAAGACAAAAGGCATTTTTATCACGCTGTATATTTGCGAAGCAACCAGGTCAGCCGTTTTTGTCAGAATCGACGAGAAAATAAAACAATTATTTGACAAAAATTTTTAAAAGCTGGAGCACCTTAAAATGACAACGAAAACGTAAAACGCAAAATAATTGAAAAGCTTGCCAAAATATACCTACATATACATAATAAAATACAATACATATACATTAGATGCCATAATATAGCAATCCTTCATGTGGCTTGAAAATATACCAAAAGGTATTATATTCCATAAACGTCACCCTGGACACAACACAGTCCCTCGACTGTAGTGATAACATTTTGTACGGTTACCAACACTAATTTATCGTTCTGTCTATTCTGTCACATTTAAATAATTATTCTATAGCGAGATATGTAAGATATAATATTAACACAGCATAACTGAAATGTGTTTTCGTCTAATTCGGTTAAAAGGTTCCAGCTGAATAAAAATTAGGAAAAAAAAAGGTTTAATAGGCTTTTTATATTAGGGTTGAGTTATTGCGTCTTTGAACGAAGTTTTTTTCGGAGACCACACATATGGCAGAATGTTTAAAAGGATTCGGACATTCACATTACGAAATAAATAACTTTGTGCCAATGTATCAACTCATATGTCAATACCGAACTCGAGTCAATGTAAATAGCCTATAAGTATATTGATCTCCTGGATGAATTTAGGACTTTGACGTGCAATGGATGCACCGTCAAGTGGCCAAAGCGACACCAAGCCGAAACTTGTTGCGCGGAAATAGAAAACTCTCTCTCTTTAGAAGTATTATGTGGTACAGGGAGTTCTACTCCGAACATAAAACTCCCAACCAACGAAATTTGTACATAATAATAATAACGCCCTAACATTTCAACATTAGGCTTATATTCAATGGGTATACCAAAAATGTCTTGAACAAGTTGAGCCCTAGTGCTGTACTAAATAATTTTCCTGGTATTGCAGTGCGGCTTAAAAAAGAATGTCCTGGGACCGAAAAAATAAACCTACAGTGAGACATTCCACCTCACCTAGACAGCAATTACAAATCCAATTGTGGTAAAAAGCGCACTATTAATCTATGTCCGCTGAATTAAATAAAGATTCAATATTGGTGACGCACTCTCCGATCAGTAAAAACTGTATCTATCTGAGTACTAGGTCTGGTGGAATACGACCATCACTGGAATACCGAAATGCTTTAATCTATTTAAAGGGCAACTCTACCTTAAGACTACCCTTTCCTAATTTCATAGCTATCGACTTATTCACCAGCCAGTCGATAGTATTACATCGAAAAATAGTGTTTGCACCTACAACAAAATTCGTGAGTCAGAATTCATAAATTGTATGCACTTTAAAAAGGCGTATAAAATTGGTGTACCATATTTTGTATGAAACGATGTCATATCACCAGGATGGAATGCCAGATCAGCAATTCCTTTGGGATGTTTTTCAGAGGCAAGTCTGGGAAACTAACCAAATAAGCCAAAATTAAATTGTTTTCATTTAAGAGTGGACAAAGATAGAAGCGGTCACATCTCAGCAGATGAGCTACAAGTTGCCCTTTCTAATGGTACATGGTCTGCATTTAACCCTGAAACGGTTCGTTTAATGATTGGAATGTTCGATCGCGAAAACAGAGGAACAGTATCTTTTCAAGATTTTGGAGCCCTGTGGAAATATGTGACGGATTGGCAAAATTGCTTTCGTTCATTTGATCGGGATAATTCTGGCAATATTGACAAAAATGAACTAAAGACAGCACTAACTTCATTTGGGTACCGTTTATCTGACCACCTTGTCGACGTTTTACTTCGAAAATTTGATCGTTTTGGACGAGGCACTATTCTTTTTGATGATTTCATACAGTGTTGTATTGTTCTTTACGTGAGTATTACAAAATATTTTAATACCAACTCTATCTTCTCCGAGGTTTTTTCTTAAGGAATCGATCGTTACCTGCATACATACATGTATATCAGCTTTTTGATTAGATATTAGATTTAGATATTAGAGTACATAAAGTAATAGGGTACAAGGGATACGAATTAAATATTTAGTTTATAAAGTTTATGTATGTACATACATACATATCAGCATCAAGAGCAGAGTCGATAGAGCCATGTCTGTCTGTCTGACCGCATTGTTTGTGGCCTAGTTCTCAGATTATCAGAGCTAGAGGAACCAAATTTTAACCAACTAATTTTTACGGTCCTAAGGAACCGAAGTAAGGAACTCGTTACTATCGGATCATTATAGACTTTAGAGAGAGCGAAGGAGAGATGTAACGGATAGTGCGGTATGGAAACAGCTAGAAAATTGTTAAATAGGATTATTAGACGGAGTGCGGAAATATATTATATATTGTAAGATGCGTAAATCATAGGTTTATTTACTAGTAATCCGATCCACAAAATTGTTTAATTGCAGACATTAACAACTGCATTCCGGCAACATGATACTGATATGGATGGCGTTATAACAATACATTACGAGCAATTTTTGAGTATGGTGTTTTCTTTGAAAATATAATGGTGTATATTAAAAAACTATCAACTTATTTATATATAAATTTTAAAAAACATGAAATGAAATGAAATATTAAATAGTGGATGCTATTTATGAAAAATAAACAATAATATCTAATTTAAACTCCGAGATAGTTCATTTTAACAAAACAATATTAAGTAATTGAATATATAATTAAAATGTTGGATTTTAATAAAGCTTGTTCATATTGTGCGTAAAAGGTGCTTTACAAAATTTGCAGTCACTTGAAAGACGGTCCAAATAATTATCTTCAAAATTCATTTGTATTTAAAATAGAAAT
Organism: Drosophila lowei; assembly: GCA_008121275.1. Classification (NCBI taxonomy): domain Eukaryota; kingdom Metazoa; phylum Arthropoda; class Insecta; order Diptera; family Drosophilidae; genus Drosophila; species Drosophila lowei. The sequence continues at coordinate 12,064,799 of CM017777.1, forward strand.
GAGCTATACAATTCGAAAAGGTCTTATCTAAATTGTGCAAGGTATAAAACATTTCCTCACCAATTTTTTTACGGAAAGCGTCGCGCCGTTGTAAGACATTGGCTTGTTGAAATGTTGAATAATCCCTCTAATGAAAAACATAAAAACGTTGTAGTCATTTCGGTCAGTATAAGCTCTTGACAGAATCTTTTACAATCTGCATGACAATCAAATCATTTTTTGTGTACCCATGAATTTGTTGACCGGTTATTTACGGCAGACTAATCCAGTTCTTCCTCGATCAAAATTTATCTAGCAGTCCCGAAGACCATGCAGCTCCCTATCGAAGCGTCATGAATCCTTGTTCAATTGTCCGAGCATAAGACCCTAAACGGTTCATGCAAGGAATAATTCGATCTACAAAGTGGATGGAACAACGGTATATTGTTTCTAGTCAATCTATAGTGAATCGTGAAGATTATGCGGCTCAACAGATCAGGGCTATCTACGTCTCCCTTGATCAAGTTGTGCATAAAAATCACACCAAGCATTTTTCTACGGTTAACTAAGGATGGGAGGTATACTAATAGCAATCTACTAGAGTAAGATGGCATTCTCACACCTGCATTCCAGTTAAGGCCCCGCAGAGCAAAGAGTAAAAAGTTTTTCTGTACTGATTCTATACGGTCCTGGTGTACTTTGTACTAAGGGCACCATACACAGGAGCTGTATTCTAAGATCGGACGAACTAGCGAGGTATAGAGAGTCTTTGTTATATAGGGGTCGTCAAATTCCTTTGACCACCTTTATAAAGCACGCTAATGGCCTTATTTACCATGGTAAAAATGTGTTCAGAAAACTTTAGCTTGGCGTCTAATATAACACCAAGATCATCCACCAGGGTAATTCTGTCAAGAGAATCACCACACAGGGTTAGGGAGTCAACAAGGGGCTAGAACGATGAAATTTCATTACTTTGCATTTCGAGGTATTAATGTGTAACAAGTTTGCACACACCATGACTGAAAGTTATTGACATCGGATTGCAAGCGAGAATGAAATGAAAGCAGCGGACACGTTCAGATAGCCCACTCGACCGATCCAATACAGCTGGTCCTATATCTAGCGACATTTCGAAAGTAGGATGGTAGGCGTCTTGAGGTATAGTGAGCAGAAGGGCTCGGGTTAACAACACTATGGTCGGATCCGATACAAAGCACAGATCGAGCAATCGACCCAAGGAATTTTTCACATGATTGACTTGAGACAGGGACAGGTCAAGCAAGCCGTCAACAAAGTCATGTCGTGACATGGGCACTAGGATACTAGACTCGTTTACCGAAGACCAAACAGTTCCTGGCAAGTTGAAGTCACCAAGAACTATCATACTATCTTTATCAGATAGCGAGGAAGAAACAGCGGTTAAAGCGGACAAGTGCTGCTCATAAATTGAAATATCCGAAGAATGTGGGATGTACGAGCAAGTAATGAATATAGCGAAAGGGGGAAGAATCAGTTTTACACACAGGAATTCCAGTTCCTGTTGAACTTGGACTGTGAAGTGTTCCGACGTGAAGTAAGAGTCCACTGCAATTATAACCCCCCCTGCACGTCGAGACGAACGGTCCTTTCTAAAAGTTGTGTACCGACCTGCCAAAACCTCGGAACTAAGAATGTCTGGTTTTAGCCAGGTATCGGTAAACACAACAACATGGAATGCAAATGCAACACTATCTCGAAAAAGGATATCGAGCTTACTGCGTAAGCCTCTAACATTTTGGTAAGTTAATAAGAGGGAAGTTAGTTTTTGAATGGGTGGAAGAAAGATGGGAAGATGTGGCACGTTGGGCTGATTTGGGAGATTTATGGGCGGCCTATTCTTCTTCTTTGCCTTAAACTTCCCCACCACCAAATGCTCCGGCCAAAACTTTTCAGAGCAAATAGTGTTGAACAGCCGTGAAACAAACACCTGTCGTTTTGGTGGGACCCCCACCAGTGGCTTAGGCACCACAGGCCTACTACCTGTGGTGGCAATATCCGGAGGTCCGGATCTTCTATTCACTGGTGGGATCTGAATGGACGGGACAGCTAGTGAGCTTGCGGACATCACGAACACGGACGCTACAGACGTTTTGGCTGCACGATCTCCGAGGCGACGAATTCGGCTACCGAATCTGCATCGCCAGCAGCTGTCGTTGCCCTTGGAGTGGGAAACGAAATCAGCTGCTGCACACTTTGAGTGGTCGGAGTCAGTTTTTCGGCAACGAGCGGCTGAGTGACTGTTGGCATTTGCAGATCGCGTGGAGTGACCTCTTTGCGCCTCGGAGACTCATTCAGCAGTTTCAAACCGCTAAACTGAGACTCCATGGCTAGGATCCGATCGTATTGGTTTTTTTAAACCAACGGTGAGCTCCTTAAAGCCGCTCCGCGTCTGCCTCATAAAAATTACCATATCTTTCTCAACCGCCCGGCATGCCTCGCAAATGTAATTACGTTATTACGTAATTCGCCATTACGTTTGGCGATAGCATCACCCACGAGGCCTGAAAATCCCGCTCATTTTGCGTGCACTGCGCTGTCGCAGAGCCAGCAGGGGACACTCGGCTGTTCATGGGTGATCTCCTTCTTGCAAGTTTTTTTGGCGCAGACCACAGCGAATTCCATTTTAATTATTCAATTGTTTATTTAAAAATTCGCAATAAAAACTGGTATCAGATCAATGTGCCAGACTAACCTTTTAAGCGGAATTAGTAAAAATGAGAGCAGAGAGGAGAGCGGCTATACCAAGAGCTAATACAAGAGTGCGCTACTGGCCAGAAAGTTTCGTGAGCGAGAGAGGAAAAACAGTTAGTTACAATAAGGTACTAGGGAGAGAGTAATAGAACACCAAATTCTACGAAATGAGAGTGGGCTAGAATGTGAGAGGGTAGTACTTACAAGCAGCAACAACAAAAATACTACAAACCGACGCACGTAACAAAGTAATTAAATTGGGCTTTTACACAGATTAAAGGTATGTATGCACTCGCGGAAAAAACAGATTTTCAGATTTTAAGGCTGAATAGGGAGTTAATCAATACATTGTTTTTTCGAAACATCGGCTGTTTATACAAAATAAACGGAAAAGAAGCGGAGCGCAAAACTACTGGTCACTACGAAAGAGAACGAACGAATCGAATTTTGTGTTATAGCTGGTGGGTCACCACCGCCGCTGGCCCCGTCGCGGTAGCAAATTTTACCGAGATGCAGGTATTTGCTGCTCTGCATCACACTCACCTGTTCACAGCTCGGAGCAACACCAACAAGACGATTAGCATGTTTGTTCCGATTCTGCCTCTCTTTTTTCTGACTGTGATTAAGCCCTCCAAATCAGATGGGGGAGCAGCAGCTGATCTCAAGTCAATGACTTCAGTCGATGTGGCGGCCACTAACCGTGGAGACATTAAGTCGGTCGCCCGCATGGGACCATTGGAATCCTTCCTTGGAGCAATCTGCTTCACCCGCTTATTAGAATTGACCGGAAGTGCAGCCTGAAAATTGGACTTAAGACCCCAATAAAGGCTTTCAAGCTTCAGAACCTTGTTATTAAGTTCATCTATCTTCAAATGCGAGTCATTCGAAACCACACAGTTATCACATTGCCATAACAAATTAGGCAGATTTGTTAAGAGTTTAACATCATCTGAATACAATTTGATGCACGTCAGATGAAACGCACGGCGACACAAAGAAGAACTGCTGAGCGGTAGTGACGTCCGAATCGCATTCCGAGCAGTGATAAAGCGACATAGCGAAAATACGACCGACCGCAGTGAGAGCTGACTAATCACTGGTCTGGGTTAGCATTTTTAACAGGTTATTAGGGTGATTAGTTTATTTCGGTAGTTGTCTTTTTTATTTTTTTTTCCCAATTCTTCACTTATTTCAAGGTGCAGCAGTGACAATTGTCAAGATCTTTGATTGTGCACGTTGTATTATTTCAGTGTGGCTTTTACTGGTGCTTCCCAATTGGGCTTGGGGCAGCTGTTGTACAGAAGCACCTTGAACTGCAGATAAAGCAGAGAGCGAGAGTTAAGCAACCAGTGGGGACTGACAGCTTTTAATTTAGTCAAGGTGAACTTCGAGATATGCTGCTTGGTTGGAGGTGTGTTGATTAGCAGGATTGATTAGGATTGCAGTATCATCAGCAAATGCTGAGGTTGTAAGGGTGGTTGGGGTAGTACGATCCCCTGTGGCCCCCAAGCTCTGAGCTACTGCAAAAGTTCTGTTACTGAGGTAGCTTTTGAGCGCTTATAGGAAGTAGCGATCTAATTTTAGAGAGAAGTCCTTCAAACCAGACTCGCTCAAAAGTGACATCTCTGTTTTTAGCAGAGTAGTATTTTCGCTTCTAAAATGCCGTGCGCAAGAAGACCAGTCTTCTTGACTTATGGCTCTATATGATCATGGTTAAGTATGGTCTCTTTCTGATTTCGGTATCATTAAAATTGAATGTCGCTTATGCGTCTAGGAAATATAAGGCATTCAAATACAATCTTCAAATTACGTACTAAGTATAATCTAAATCTTGTAATCACTTCTTGTGTTTTTATACCCGATACTCAAAATGAGTATAGGGGTATATTAGATTTGTGGTGAAAATCGATGTGTGTAACGTCCAGAAGGAAGCGTTTCCGACCCCATAAAGTATATATATTCTTGATCAGCATCAATAGCCGAGTCGATTGAGCCATGTCTGTCTGTCCGTCCGTCCGTCCGTCCGTCTGTCCGTCCCTATCAGCGCCTAGTGCTCAAAGACTATAAGAGCTAGAGCAACGACATTTTGTATCCAGACTTCTGTGATATGTCACTGTTACAAGTATATTTCAAAACATCGCCCCGCCCACTTCCGCCCCCACAAAGGACGAAAATCTGTGGCATCCACAATTTTAAAGATAAAAAAAAACCAAAAACGCAGAATCGTAGAGAATGACCATATCTTCTAGACTGCAGAATCTGAATTGAATCGTATCATTATTATAGCCAGAATGAAGAAAACAATTTCATTTTTTCTCGCCCTGTCTCTCTCTAACACACACGTATCATAGCCGGCTTTGCTTAGCGCAAAAGATTAGCGCCTAGATCTCAGAGACTATAAGATCTAGAGCAACCAAATTTTTTATCCACATTCCTATGTTATCGAACCTGCACAAGTGTATTTCAAAACTTCGCCCCTCCCCCTTCCGCTCCCGCAAAGGACGAAAATCTGTGGCATCCACAGATCTCAGAGACTATTAGACCTGATTGTAGAGCTCTCACTGTTACAAAACTATTTGTAATTTTTCACTGCAGAACTCACTGTTACAAGTGTATTTCTTTTTGCTCACTGTAGAGAGCTCACTGCTACAAGTGTGTTTCAAAATTTAGCCCCACCCCCTTCCGCCAACCCAAAGGACGAAAATCTGGGGCAACCACAATTTTGAAGATAGGAGAAAATTAAAAACGCATGTGCCAACTCCGTGCGCTCCGGTCCCAACTCGCTCTCACGCGCTCGGAGGGGCGCTCGGAAGATCTCCACGATCCACAATCCACGATCCACACGGCGCTCACGGCAGCTAAAGCATAGATCATAAGGCTTAGAGTTTTAGTTACGATTTCACCCCCGCTTCAAACGGCCGATCTACCGCGCGACCCCCCAAACAAATACACACAACTAATTATATATATACCACGAAACACCCCGGCTTTTCATTTCCTGCGCGACGGCTACTAGGAGTTTTCACTGGATCATCAATTGCGTCGTTGGAGAATTGACCAGATCCGCCCCACTACAAACAGTTTGTAAAAATCGATGGATAAACGGCTACCAAACCTTTAAATGTCGCATTTTGCCGTACGAACCCACAGACAGATATGGCATGCTACCCAAACTTCCCGCTGAAGAGCTCTCTTTTGCCGCTCACGAAGCCCGTCGCTGTTTAGCATAAATGCTGACCTTGTGCCTCGCCGGCCGCTCTCCCGCGGGTGACGAATCTGCTCACTAGACAAGATTGCAGAAAGTCTCTCCAGTAGCCAATTCGATTAACATATTGTAACAAATGGCAGATTAAGTAGGCCGACTATTAAGTTGTCATGCCTTACACTAGAAATAGTCATTCGGAGCTCACAGTTTGTTCGGATAGGAACCTAAATTCTCTCGGAAATAAAGCCTTCCTAAACAAGAGAAAAAACTCTCTGTCTCTGTTTCTCAATCCGAAATACGAATTCTTAGAAACGTAATAATATACTTGTCAGGAAGTTGATTTGCAATGACTGCACCATCAAGTGGCCCAATTCACACCAAGCCGAAGCCTTTTACGCGCGGATCCCAGGCAGTAACGTAGCCCTCCTCCCGCCCAACCGACCGGGGGCCGCAGCAGCATGACGCGCGACGCGTTAACCGAACCGATCGCGGACATGCAGGAAAGATAGATGTTAAGACTAATATTCGAGGAAAATTAGCACTAAACTTACTAAGAGAACTAAGCATGCATTTAAAATACAAATACAAATATAATTTATAATTACGAGAAAGGTTTGTGAGTATTAGTAATTTAATAAGAGGAAAGGAATTGGTGGTGGATATAATCTGGTAGAGGGAATTATAATCCGAGCATAAGACCCTAAACGGTTCATGCATGGAATAATTCGATCTACAATGTGGAAGGAACAACAGTATATAGTTCCTAGTGAATCTAATAGGAATCGTGAAGTTTATGCGGCTCAACAGATCAGGTCTATCTACGTCACCCTTGATCAAGTTGTGCATAATAATCACACCAAGCATTTTTCTACGGATAACTAAGGATGGGAGGCTTACTAATAGCAATCTACTAGAGTAATATGGCATTCTCACACCTGCATCCCAGTTAAGGCCCGGCAGAACAAAAATTAAGAAGTTTTTTTGGACTGATTCTATACGGTCGTGGTGTACTTTGTGCTGAGGAACCATATTCAGGAGCCGTATTCTAAGATCGGAGAAGCTAGCGAGTTATAGAGAGTCTTTGTTATATAGGGGTCGTCAAATTCCTTTGACCACCTCTTTATAAACTCAAGCACGCCCATGTGTTCCGAAAACTTTAGCTTGGCGTCTAATATAACACCAAGACCATCCACCAGGTATATGTTATGTTATATGTTAACTACTCCCTTCTCCAAGACTCGACCGTCCTCGGTCAAGCCTTTGTTCTTCAGCACCTGGCTGCTCCTTTCTGTTGCATGCGCCGCAGCCATAAAAAGACTCCAACTGTGACAGCGCATATTATTACGCCTATGGCTATAGCTACCACGGGTCCAGTAGTAAAACTTCTGGTGGGCTTCTGCAACGCGTTGTAGATTTTGCACGCTGAGTTTGTGGAGGTATAGCAGGCTTAGTAGGTCTTAATGCCGGGTAACAGTTATTCTTTTCGGTGCACTGTTCAAGTTGGTATTCGTTGACCCGTTTATGCAGGCGACTAGGTCAAAGGTTACCAAGTACGTTCTTGCAACGTGGTGTTCTAGGGTGTTGTCAACGGCTACAATGGCGTCGTTAAGTACAATGACGCCCTCGTCTACAACCACGACCGGGGGCAAAAGGTTAATGTTGGGGTATTGTACGATATGACTGCAAGAACCTTGCTGGCGCACTCGGCTATGATGTTATCCGGCAACTGGAAAAATAGTTATTTTCTTAGAGATAAACTAAGGTTTAGGCATTTCGATTACAAATAGTATTAACTCTTTACTAGCTAGTTCCCGCACATTTGCAGCGCCCATTAGTTGAGTTACTCTGATATCGGTGGAAATCTTGTTCAAGAGCGCCTCCAAATCATCATCGATTACATTTATTTTCGCCAAAATGTGTAACGAACCCAAAAGGGCTCGTTACAATAGCGCCACCGACATTAACACCAACACCGACACCGACTCCAACTAGAATAATCAATTATGTAATCATTGTAAAAATACTAAGGATACTGATACACGTTTTTACGAAGAAACCCGAAAACCGATCCGGCACACCTTCCGGGTTCACCAACCGCGAAAACGATGACACACCACGGATGACCACGACGAGCATCGACGACAAGCCCACGGGTACGTGGGGTCCACTAGTTGGTAAGCGCGCTTACCCAACGTCCCCACACCTCTTTCGGAGAGAAGCGATCCAAGTCAACACCCGAGTTGACGAAATACGAAACCCTTTCGGGGAGAAGCGCCCCAGGTCACATACCCGCCCCTTTCGGAGAGACATAATCCAGGTCAACTCGTACACGCCGAGTCGACGAAATACGAGCCCCACACGGAAGTACGCGCTCGACACCCACGGACATAGTGGCGGTGGACGATCGAGGCGTATAAATAGACGAGGGCGAAGACAAAAGATACTTACCCAGAGACCCAGCTCTAGTCTAGACGTTACCCCGCGCAGTAACTCAGATTCCCCTAGAAACAAGAAAGTGCTAAGAACGTTTATAATAAAAATCAAACCAAGTATTTAAATAACAGCAACTGCGTAAGTCATTAAATAGGGCCGAATCACTGGCACTATCCCGCTCGACATTTCTCCACACCGTTCAACATGCCCCAATACTGACTCAACCCAAGCCTCGCTTCGTCCTGTCTGCCGTAGGCCAGCCAGGACGTCTCCCTTAAGGTTCCATCTATCTACAAATTTCTTGGACGTCACTGAGCTTAGCTCAGCCTGAAATAGGTCCATCACAAGTAACGACCGAGCAGGGACCTAAAGGAACGTTGACGAAGGGTTTGTGGACTAAAACCCCATGGCCTCCAGCGAACCGGGAAAACAAAAACGAAAATCCAGACCCCACACAATTCCAACGGCGTGGTTTGCGAATCGAGTCTATAAAAGACAAAAAACGCGAACAGTGCTGTTTCCCCCGAGAAGGAAATTCGAAACGCACGCCGGCCGCGAACTGAGCGTAACACGAAGTCGAGTTATCAGCACACAGGGGAACAGCCCGGTGAGTACTACCCCGAAGCATAAATCACCAACGCAGGGGTAGGTACCGGCAGGATACACAAACGCCGCCGAGAAGAGCTAGAGGCCTTCTTGGAAGAATTCGGATTCGACCGCGAAGGAAACGTGTAAGATATGCGGAGGAATTTCGCCGTACTAGTCGAAGGGCCTCTCGAGCACAACACTTATTGCCGAGCGACAATACGCCAGACCGTCAAGACGAGCCAAGTCGCAACAGTCGCTACCTTGGGACAAGCGGAGAAGCGGAAAGCAGACCCCCAACTCAGCCTTCAAGTCGTTGGAATCTCGGAGGGCAAAACCAGCGCCGCGCTCATCTCAATGACCGCTGTGGATCTACCGAGGCCCCCGTCTCCGGAACCAAGGCCTTCACCCATGAGGAGGATCCTCCAACAATAGGAAACGACCCCACGGATGGCCATCACTATAGACACGCCGCGCAGATGGCGGAACGGATTTGGAAGTGGGGAATCCTGTTCGACGGGCAGGACGACCCGTCTCGTCCCCCTTCAGCAACCATCAAGGTACGCACGGCCAGCGGCACAACAGGCGCAAAACCAAAGCGGGATGAATCGGGCCACCTTTCGAAAACCCCACTGGGACACCATAGAATCCGCAAAGAGGCCGGCGCCAAACCAAACCAGTACTCGGGCACAGGAAGTAACGCATCGAATGATCACTACCCCCATCACCAGCCCACACTCGGCCTGTCGACCTTGCGGAGAAGTCGAACATGCTTCCCACGACTGCACCAACCCGTCTATCCTTTTCTGTTGGCAATGCGATAAGCGCGGAACACGGACTGTGGACTGTTGCGCCGGGACCCTTTGGTAAACGGCTCGCGTCTCCGACTTACACGGGAACAGCCGGGCACGACATTTCCTCAGACCTCCAACTAAAGAACCCGCTACACATACACGACGGCCGGATAGTGGCGAGTGAACATCGGAAGACAGTGTACGGAAACCACGGTCGACACCGGGGCGTCCCGAAGCATTGTCTATGCCGACCTCGCCCGCCAACTCAACCTTAACGACCGCCTAGCAGACGGCTCGGTGTGCGAAATAATTCAGATCTTGCTAGTACACATCAAGCTGGATGAGCGGGAGGTACAGATACCGCTCCTAGTACTGTCGAACATGCTAGAGCAAGTCATCGTGGGGATGGATTTCCTATGTGCCATCGAAACCACAATACAGTATGGCACCACATATCTCCATCTCCAAGGTCACCAACACCCCGTCTCAAGCACGCCGGTGATCACCGCCAGCCAACGAATTACCCGACACGACACGAGACACGAAAGCAAGAAGCAAGGAACACAGAGCCCACGGCCACGACGGAGCGCACCAGCCCCAGGCCCACTCCTGGAAACCCAAGCCCACGCAAAGCAACGAAGAAAGCGAGCCGGTCTCTCGAGGGCACCGACGCGGTTGCCTCAACGAAAGGAAAGGAACCCAGGACGTCCCTCCAGAAAACAGCCAGGCCCCATCAACGACAACCGCCACGCAGCAGCCAAGCGTCGAGGGTACCAGTCCCAGCAGCTGCTTCGTCCCACGACTGCAACGACACCGCCCTCGATACGAGAACCCCTAGGGCAGAGATCGACCCACTACCCCCGCGTCCTCGCAGCGAGGAACCGGGATGGGTGATAATCGCCCCACGAGATGCCAACCGAGGCAACCCGTATCTTCGTCCTTTGTGGGGGCGGAAAGGGGTGGGGCGAAATTTTGAAATAAACTTGTAACAGTGAGATGCAACAGGAGTGTGGACACCAAATTTGATTGCTCTAGCTTTAATAGTCTCTGAGATCTGTGGATGCCCCAGATTTTCGTCCCACGTCGTAAACGTTTCCGGGGGCGGAAGGGGGTGGGGCGAAATTTTGAAATACACCAAATTTGGTTGCTGTAGCTCTTATAGTCTCTGAGATCTAGGCGCTCACTTTTAGCAATAGGCAAAGTCAACCATGAAACGTGTGTGTTAGATTGAGACAGAGCGAGATCGAATGAAATTATTTTCTTCATTCTGGCTATAATACTAATACGATCTGGTTCAGAATCTGCAGTCTAGAAGATAAATTCATTCTCTACGATTCTGCGTTTTTGGTTTTCTCGTATTTTTAAAATTGTGGATGCCACAGATTTTCGTCCTTTTTGGGGGCTCTTATAGTGTTTGAGCACTAGACAGACATGGCTCAATCGACTAGGCTATTGATGCTGATCAAGAATATATATACTTTATGGGGTCGGAAACGATTCCTCCTGGACGTTACACACATCCACTTTCACCACAAATCTAATATACCCCTATACTCATTTTGAGTATCGGGTATAAAAACGGGTATTGGCAGATACCGATGGCCCACGATAGCAGGGAAGCCACGACGTTCACGGTACCCGGAAGGGGATTATACCAATGGAATGTGATGCCCATCGGTCTACACTCCGCGGGAGCCACGTCTCAACGGATCGTTGACGCAGTCATCGGCGCGGACTTGGAACCCTTCACGTTCGCATATCTTGGCGACATCGTCATCGTCGGGAAGAGTTTCGCGAAACATCTGCGCAACGTCAAAAGAATTTTCTCGCAACAACGCAACGGACAAGTGCGCGTTCTTCCAGCGCCGGATAAAATACCTGGGCCACATGATTAGCGGGGAAGGAATCCATACTGACCCCGACAAAATCGCGGCTGTGAAAGATCTGAGCCCGCCAACCAATTTTAAGGAACTGCGACAATGCGTTTGCATAACAGGTTGGTACCACAGATTTGTCCACAACTTCGCCACCGTAGTCCAACCAATTTCGTCGTTACTGAAGAAGGCGAGAGCATGGATATCGGGCCAAGAACAAAAGGACGTCTTCGACGAGCTGAAAACACTACTCACCGCCGCCTCAGTACTCGCTTGCCCCGACTTCAACGTTAAATTCTCCCTGCAGACGGACACGAGCTACCTTGGAGTGGGCGCAGTCCTCAGCCAAAAGATCGAAGGGAAGCAGCGGGTCATCGCTTATGTCAGTCAACGCCTCAACAAAGCAGAGGAAAATTACTCGGCCACCGACAAGGAATGCCTAGCCGTCATCTAGGCAATCCGAAAACTTCGATGCTACCTCGAAGGCTACCGATTCGATGTCATAACCGATCACCTCGCACTAATGTGGCTGAATACCCTCGAGAGCCCATATGGTAGAGTAGTAAGATGGGCGCTCGAGCTGCAGCAATATCAATACGACGTCCATTATCGGGCCGGCAACCAGAACGTAGTCGCGGACGCGCTATTGAGACAACCATTGAAAACCCTCTCCCGCATCGAGGAGGAAGATAACACAGCATGCACCTGGCTCAAACAAAGAATCCAACAAGTCCAAGACGAACCTCAGAAATACCCGGACTACGCGCATGAAAACGGGCAGCTATACCGCTTTCTAGGACACGGAGCCGACGACGACGACAACATACCGTGGAAGCTATGCGTGCCTAAAAACGGCCGAACGAGAGTACTCGGAGAATGCCATGAACAGCGGGGACACCTCGGCGTCCGGAAAACCATCCTGAGGACGACACAGCGATATTACTGGCCAGGACTGCACCGGTACGTGCAGGGATGCGTAAGCTGTCAGAAGTTCAAGGCCACACAACGCAAGGCCGTGGGCAGGATGCTCACACGCAAAGCCGAAGAACCCTTCGCCACCCTGTGTGCCGATTTCGTCGGACCATTACAACGGTCCAAGCACGGGAACACCATCTTACTGGTCTTCTTCGACACTTTCTCCAAGTGGGTCGAACTGGTGCCACTCAAGCAAGCAACAACAGCGAACCTCGAACGAGCCTTCAGGGAGCGGATACTGAGCAGCTTCGGCGTGCCAAAACTAGCCGATCATTTAGAACATTCCTACGAACCGCAGGCGTGGAGCTACGACATACAGCCCCGTATTGTCCTCAAGAAAACCCGACGGAAAGAGCCAATCGGACTATGAAAACCATGATCGCCCAGTTCGTCGACGACCACCAGAATACATGGGACGAACTCCTACCTGAGATGACACTGGCGATCAACTCCGTCTCCGAGACGACCGGATTCAGCCCCGCGTTCCTCCTGCAAGGAAAGGAACCCCGGCTCCCCGGCGCCCTGTACGATGAAGTCACGCCTGGAACAGGAAGCGCCGCAGAGGCGGCCACCAGCAAGGCGACGAGGCTGAAAGAAGTATTCGCCATCGTCCGGAACAACATCCAGAGAGCCAGCCAAGAGGAAGGGAGACATTATAACCTCCGCTGGCGACTATGGCGCCCCGCCATCGGGTCATTGGTACTATTACGCCAACAAAGTCAAAAGCTTCCCGTCGCCAAACATCGCCAAATTACAACATTGCGAAAACCGAAAACAAAAAGTCGCGAACGTCAACGACCTGAGGGAATTTCACGACTACGATCGGGTAGAATCCCCTGACCAACCTGAGAACGCTGACAGCGACGAGGGAAACGACGTGACGCTAACTCGACGCCCCGACCACGGCGCCGCGGAGTCAGCGAAGCCCCGGGCCAAAAGAAACAACTCTGACGAAACGCGGGCCGGTGACGAAACAGCCCTGAAAACACGAGCTAAGCAAAACTCACGATCGTCAGCTGAGCGAATCCGCTGACAAGGCGAGAGACGTGTAATACCCCCAGGTAGCCGCGCCACCAGAAACATGACGCCGAACTGCAGGGGATGACCCCGCCGAAAAGGAGAAACGAGATAAACGAAAACCTGAGGACGACCCAAAACGCACCCCTGGTGCAACACGGAAGAGGGAAGAAGAGCTTGCTCCGCAAATATAGACTCCAAAGAACGGCTTAAATGACCTCTGGACGTGACTGAGCTTACCTCAGCCTGAAATAGGTCCATCACAGAGCCTTGGATAATAGAAGGTAACATCTGTGTATAAGCGACGAAGGAGTATAAGCTGATTTGAGGACAAAACGAAGGTTAGGTTCGTACCTGCATTCTTGCAAGAAAGCACTTTAATATCTTTCTGCTGCATAACTTAACCGATGGTGACAAAAGGGCGGCAAGCATAGAGCTGCAAGGCCAATGCAAATGACCTGATTCGAAAGCTAGCCAGAGACAGCGAGATGAAGGGGACAGGCCTATTAATAGGCTGCGACGCCATCGCTCACACACGCAGTGGGGAGCTCGGAAACGGATGTTAGGGGTGAGTCACTTTTCAGCATCATCCTAAACCCAAATTGATTAATTTACTAGCTGACTCGGCAGATGGTGTTCTGCCACACAACAAAAAAATGTTCTTAATTAAATGTGGATAATTTATACCGAACAATTTTTAGATGACCCGGAGAACTTTTTTCCGCCTTAGAGGCAATAAAAAAGAAGATTTTTGATTTTATCATGTTTATTTTTGTATTTTAACGATTCTTTCATAGGTTTTTGATTACTTTTTTGTTTTGTTTTTTTTTTTCAGTCAAGCACCTTGTGATGCACAACATTTTTTGTTATGTTTTGTTTTATCAGGCGCAAAAACAAACATGCCCTACATTTATAATGAAAAAGCGACAGGAGGTTATTGTCCTCACCTTATTGACTCACAAACTTTTAGACATAGTCAAGAGTTGGAAAGTCCAAGCCGAAAACTCTTTTTCTGATCACAGGACTGCAGGGCTACCTAATGTTGTTAAGTAATGTTTTGCCGCTCCGAAAATTTCCAGTTGTTCCACCATCCATCTGGGATGTTCCTTATCTGCACGTGTCTATGCGACATTTAGCTGATGGTTTTAAATGCAACCCTGATAAACCATGAATGGCAATATAAAATAGTTCGCGCGGAAACATGTTTCAAATCTTATTTTATATATCAAATCGTACATAACCAAAAAACAGACAATACAAAATGGAGCAAGCGGAAACTGTTGGTGGTTAGTTCAATAAATGTATGTATATATTTGTTTTTTTTATATTTATTTTTTGAACCCATTAAAAAAACATATACACGCATGGCGAAGTGGAGTGCGGATATGGAAAGTCTTGTTACAAACATATGGCATGAAAACATTGCGGATTTGAAAGGAGCCCGAAATAATTCAGTTGATGTCGACCAGGACAGAACCAACTGCAGCTCTAGTATACGTTTTACAGAGCTGCTGTAATTTTTAAGGTATTCCAAAGAGTAACGTTAAATATAGCTTATATGTATAGTTTTATTATAGCCAATAAAATCACCAAATTATTCATTTCAACTTGTGAAATATCACAATTCAGACAAAAACTTTGGTATTGTTAATGTCATTAGCTGTTTTTGTTGATGGATGGTAGATTGTGGATGGTACCAGTGGGAACCGAGGTTTCACATCTGTCAAAAAATTCCATCGCTCCGCGGATGTGCTGTGTCGGATAAGGCTATGTCTAAAAGTCCTTAGTGAAATCTTTCCCCCAAGGCTTTGGTGTCCTACGCAATAATTGTGTTCCACTTAATAAACAGTGCCGTTTTTAACGATTCCATCGCTTAAATTTTCCGTTTTCTTATCCCATTCTCCAAATTATCGAATGATGCTCTATGGAACTTAGGTCAGATAACTGGGGTGGAGTTTTCCGCTTCTTGCAGCGGTAAACTAGCCTTATTTATCCAAATAAGACGATTTTTCCTAACACTTTTTTGGATTTGGTTTTTTTTAAACATTATAATTAACAGTTCTGCTAGCAAAATATTTTTCGATCTGAGTACTGAGATCTTATTTCAATACTCAGTCAGTATGCCTAGGTTCCGCCAGAGGGTCTGGACACAAAAACTGATCAAGCTTTTAAAGTCTCTTAGATCTAGACGCCCATCGAGACAGATGTACGGACGGGCAGACAGGACTATATCGACTCCGCTACTGATGCTGATCAAGAATGTATGTACGCTATGAGGTCGGAAACGCTTCCTTTTGGGTGTGACACACACATCGACTTTCACCTCAAATCTAATATCTAATAATAAAATTCTCGTGCCACAAACTTTTTTGCTAAACTACTCCTCGACCGATTTTCGTGAAAGCGCATCGGCCAACATTTATTTTTTATTCCGATCAGACCACTCCTTCGGGTACCTGCCAAACACCTATGTCCTTTTTTTTTGGAGGTACCCCAAGGAGCCTGAACTGCGATTACCAAGGTAATCGCGCTAATCTGAGCTAATAGCAATTAATGTAAATGTGGCGTCATGAAATTCAAAGAAAATGTTATGAAAAATATTAAATTAAATAAAACTTATTCATACAGTAGGCAAACAAAAATTCGGTCCTGGGGTTCGATAACATCTAAAAAAAAAACTTGTAATCGGTTGAGCCATTTCGGAGAAGTTCAATAACAAACATTGTAACCCGAGAATTTAATATATTTGAGCAATGCCAATAAGACGCAGAGGGGCCAATTCGAGTCGTAAAGCGATCAAGTCTGGAACCATGCGCGATATAAGAGTACGAGTTTCAGGTGAACAAATCCAGGAAAACAACCGTGTGAGCATGGCGCAGTTATGGCGACTATCATAATCTCAATTCACATTTTGCCAGGCGTATCGTCAGCGAGCTGGACGCTCTGTTAAATGAGCACAATGAATTATTGAAATTCAAATCACACATGCACAAACTACAAAGTGACACGCTATTGTAATCAATCCTGATAGAACACCAGCTCGAGAGCATATACGTAGATTCAATGCACCTGTTGTTGACGACGTTGCTAGAATCATGGTTGGCGACCGTACAGCTACGCGACAAATCGCGATTCGAAGAAGAAATAATGATCTTTAGTTTATTAGTGATACCCATCGTTCATATGACGCTCTCCAATATCCACTAATTTTCTGGAAGAGACAAGACAGATATTGTATAAACATTAAACAACGAGATCCTGTAACAGGTAATTCATTCATTATTAAGAACATAGTTAATTTGCTATTAAAGAATCAATTAATTTTAAGTATATATTATTACAGAAGCCGAAACAAATAAAGCTCGAAAGATTTTTATTCGTGTAGTTTGATTATTGGACGCGGCCGGGACAACATCATTTTACGATGTCGTGAGCTTTGCCAACAATTTATGGTCGACATGAATGTGAAGATAGAGAGTGAAGAAGAATATATATACAATATAATATATATATATATATATATATATATAAATATATATAAATATATACGGTAGATTGGTTCCTGAAAAAACCGTGTAAAAAAAGACATTGATCGTATACGCAAAATAACGAAAGAGAAAGAAATATGTACATATTCTCTTTATGCCCTTTCTTGTTTTCGTTTGGTTTCTAGCGTTTTTTTTTGAGCTGTGTGTGATTTTATATATTTGTGTTGTTATTTTGAACCGTGTTAAATGGAAAAAACCGTGTAAAAAATGTAAAATTGTTGATTTTCAAACCGTGTTATTTCAAAATCGTGTAAAAAAAGACCGTGTAAAAACAGAATTAGGTGTAATAAGAATATATAAGAATATATATATATATATATATATATATATAGTAAGAATATATTCACTTGCGAGATGCTATTGCGAACAATGCTGACACTGCCGAAATTGGTAATTCTGTTATCTTACCATCATCGTACGTAGGTAGTCCACGTCACATGCAAGCATACATACAGGTTGCTATGACTTTCGTGCGTGAATATGACCGTGTCTTTTCATTACTTTTACATGAAATCCAAAATGGCAGGAAATTACATCGTTGCTATTACCAGGACACCAGCACGTGTGTTTAATCAAAAAATTAAAGTCTTTAATCAGCTTTATTACAAAATTGCATGTATTTGGCCCCACACGTTGTTGGATGTATTCAGTTGAGTGGCAAAAGCGTGGATTACCTCATGCCCACATTTTAATTTGGTTCGTCGACAAAATACGTGCTGAAGACATCGATAGTTTGATTTCTGCGGAGATTACAAATCTGTCCACTGATCAATTACTATTTGATATTGTTACTACAAACATGATTCATGATCCGTGCGGAAAGATAAATCTATATTGTTAAGTAATCTTATAATTGATAAGTAAATCCCCGCATACCTATAGTAGCTAGTTATTTTTATTGAACTGAAAAAATGTCTCCTAGAAATGTCACCTAGCACCCCTATAATATTTTTTAAAATACCTGGTATAATGATTTAATAACCTAAACTATATGTGTTTTGCAGATGGTAGGAAAATTCGCTGTATCAATTCTATTGTTTCAAGCCAATGCCAACTATCGAAATGGCATGGTACTGATACGATAAACGATAAGTGTCTAGCGTCTACCGGAATGTTGGCGCTCTGATGAAATAATTTTTGCAGTTTTAACCAGTCACTGATTTGAAATTGATTAACGTTTACTCAATATGGATATGGAATTGCCGTATATGGCAGAATATGCCAAATCTGGCCGTGCTTCTTGTAAAGGTTGTAAGTCTGCTATTCCGATGAAAGAGCTACGAATTGCAGTTATGGTCCAAGTAAGTCTTTGAAAAATACATTTGCACCAGAGATTTAATATTATATATACCTAAATAGTCTGCTTTTCACGATGCAAAAGTGCCTAACTGGTTCCATAAAAGATGTTTTTTCGAGAAACAACGTCCAGCATCTGTAGGGGACATACAGAATTTCGAAAACTTACGTTTTGATGATCAAAAGGAACTGAAGACGCTAATTGGTATGTGCTTTCTGAATGTGTACATTGTAATCCTAGAGTAACGTACTATAGTGTTTAAAAGTCGAAATATATTTTATGCATATGGAGAGATACCTAAATAGTCTGCTCATGTGTATGTACATATGTACACTTCGGAGCCGAAGTTAGTTTTAATACCTTTTTCTCGGTGGGAGATTTGTCCAGACTGTTTGCGCTTTTTGATTAAATTTTTTTTTTAAATACAAAAAACCAACCTATCGACTATCACGTTCTAACTGTTATAAATTTGATACATAATATTTTTTAAGGAACTGTATCAGGAAGCGTAATTGCTAATACCGGGAAAAAACGTTGTAAGGCTGAAACCACAGCGCTGAAAGACTTTGGTATCGAGTATGCAAAATCCAGCCGATCATCCTGCCGGGGCTGCGATCAAAAAATAAGCAAAGATCAAATTCGTATACGAAAAACTGTATATGATACTGAAGTTGGTATGAAGTATGGTGGTCAACCAATGTGGCATCATATAGAATGCTTTGCACAATTGAGATCCGAACTTGGTTGGTTCGATACTGGCGAAAATATTCCAGGTTACAAAAGCTTAAAAACCGAGGACAAAGTTGAAGTGACAAGAGTGCTTCCGTGAGTATTTTTTATCTGTCTGTTTCTACTCAATTTACTCAGTCGATTTAAGATCTCCAAAAAAAAATTGTCCCATTATATATATTACAATTTAAGAGGGGGGCCCTTTTACATTTTAAAAAATGTATATAGAAATACACACGTCGGCATAAGTATTTTGACAAAAATTAAGCACAACATATTCGGTTGTAACTTTTTATTTTTTCAAAGTAGAAACTATATTTATTTATTGTAGATAGGTATTATATTAAGCTATTAACAATATATAGAAAAAGTATGATAAGTGCGTTTATTGTGAAATGAAAATTAATTATTCACAAACTGAAGGTGGCATAAGTATTTTGACATTTTATAAAATGTAAAAAAAAACAAAAACGAATGTAACGAAGTAACTTTTTATGATGAATCTGTAAAATATATATCCTCCCTTTGGCTCTATCACCTTTTGCAGACGTCTCGGAACTGACTCCACTAAGCTGTGGATATAAGACAACAGAATTTCTCTCCAGAGTGATTTCACCTCTGAGATTGTATCCTCCCGGTTCCTTGTCAAATTTGCAGTCCGGTTCCTTTTTATATACGACCAGAGATTCTCGATAATGCTTAAGTCTGGGCTCTGCGGCGGCCAGTCCAAAGTATTAACCCCAATATCCTTCAAGAATTGGGTAACGACTTTAACTTTATGACACGGCGCGTTGTCCTGTTGGAATGTAAAGGACTCCCCAATCAAATTATCTTCCAAATATTTGTCTTTATTCATGCTACCATCAACAGGAACTAAATTTCCCAAGCCATTGTAGACGACGCATCCTCAAAATATTACGATCCCACCTCCATGGCTCGCTCTTTCACATATGGGTCCCCCTTTTTTGCGACGTTCTTTTAGAATTCTTACGAAAACTCTTTTTTTTGAGCCGTGAAACTGAAAAACACTTCCATCACCACATACAAAATTTTTGCCAAAATGAAAATGGTTTGCCGATCAATTTTTTGGCAAACTCAAGGCGCTTTAACTTATTGCGCTGAGTTATTTGCGGTATCGCTCTGGCAAAATATGTTCCATAATCAGCTTCCTTAAGACGTCTACATATTGTCCGTTCACTGACATCAAAATTTCCTGTTTCCTTCAATTCATTGGCAACCCATCGAGGAGTTTTCAAGACATCCTGCTTATATTGCCGCAAAATAAAAGAGTCTGCCTTGGCAGTGGTCTTCCGTGGTCTACCACAACGTGCAACGTTTTTGTAGTGTGGGTTTTTTTATATATGTTTATTTGATAATAGATTGTCTGACGTGAAATAATGTATAATCTACTGATATTTCGCACTGAAATACCGGAGTTAAACTTCACAATTGTTTCATTTTTAAGAGATTTACTCAATTCCTTTGTTTTACACGTATTTAAAAAATTATTGAACGAAAACCTTTTTTATCAGCAATTACAATCTCTAAACTGAGATAAGCCGTAACAATGGTTTCGCTTTCTATTAACACAGATCAATGCAAATTAATTGAAGTTCTGACAAAATACTTTTGTCCAGCCAAGATCAGCGTACGAATGAGAATAAGAAGCATATTAAGAAAACGCAAAATGCAACTACGAAGATAATTTGCAATGTACTTTATGCATTCATGTACTTAGCGGTAAATCAGATAAGAGAGCTGTAACATGTAGCAATTCGTCGAAATTCAAAGCTAAACGTTACGTAGAGTTTGTCAAAATACTTATGCCGACGTGTGTATAAGATTACTTAACAATAAAGATGTGTACCGATAAGTAAACCGTGCAATGGTTCAGGTGGTGTTTCAATTTCGGTTATTTGTACTTTTCCTGATGAGCGACACATCCCATCTGGCTCATTTTTAAATTTGAGTGCATGACAATGCGGGCTTTCCTTTTCCAAAGTACCAATAACCACTTTAGAATGGGCATAATATTCAACATCAGGCTCATACTGGAATGCTAGTCGAAGAAATAAATTTGATGTAAATGCTCGATGAAATTGTTGGCGTTGTTGGTCAATTCCTCTACGTCTGTCGACTATGTATTTGCGCGTTACTCTCCGTTCTAATTGCCTTTGTTGACTTCGTTCATCTCGGGCCTCTTGCGATTGTGATTCACATAACTGCGCCATGCTCACACGGTTGTTTTCCTGGATTTGTTCACCTGAAATTCTTATATCTCGCATGGTTCTAGACTTGATCGCTTTACGACTCGAATTGGCCCCTCTGCGTCTTATTGGCATTGCTCAAATGTTTTAAATTCTCGGGTTACAATGTTTGTTATTGAACTTCTCCGAAATGGCTCGACCGATTTTCTTGAAATTCTTTCGATTATAATTTTTTTTTGTTAGATTTTTTCGCTTCCGAGATGAAACGAATAATGATTTCATACACAATATTCAAACCCCAGGACCGCTTTTTTGTTTCGGCCTACTGGGGATTTCATATGTGTATGAAAAAGTTTTATTCAATTTAATATTTTTCATAACATTTTTTATTGAATTTCATGACGTCACATTTACATTAAATGCTATTGGCTCAGATTGGCGAGATTACCTTGGTAATCGTGGTAACAATTTTCTGGGTTTTTACAGGTGCTACAGCTCCAGATGGCGACGGGCGCTTCCCACGATTCTATGCCTTAAAACTAATCAATCTGAATCAAACTTTGTAAAAACATAAGGGCGTGTAAAAAAATTATGCATACCAAATCTTGACCCGATCAGACCACTCCTTCGGGTACCTCCCATAAAAAAAAGGACATACATACACACCTGATCATAATAATAGGTACACACATCTACGTAAACTTTAACATAACAGAAAACAGTTTTATTCAATACTGTAAACTTAAAATTAGTTCTCAATTATTCCTTGAGTATTTGTTTTCAATAAAATAAACTTGATTATATTATAGGATAATGTTATAAAAGAAAATAGATCCATTTGTACTTCAAAGTCAATGTCAGGCTGCTCAAAATAATAGGTACACTTCAAGTATTGTTATGAAAAAAGTTTGTTAACTGATTATTATTATTTTTATTTTTCCTAAATAGGATCTAATAGTTAATATCCGATGTATCCACATCTATTTTTTGTCAACTTTATAATTATTGTTGGCATACTTTTTAATAAGCGTCTGGCAGGTGTCTCATACCACAATTTTGGACGCCCTCCCATAATTTTTGATTATTTGAAAATGAAAACTTAGCTAATTTCGTTTCGTAAATCTCCCCTCAAGTTTTTGATTGGATTTAAGTCGGAAAATTGAATAAGCCACTTTAAAACGTCATATTTTGGTCCTCAAAAAATTTGGTCAAAAGCTTTGATGTGTGCTTTGGGTCGGTATAATACTTAAATACCCAATGGAAAGTCATGTTTTCTTCAGCATAAGGTAGCATAACTGTCTCCAATCTGGATTTGTATTGCTCAGCGTCCATTCTGTTCGTTGTCAGGAAAAATGGACCTACGCCGTACCAGGATGAGCAGCCCCATATCTTTAACTGGCACCTCCATGTTTGACAATGTTTTTTTGTGAAACATGGATCAAAATTCTTTCGTTTAGGGCTTCCTACATTTCTTTCACATTCATTCCCTAATAAATTTATTTAAGTTTCGTCGCTCCATAAAAGGCTTCTCCACTTTTTTCTCTCCGGCGCATCCTGCGCAGTCTTTATGATCTTTAGCAAAAGTTTGCCCCTTTGGCTAAATTTTTTGACGCGTAAGTGGGACCTTTCTTTCTATTCTCCTTGGAAGGTTGGCTTGTTGTAGCCGTCTACGGATCGTTGGAGCACTAACTTTTAGTCCAATTTCTGATGCAATAGCCTTTGACGACTTAAATGGGTCCTTATTCCTCAAAGAAAAGTATGTAGTGGTCAAGTGTTATGGTTGTTTTCTGTGGCTTTTCGCGAGTTTCCTGACTAGGTTTTAATTTTTAAAGCATTTCAACAAAATTATGAGACCTTTTTATTAATTTGGCAATGGCCCGAAGAGATTGGCCTTCTTTTTTCAGACTAAGAGCCAATTGGGCTGTACAATAAGACTTTCGGCCCATTCTTGTAAGAAAAAAAAAAATTATTTGTTTATATTTAGACTGTAGTTAAATGAAATGGATGTTTAATTGCCAAAAAGCCAAGAATTTCCAAATTATTCAAAATATTCAAAATTTACTGACGCTGTACCTATTATTTTGATCAGCCAAAATGTGATGTCAACTCACAATTTCGCTTAAAGCTCTGTTATTCGACGGTTCCCCTGTTTCATTTTTTTGTCACGGAACTGCAATACATTGACAAATAAAACATACCAAAAAAAATTTTGTTTTCAACACTTAAAGTACGATAAAACTAATTATTAATGAAAAGCTTCAACGTGTACCTATTATTATGATCAGGTGTGTAGGTGTTTGGGAGGTACCCGAAGGAGTGGTCTGATCGGGATGTTGGCCGATGTGCAGACCTAACCAATAAGCACAAAAAATTTCACAAAAATCGGAGAAGTTCAGCAACAAAATTTGTGGCACGAGAATTTTATATATTATCGTATAAAAATATGTATAACAAAACAATATGACTCAAAAAATCTTTATGTACCAAAAATTAATTTTTTCAGGCTTGAGGAAAAAATAATAAACGGCAGACCTAAAGCTAGAAAAACCGATTTTTTTAGTTTCAGAGGCTAGTAGATTAACTTTTAACTTTAATATTTTGTTGTGGTACCACAGTATTTAGTAACTTCGGCGCATCTACGACCTTTTGAATGCCCCAGCTTATAACAGAGGGATGGATCAATGTAGTACCATTCGAATTTAACTTTTTGGCACAATTTTGGCCATTCTTTATGATACTGTGTTTTTAGTTTTCTCGTATCTTCAAAATTTTGGATGGCACAGATTTTCGTCCTTTGTGGGGGTGGAAAGGGGCAGAGCGAAGTTTTGAAATAAACTTGTAACAGTGACATATCACAGAAGTCTGGATACAAAATGTCGCTGCTCTAGCTCTTATAGGCTCTGAGCACTAGGCGATCTTAGGGACGGACAGACAGACATGGCTCAATCGACTCGGCTATTGATGCTGATCAAGAATATATATACTTTATGGGGTCGGAAACGATTCCTTCTGGACGTTACACACATCCACTTTCACCACAAATCTAATATGGGTACATGTCATAACGCCCAGTGTCATAACGCCCACGGGCGTTAAGACACTAAATTTTGTGTCAGAAGGCCCTCGGGCCTTATGAAACTTTTTAAAAGTGACAGCGCCCGCGGGGTTTTATGTCACTTTGTTTTGGGCGTTATATCACTATAAGACCCTAAACGATTGCCGTCTTATTTTCGGATAAACAACAACCAAATTTTTGCCTGTTCCTGTAACTAACATAAGTAAATTGTGAGACACAAATTGAATAACAATTAATTCATATTTTATTAATAAGCGAAGTTTTCTTCCATTATTGTGGTCCCATAAAAAAGTTCCTGGTTTTGCTTTAAAGTGCCGTAGTCTTGCCGAAACTCGTTATCGTCAAACAGCAATTTAACGTCACTTGGCGATTTTGGATTTCTCATTGAGGCTTCATTTCGGATCCTAAATAATTGCCGTTCTATTTTCGGATAATTGACTGAATGTGCAGCTTCTCCACTTTTTTTGCATTCTTCTTAAAAGATTTCGCGAACTCCTTTTCTTTTTAAGGTTTTCTGCTCACATTATTGATCAATTTTAGCTGTTTTATTAGTTCTTGGAGTGCACACGCCAATATTGGACAAAGCCACTGAATCACCACAGTCTTTTATATAAAAAATCTAACGCGAACTATTTTTTGACACACTCTTTATCTTAAATAATTGTTGCTGTATTGTTAAAAGCAACAACTTCGAATTTTTCCGAAACCCAGCAACGATCTTGTATTCATAAGAAGCTTCCATTATGCGTGCACTTTGTTCGAAGATCAAAGTCAGAACGCCCTCGGGCGTTATGATACTGGGCGTTATGACATGCACCCATCTAATATACCCCTATACTCATTATGAGTATCGGGTATAAAAATTGTATGATCACCATCTTTTATACTAAACATAGAGCTAACAAAATGACATCGAAACGCAAAAAAATCATGGGGAACATTTTTTTTCTATCTTTTATGTACTTTAAAAGCGTACGAGCATACGTTCGAGACGCGCGCAAAATACCCTTATACTGATTCTCACAAAGTAGCTTAGCAGTAAAAAAAAGTGAGTTTCCATGTCTGGCATGTACTCTATTTCTGTCTCGGCACTGCTGGATCAATACTTGGGGACGCATACTCGAGTTTATTGGACGTTCAACTTCAAGGGTATATCAACTTCGGTGAGGCGATGTTGGCTTTATTTTAATTTACAATAGTTCTACAAGTACATATACGTTTATACTTATTCCTTTTTTCAATATATCTAATTGAATCATTATAAAACAGGACCATCAAATGTGAAGACACTCCGGATGCCAAAAAACAAAAAATGGAGCAAACTGATGATAAGGAAGAAAACGAGAAAATAAAACTAATTAAAAAACAGAACGACACGTTTTTTAAATTCCGCGATGAACTAAAAAGTCAAATGAAGAAGCAAGACATTGAGGATCTTCTAGCATCGAATGGACAGCAGCCGGTAACGGGCGACTCTGAAAAGTTTTTTGATCAAGTTGCAGATATGTTAACATTTGGCGCTATTGCGCCCTGCTCTGAATGCAAAAGTTCTCAGTTTATTTTCAATAAATCTGGATACAAATGCAATGGAAATATTTCAGAGTGGACCAAATGCGATAAGCTTTACACTGAACCAAAGCGCACGGCTTGTAAAGTACCTAAGGCTATAAAATCATCGTATCATTTTTTAGATGGCGTTAACAAAAAACCAATAACACGAATTATTCAATATATTCCTCCAAGTGCCTGCATAATTTCTAAAAATATTTTGTTGAAAAATAATCCTGAGGAGTTAAATGGGTTAGTATACAAACATGTTTTATACCCAGTTATATATTTATAGTATATATAAATATAATAAGTATAGTATATACAAATATAGTATATATAAATATAATATGTATAGTATATACAAATATAGTGTATATAAATACTATGTATTATTATAATATTCAGAAAGATGTACTATACAAGTATATTCTTGATGACGCATATTCTATATTTCAAATTATATATTTTTATTTCAGACCGAAAATTGTTCGTAAGAAGCCACCATTATATAATTTGAAATTTTCCATTATTGGAATTAAAGAAAAAGAGAAAGAGTTAAAAAAACGAATTGAAAAATTGGGCGGAAAATACGAAACCAAAATATCGGAAAGGACTATAGCAATTATATCTACGGAAAAAGAAACTAAAAAAAATAGCAGCAGAATGGAGTCGGCAAAAACATTTGGCATTCAAATTGTGCCTGTTGAATACATCGATTCTGTTGAATCTGATCCTGATGGCGCCATTAATTATATAAGCAGTATGAGCATTTGCGACTGGGGTACAGACCCATCAGCTCGTGTTCCCCAAGAAGAAGCTAAGAGCTCAAAGTCAAAGAGTATATATACAAAATCTGTTCCAACGTCAAAGACTCTAAAAGTAAAGGATGGTCTTGCTGTTGATCCTGATAGTGGTCTTGAAGACATCGCCCATGTGTATGTTCAGGGAAAAGACAAATACAATATAGTGCTTGGTTTGACTGACATTCAACGCAACAAAAATTCATACTATAAGCTACAGCTTTTGGAAGCTGATAAAGGTTCAAGGTAAAAATTGCTTTAATTTTTTGTTATACCTAAAGTTTTTCAGTAAATAACTAAAGAAAAATTAACTGTAACTAGTCAGAACGTGTTCTTGTTGAGGTACCAAAAAAAAATGTCTCAGTATCATTTATTAGATACATTTCATGTATCAATTTACTATTAGACGGACATTGGGGTAAATTTACGAATACGAGTTAGGAGTAGCTGTTGGAATTCCAATTAGTGACAAGTATTTTCATGTTGACCGCAGCTTTATCTGTACGGACAGACGGACGGAAATAGTTGGCTAATCAGCTCTGCCTTTGATGCTCAGTAGAAATACTTTCTATAAGGGACCATTTCCAAAAATGACAAAAAATTTCGATTTTGGATTAATAGTCATTTTACTACCGTCGTTTTACTCTTTCTTACGAATTAATATTTTAAAATAATTTTATTTTTATTCCCTCGTTTACTATTACAGGTATTGGATTTTTCGTTCATGGGGTCGGATCGGCACAACCATTGGGAATTTTAAGGTTGAAGAGTGTGGTACCATTTTGGAAGCGAAAGAAATTTTTCAAAAAGTATATGCTGATAAGTCCGGAAATGAATTTAAAGATCGAGAACACTTTGTCAAAATCCCAGAACGTATGTATCCAATCGATATTCAGTACGAAGACGATTCAAAAATGTTAACGGATAACAAACATGCAATTAGTTCTAAGCTTGAGCCTTCCGTACAAAATTTAATCAAGCTTATTTTTGATGTCGATTTTATGAAAAAAACAATGATGGAATTTCACATTGACATGGAGAAAATGCCTTTGGGTAAACTAAGTTTAAAGCAAATTCAGTCTGCGTATAATGTGGTAAAAGAAATGTATGAATTGATCGAGGCCGGCTCTAAAAATGCTGCACTTATAGATGCCTCTAATAGATTTTACACGTTGATTCCCCACAGCTTTGGAGTCCAATCTCCACCATTGATTGAAACTTCTAAGCAAGTCGAGGATTTGCGACAAATGCTCGATTCGCTGGCTGAAATCGAGGTCGCCTATAACTTAATAAAGAATGAAGATACAATTGATAACATAAACCCATTAGACAAACATTACGAGCAATTGAAGACTCAATTGGTACCGCTAGATAAAAATAGTGATGAATTTTCAATTTTAAATAAGTATGTAAAGAATACCCATGCTGCTACCCACAGTGCCTATGAGCTTGAGGTGGTGGATGTGTTTAAAGTAGTCCGTCAAGGGGAAGCTAGACGTTTTAAACCTTTTAAAAAGCTACATAATCGAAAATTATTATGGCACGGTTCCCGCTTAACGAATTTCGCTGGTATCTTATCTCATGGTTTGAAAATTGCTCCCCCTGAAGCGCCACCAACTGGTTATATGTTTGGAAAAGGAATTTATTTTGCAGACATGGTTTCAAAATCTGCTAATTATTGTTGCACAAGCCAACAAAATTCAACCGGATTGCTGCTTCTTTCCGAAGTAGCATTGGGAGATATGATGGAATGTACCGCAGCGAAATACGTTACGAAACTACCGAACGATAAGCACAGCTGCTATGGCCATGGTCGCACCATGCCAGATCCTAAAGAGACCTATATGCGAAGCGATGGTGTGGAAATACCACTTGGAAGGGCAGTCACTAATGCAAATTTGAAATCTTCATTATTATACAATGAGTATATAGTTTACGATATTGCCCAGGTAAATGTTCAGTACTTGTTTCAAATGGAATTTAAGTATAGGTATTAAGATGTGCAAATTTGTTATAAAAATCACTCTGAATAAAATTATTGTCCTGTATTAAATCATAACCACATCTTTAACTGGATCCTGGATCTAATTTGTTCTAACGGCCGTGCAAGTAGTTTCAAAAGCGCACGATTGTAATAGACATATTTAGCTATACATCAACTTATTTAATTGGGTATACTGAAGGTCTAATCGTGAATTTAAGGTGCTAAGCTGAAATTACCACCACAAGAAGCAATAGCGGTGTTCGTCTACGCCTCACTGCTATCTGATTTTGAGTAAATTTTCGGGTTGCAGATTTGATTCGGGTTGCAAACCAGCTTCAACTTGGAAAGGTCAAGTATATTTTTACTGTTTCAGGTTTTGTACTGGTAAAGTAACCTGCAGACTTGAGCTATGTCGTATTCAACACATAATACGGGATTGATCGATTTATGAAAAATTTTGTTTACATACATACATACATGCATACAAAGACTAAAAATACGTATTGTGATAATCACTTAATTTTCCCGTCTTCCTCGTGGCTTGGGAATATACTTTTTGCGGGAAACAGCACGCAGACACTATTTTTCTGTTGACAGACACTATAACCCTGTTGGGTTACGCCTCTTGTCGAAGCCTTGCTTGCATTAGAGCACGGGCAATTTGGCCCGCCTGCCCTTGAATTTAGTCTGCACCTAGCACTCACTTTCTGGTCTGATGAGCTCGTGAGGTAGCTCAAAGGGGGCCTAGCTGAGGCCACCGGACGGGTCGCGGGTTGCGGATAGCGAACGGCCTACCTCGGTAGGTCAGCTGCGAATAAGCGGGCATTCCTCACGGGAGAGTACCGAAATAAGCAGTCCCGGACAGCCAGCGGGTGTTAGCAAGGTAGCAGCACTGACGATGCGCTTGTGGTGCCGCCTCAATAAGTAGCTCACACACTCCCATCCATACACAATACCTACCCACATCCCAACCCCCACACCCACCTCACACCGGGCCGGACTAAGTGTGTTACTCGACCCGTGCCGAGAGTCAGCCTGGCTGGGGGCCCGGTATAAAAACTAGCCCAGTCGCTAACGGAGGGCTCAGGGACTTGGCAGCCCCTGTTCTATCGATGATGCCTTACCCGGGCAACGTGGATCTCTGCCCGGGCTGACCTTTCCCTTTCTCTGCATCTCGTGGGAACAAGATGTACAATAACAAAAACAAAAACCAAACTCGTCGCAGTCGACTGGAGCGAGGTGCCCAGCAGACCGAGGGCCAGAATTTGGGTGCCGGCTACCTTTAAGGAGCCAGAACGCATCCTCAAGATGCTGCAGAGATGCAACCCAGGACTACCAACCTCGGATTGGAAGGTAGCCAAGGTTGAGACGACACAAGGGCCGACTAACCAGGCAGTGCTCGTTCTCAATAAAGAGTCGCTGGCCCCGATAGAGGCAGCAAAAGGAGAGCTAAACTTCGGCTTCAGCTCGGTCACCATCAAGGTGTACAAATCGGACGCGGCGGCCGCGGCGCTTCCTGTCGTCAACCCAGACGTGCAGGATGTCGCTGCGGAGATCGAAGCGCCTGACGACGAGCTGGAGCCAGACCAGGAAGGCTTCTCTTCAGAGACAGAGCTGATGCTCGACTTTGAGTCAATGTGCCGAGAGAGAGTCTCAGACGACTCGGACGCAGACATCACGGTGGTGGAGAATCTTGAAGATGGTCCTAAGGATCCTTCAAATAAATCTCCACCACTGTAAAGCAGCATCGACTGCTCTCATACTCCGCTTAGACGCAAGCGGAGCCGACGTAGTCCTGATCCAGGAGCCTTGGGTGGTAGGAAGCAAGGTCTGTGGATTGGGGACGAGGGAATACAAGATCATTGTATCCCAAAATGAAGGTAAAATCCGTACCTGCATACTTGCGAGAAAGCACCTAAATATCTTTCTGCTCCATAAGTATAGCGATGGCGATAGCACGGCGGCAAGCCTAGAGCTAAAAGGGAATCATCTCAGGCTGGTGGCGTCCTATATGGCCCACGAGGAGGATGATCCTCCCAACGACCTTGTTCGCAAAATAGCCAGCGACAGCGAAAGGACGGACAAAGACCTACTTATAGGTTGCGATGCCAACGCCCACCACACCCAATGGGGGAGCACGGACACGGATGTAAAGGGTGAGTCACTGTTCAGCTTCATCCTGAACTCAAATTTATTCATTTGCAATCGGGGTAACGACCCCACGTTTATAATTAAAAATCGGCAGGAGGTCATTGACCTCACGCTAGTGTCAAGCAAACTGCTACACACAATCAAGAGCTGTAGAGTCCTAGGAGACCACTCCTTCTCGGACCACAGGTATATCGAGACGATATTATCCTTCGAGATCCCCAAACCAACCGACTATATCAACCCCAGAAAAGCCAACTGGGAAAAATATAGCACAACCCTGGAGAAACTACTCCCTCCTAACGCCCCTAATTGCCCGAACACGGAAGACAACCTAAACCGTCTTGTGAACAGGTTTACGGATGCGTGCAACAAAGCCTTCAAGGCAGCATGCCCTTCTACCAGACCAAGGGGGAAAAAGAAACCCCCCTGGTGGTCTAAGCAACTAGACACCCTTCGTAGAACTTGTAGGACTCTATTCAATAGAGCCACAAGAGCTAAGGAGGATACTCACTGGGCAGACTATAAAACCAGTCTAGCACTATACAAAAAGGAAACGAGGAAGGCTAAAAGAGCCTCCTGGCAAAAATTTTGTCTCGAAATCGAGGAAACTTCGGAGGCCGCAAGACTCCGGAAAGTTCTCTCAAAAACTACCCCCTCGGTAGGTTACCTCAAAAAGAATGATGGCACGTGGACCAACTCTAGTGAGGAGTCCCTACACATTCTGCTCGACACGCATTTCCCCGGATGCACAACCACCGAGCCGACATACCTCCCAGGAGAGGGATCGGTAGAATCGATGGACCATATCCTTACAAAACGGAATATAAGTTGGGCAGTAAACAGCTTCAACCCGTTTAAATCGCCAGGCCCGGACCAGGTTATCCCGGCCCAACTTCAGAAGGCCGGGGAAACGGCCATCAGCTGGCTACATAGTATCTTCAGGAAGATACTGGCGGTATGTACAATACCGCAAGCATGGCTTAAGGCTAGGATAGTTTTCATCCCTAAAGCAGGCAAAGCCTCACACTCAACCCCGAAAGACTTTAGACCAATCAGTCTATCGTCTTTCCTACTCAAAACCTTTGAGAGACTTATCGGGTTACAATTACGGACTACCATAAGTCCCCAGCTGTACTCAAATGCGCAGCATGCCTACCGGAAAGGAAAATCAACGGAAACGGCACTTCATGAAGTGATCTCGAGTGTAGAAAAATCTCTGCATCTCAAAGAATACTCACTAATAGCTTTTCTCGATATCGAGGGAGCCTTCAACAACGTCACACCGGGCGCCATTACAGAAGCCCTGACTGACCTGGGGGTGGACCGTCACTTGGTGATGCTCATTGATCAATTGCTCACATGCAGGACGGTGACATCATCGATGGGATCGTCCGCCCAGTCAAGGTATGTCAACAGAGGCACCCCGCAAGGTGGTGTCCTGTCTCCTCTTCTGTGGAACATAGCAGTCAACAAGATTCTATGTGACCTAGAAGGGGGGGGCTGCAAAGTCGTGGCCTATGCGGACGACGTTGCGATTATCTTCTCGGGGAAATACCCCCAAACACTGTGCGACTTAATGACCGCAAAGCTAGCGCAACTGTCGGATTGGACAGAATCGCGCGGTCTGGGAGTAAATCCCTCAAAAACGGAACTCGTATTATTCACAAATAAATACAAGGTCCCGCCCCTCAACCCCCCAATACTACATGGATGCAGGCTCTCCTTTAGCGACAGTGCCAGTTACTTAGGGTTGGTAATTGACAAGAAGCTTAACTGGAACCTGAATGTCAAAGACAGAGTGAAGAAGGCAATGACTGCACTCTACACATGCAAAAAAGCTATTGGGCTAAGATGGGGTATGATCCCAAGCATAGTCCAATGGATATATCAAGCTATAGTTAGACCAATACTACTCTACGGAGTTACGGTGTGGTGGCCGGCCCTATCAAAAAGGGCGATCACCAAGCAACTGGGCAAAGTCCAGCGAACTGCCGCCCTATGCATCAGCGGAGCTCTTCGCACCACCCCAAATGATGCGCTAAATGCCATCCTATGCCTACAGAGCCTTGACCTCGCAGGAAAGGAACGGGCAGAAGCAGCAGCAATACGTCTAAGAGACTCAGATCAATGGGTGACACAGTGCATAGGTCACTCAGCCATATTAAATAATAGCAATACCGTCCCCTCAAAAACAGACTACCAAGTTCCAAGAGAGTACACAGTCACTCCCTTCGACACAATCATCCCTCACAGAGACGAATGGCTCGAGGGACTCCCAGGCCCAGATGGGGCCATAAACATCTTCACAGATGGATCAAAGCTGGACGACAGAGTCGGAGGGGGAATCTACTCTGAACAGCTAAACATAAGGCAATCTTTCAGGCTTCCGAATCACTGTAGCGTCTTCCAAGCGGAAGTTACAGCAATCAGGGAGGCTCTGTACTGCCTTCACACGGTTACCACCACGGCAACCAATCTAAACATCTACAGCGACAGCCAAGCTGCGATCAGATCACTTAACGCGATCTCCTCGAACTCGGCTACTGTGGCGAAGTGCCGCAGATCTCTTCACGAGATGGCTCAGCAATTTGCTATCAGCCTTATATGGGTCCCGGGCCACCGGGATATCGAGGGCAGCTGCATAGCGGACGAGCTGGCCAGATCTGGTACTACGACCCCCCTTCTCCAAGATAAGGAGGATATTTGTATGCCTATGGCCACCTGCAAGCTCATCATAAAAGAGCAGTACATGCGACTGACGGACAACAAGTGGCAAATAGGGCCACGTTGTCGCACAGCTCGGCAAACATGGCCGACCATAGATAAGAAGCGCACCTCAGAGCTCTGCAAACTACGCAGGGAAAGGTGCAGCGCAGTCATACGTTCCCTCACAGGACACTGGCTAGTAGGCACCCACGCAAACAGGCTGGGTGCCCCATACAATGACTTCTGCCGCAGCTGCAGAGATGAGGACGAGGAGGAAATAGTGGAACACCTGTTCTGTTCCTGTCCAGCTCTCAGCAGAAGGATGCTGCATCACTTGGGCTCTGCCTTTCTGAACGACATCTCGGAGATGTCCACGCTATGTCCCAGAAAGATCGCAAACTTTATAAGAGCATCTGGATGGGACAACTGTTGACATGAAATCTCACTTGCAGGGAGGGGTTGATCCCAAGCGGTATCACAACGGGCCGAAACCGGCCTAAGTGTGCTGGGCTCCGAGCGAGCTTGGCAGCCGCCTCTACCTAACCTAACCTAGCACTCACTTGGCATTGCACATCGTCTTGGATTCTAGTTCCTCAATTTGACACCGTCTTGAACCGACCCCCCGCGCCTGCAATCGACATCGTCTTTGAATCGACCTAAGCCAACTGACTCGTCGTGCTCTCGTGTTATATCTAACTACATATATGGCTATCAAATCCACACACTTCGTTCTTTTATATATATTACAAACACTCGATTAACATTTAATTCAGTTGCTATAATAACCAATTCGTGCGTTATAATTGTATTTGAAATCTGAATTTGAATTTACGCTGCTGAAGAAGCTCACTAGCTCGACAAACACTGTAACGAACCTAAAAGGGTTCGCTACAACGCCTCTCCCCACGTATAATAATGCATATATTACTCGCCATACGAACACCCCCTCTCCACACGTAGCTGCTCGACGCCAGCCGACTCCGACAACGCTGACCAAACACATCAGGTCGCGCGGACTTCCCCCACTCCAGGCCAAGTGACCCATCAGGCGCCACCAGCCACGAAAAGATGACACTGCGGAAGCTTGCGACGAACGCCAGCGGCGAATCCGCCAAATCGCCAAAACACAAGAAGTAAACCAGGGCGAATCACGATCGATGAATCGGCAAAAGCGAGCCCTACGCGGAAGCACCCGCAGCAACGGCAGGCGTATAAATAGACGCCAGCCAGAACCAGAGAGCAACTTACGCAGAAACCCGGCCCCGAGTGCAGACGCTGCACTGAACTATAACTGCAGCTTACGTAGAAGTCCAACCGCGAGTGCGAGTCCAAGTATTTAACTAAGAACTAGAAAGTACGATAAATTAATCACAATTTTGCTTATAATAAGCCGAGACTAAATACCAAGAACAACCCCACTGCGTAAGTTCACTCGACACCACACCTCGTCCGTCCACATACACCACTCGCCGTACGCCCCTCGCCATACGCCGCCAGCAACGCTCGCCCGCAACCCGATCCTCCCCCCTCTACGACAGGCCACCCTCGACGTCCCCCTTAAAGTTCCATCTATTTCTACAAATTTCTTGTGGATTGACCCCTGGACGTGACTGAGCTTACCTCAGCCTGAAATAGGTCCATCACAACACTTTGACAAATAACAAACCTTAACCCACTTAAAGATTCAATTGTTTCAGAATGGGCGAAATTGAAAAAATGATTCACTTAGTATCATAAGTATCGTAAGAAAAAAGGCAAGATAAAAACCAAAAAATGTAAAAATGTCGCGATCTGTCGAAGCCTCGCTTGCATAAGGGGC
This sequence comes from Drosophila lowei, assembly GCA_008121275.1. NCBI lineage: Eukaryota > Metazoa > Arthropoda > Insecta > Diptera > Drosophilidae > Drosophila > Drosophila lowei. The sequence continues at coordinate 12,100,262 of CM017777.1, forward strand.
ACGGGCAATTCGGCCGGCCTGCCCTTGATTTTTAATCTTGATCTAGCGCTCACTTCTCGCATAATTGATCTTCAATCTGACACAGCCTTGAACCCGACCCCGTCTTGAATCGATCAAATTACTCGTCGCTAAGTCTCATTATTATCGCATCCGCATACCTTTCGCTACTGTTCTGCCGCTATAATTCTTATATATTATCCGCCACAATAAACCAATGTTAAACTGAACAATCGTCGACATTAATAAATTGATCGCAAGATACGCTGCTGAAAAAGCTTAGTAGCTCAACATTTGGTGATCACGACGTGATTAAAAAATTAAATCACAAAAAATATAACATTTCTGTCGTTAACAAATTCGTGTAGAGCCACGGTTCATTTTTTCATTTGGTCACAAGCAACAGAAACGGTGCTCGCGTCGTCTGCGTTAAAGCACCGGCGTTGTTTGAACGGATGAAACAGTTTAAAGTCATCTTGGAAAGCCCTGCCCTATTTGACCAATTCTTGCTAGTTGGAAGGCTCAAGCAGATCGAGGAGCTGCACGGCACTTTTACAACCGTGCACAGCGAGATTGAAAAGCTGAACTACGACGAAATTGGCAGTGAACTGTACTATGACTTTGAAGAGCTTGTCGTGACGCTAAAGGTGATAATTCTTGTTGAAATCAATAAGCGTTTCGCTCCTGACTGCGCATCCCACGGGTGCTGAGGAAATCGCACCTGTCAACTCTCAAAAGGATTCTTACTCGATTTTGGAATCAACTGGAGTTTTTGAGAGACGTCAATGCCAACTGGAGCGTTTAATCGTTATTCCGGCTGTGCCTGATGGAGTCCCGGCAGAGGATAAGGAATCTTATTTGAAGGACGGTCCCGATGGCATCTACTCAGCTGATATTGCGTTGGATCTTGCTGCTTATCAACCTGCATTCTTGGTTTCGGCCCTTCAAGCATCGTGGAGTCCGTGCAATCGCTCAGTTCCGGCCGATATACTTTCGCGGGGGCTCTTCTGACCGAGCTGAAAGAGTGCCCACTATCTGCTGACGGACCTAATTCTGGACATCGCGCTGGACCTCGATCACTGCTGAATCCCAATATTGGGGGCAGGGCAGAAAACTAGAATTATCTAGCCGCAATTTCAGAAAGCCCTGCTGATCTGGAAATATCCACTCCAGCACCTGGTTTGAGTGCGCTATTCTTCTGCGCCTCTTCTCTTTCTTCCTCTGAGCTTCAGACATGGCTCAACGTCAACGTTGTTGCTTACTTGCAGCGAATCTACAGGTCTCGATGGAAGGAAGAATGGTCCCAACAGGCTTTAGCTGCTGAACCGTGTATGCTGTCGGATGCTGTTGAAACTCAGGCTTTCAACGGGGGGAGTACGTTGGGTTCCGCAGCTCAATATTTCCCAATTAATCCACAGACTATAGCCAGTGGTGCAGCTGTAAGTAAAATCCTTAATTGTTTGTTATTTGCGCTGCCCACTGTACCACATTGTCATCCGCATATGTACTTATGTATTTTCTCGCACACGGCCGCAGCCTATGCAGCCGTTCTCTCTTGTCTTCATCTCGCGGCTTTCTTTCTCTCCTTCGCTTTCGCTCTCTCGATCTGTCGCGCTCTTTTCGAAGCCTCGCTTGCATTAGGGCAAGGGTAATTCGGCCCGCCTGCCCTTGATTTTAGTCTTGATATAGCATCACTTCTTGTACCTCGTCTATCGTGTTAGAATAGGTCTTCAATCGACACCGTTTTGAATCGATCTAATCCTCTATCGCTAACGATTCTGTCGCTATCAAATCCGCACACCTTTCGCTATTGTTCAATATGCTAATAACCACCGCAATAAACCATATATATTTAACCGAACAATCGTCGCCTTTTAAATAAATTGATCGCAACAAACACTGCTGAAGAAGCTCAGTAGCTCAACACTAAGCAAGAAGCAAAAAGTTGAAAGCAAAATACTGCAAAAAAATGCGGAAGATTGAAGAAGCAAAAAGTTGAAAGCCAAATACAACATAGAAAATTCGGAACATTGAAGAATGCTAGAGAAAGCGCCTGTCAACTTTTTGCTTCTTCAAACGAACCTAAGCAGAAATTGTTAAGTGTATATTTATACTCGATACTCAAAATGAGTATAGGGGTATATATCTAATATAATCTAATAAAAGTGGATGTGTGCAACACCCAGAAAGAAGCGTTTCCGACCCCTTAAAGTATTTATATTGGTCAGCATCAATGGCCGAGTCGATATCGCCATGTCTCTCTGTCCGTCTATCCGTCCTGATGAGCTCCTAGATCTCAGAGGCTATTAATGCAAGAGCAACTAAATTGTATCCAGACTCATGTCATATCACACTGTTACAAGTGCCTTTCAAAAATTCGCCCCGCCCCTTTTCGGCCATACAAAGGACGAAAACCTGCGGCATCCAAAATTTTTAAGATACGAGAAAACTTTAAACGCAGAATTATATGGAATGACCATGTCTACCAGATTGCTGAATCTGGATAAGATCGGATTATTATTATAGCCAGAAGGAACAAGTGAAACTGCAGTGGCTACGCAACGCCTTCCACGCGATTACTCATTTCCTCTCTTTCACCCACACTCTTATTATGCAGTGTGCGCCCTCTGGCGGAGGCGATACTGACTGAGTATCATGTATAAATGTAGAGTCGCGGCCGTACCTGCGACTTCCTTCGTTTTAATATTTATTTAGCGAGTAGTGCGTGTCATTTCCTGTTTTATTTTTTAATATTTTTTGCTTGTAACAATGCTAGAGCTAGAGCGGCAAAGATATTTGGATCTGTCCGCGGCTAGCCTTGTTATTATTTGTACATACTCTGACTCTTAACGCAAATTATTTAATCTTTTTTTTTTTTGGGTGATCCTCGCAAGGTTAGTTTTGGCGGCAATCCCATACACCTGAATGCCGTACTTCCAGGCAGGGGCTAGTATGGCTTTGTAGATCATGATCGGAGCTAAAAGTCGAGCTGATCTGAGAGCTGTCGGCTGATCCTCCATTGCCTCCCTCTGGCCGTCTCCTTAAGCGGCTTCAAAATGCTATTGTTAATTGTTATTATTATATTATTATTTAATTCTAATTATTATATTATTAATTAATTATTTAGTTTAGGTTATTCAATTCTTTTAGATTTAAAATAATAAACGTTGTGATGTCTTTCGACATTATTATCATTGACATATGAAAAAGGTCAATAACAAAACTGTTTTGCCCAATTTATCTGACATCGCATTCCAGGTTTTTATAGAAACTGAACAATTTGAATAATTTTGAATAATCAGGCTTATTTCACAGGTTAACTGCAATTTCGCTTAACAACGTTTCGCAGTCCATTTTCTTTCACTAATGAACCAATAGACTGGTAGAAAATCAGCAATCAGCTTGCTGAAAGAACAAACAAAAAACAAAAAGAAAAAACAAAGAACAAAGCTTGATCGGTCAAAAAAAGCTGAGCCGATTTCATCGAGCGTTTTCAGCTTACAGCTCAGTCAGCAATGTGCGCACTTGCACCGGTGCCGTGTTTATTTTTTTTTTCCGAGCTATAGTGAATCTAATTCTCACTAAATATCTTTCTTTATATAGAGATCGCAAAATTCTTTTGAGCTACTGTTGTTCAGCTACTGAGCTATTTAAATAGCTTAGTTTTGCGATAAGTTTAATAGTTTATTGTTGTGTAATACCCGATACAGTGTGAATATGATAAAGAAACGTTCGAGTTACATAGGTTCAAGATGAAGAGTCAATTTAAGAGTTACATCGACTTAATACCGAGTCATGTTAAAGACGGAATCGATTCCAACGGGGTCAGATTGAAGAATTATTCCAAGATGATGTGCAATACTCAAGTGCTAGGTAGCGACGGAACGTTGTAATCTGTGGCAAGGACCCGGTACTGTCAGTATAACATATATGTGAGCTTATAATTTGTATGTAATTTATACAATATATTTTATATGTCGTTAGGTATCATTGTTCGCAAAAATTTCATAAAAATCGGTCGAACCGCTTGGGAGATTTTTATATAGCACATTTTACCTGTTTCTATTTTTCTTAAATTTTTTTTTTTACATCTGTCTTTTTTTTCTATTCTCATACCGATTTAACAGCCGTTTAATCTCGCTTTCTTCCGCCAGAGGGCGAACACTGCAAGAGAAGGAGTATGTGAGAGAGAGAAAATGAGTAAGCGCGTGGAAGGCGATCCAGTTACGGCAATCTGGTAGATATGGTCATTCTCTACGATTCTGCGTTTTTGATTTTTCGTATCTTCAAAATTGTGCATGCCACAGATTTTCGTCCTTCGTGGGGGCGGAAGGCGCGTGGCAAAATTTAGAAACAAACGATTCTGTATGGTATCACAGGAGCTTAGACACAAAATTCGTTTGGTCTAGCTCTTATAGTCTCAAACCGGCGTCAAACAAGACGGATAGACAGACATTGCTATATCGACTCGGCTATTGATGCTGATCAAAAATATATACATATACTTTATGGGGTCGAAAATGCATTCTTCTGGGTGTTACACACAACCACTTTCATCAAAAATCTAATATGTATACCCCTCTTATCTTCAAAAACCGGGTATGAAGAAACGAAAGAAGGGCTGGACAAGCTGCTGAACGTGCATATAAGCATATATACGAGGCTTTCTTTTATATCCGTAGCCTAATAGGCTAATTGAAGCAGGACCAGATCAAAATCGCCACTTCCATTTAAAAGTTTAACATTTTTTGGCTAAATCATATAAAAACCTTGTTCTTATATTGTCGCGTTTTATATCATTTAACGATAAACAATAAATTCATCTTTGAAAAGAAAACATGCAAATTTCCATGTCATGATTTTCTACGATTTGCGAACTGAATTTTCAAGAGAAGACAAGACAGCTCCGATCAACTAAGTTAAATATTTGGAGATGCCACTGAGAAAATTGGTAAAACGAATTCATTATTAGGACGAATGCAGCGAAGGATGTACGCTGCAGAACGAATCTGGTGAGGGTCGTCGAAAAACGGTTGCTGTTCCGGAAAAAATAGATGCAGTTCAGGGTTGGCTATGGCAATTGCGTCGTATTAAAGGAACCAGGATACATTCAATATTGAATGAACAGTTTTCCGTCAAGAATAATTTGACTTTCGCCCAAAAATAGGCTTGTTAGTTAATGCGAAGAAATGGTGATCACATACAGCCACGGTAACTCAAGCTGCATTTAGTGACGACGAATCATGAATATAGAAATTTGAGCCAACCTCCAACCAAGCAATTAGGCGTCGCTTAAGGCCCCCTTACGGTAAAATGCGACGTTAGAGGGTTTGGTCAAACAGCTGCACCTTAGCCGTTTTTTAAATGATGCCTTAAGCGACGCCTAATTAAATGCTACTATACAAATAAAATACAAAAACACGAGAAACAAGATTTTTCTCGACATTTCCTGAGTTTTTAAAATCAAAACAGCTCCAATTGGTAGCTGCCTTTATTATTTTATTTATTTTCGGAAATTAGAAGTTGATTACAGTATATCGATCTCGCGTACTAACAATTATCTGGCCGGCAAAAGAGCAGCAGCTTCAGTTTAAGCTAAGCCGCCGGTATAAATAAATATTTAAACGTTTAACCCAAATCGATTCATTGTAATTTTGAAAGAAATACTTGAAATACTACTTGGTGACCCCGACGTGATATAAATACATTGCTTAATCGCGTTTCGTTTAAAAACATATTAATTGAACAATACTTTCGTTGCTGTGTAGTTCAACTACCAAAAAATACATTTGGTGCACAATAATTAATAGTTTAATATGTAAGTTCAGTAAGAGTGCGGCCGTGTGAGATTCTGTTAACTTAAGCGTCGAATCTCTCATTCTCTTCAAAGCCGCAGCCGCTGCTCCTGACTTTTCATGTTTTTCGTTCTCGCTCCCCCATCTGTACATCGTAGCTTCAGCGATATTCCATTTTCCGTTGTTTCGTTGCATTGCACCGTTTAGCATGGACAACGATCCGAATATAGGCGCGGGCGGAAATATTGTGATGGCTGAGTCTTTGTAAGCGTAAAGTTCAGGCTTTATATGATCGATTGCAGTTTGACGAATCTTCGCGGGCAATAAAACCGACAAAATAACCGCCGCGGAAATCGAGGTTCGCCTTGATATGTTGGCAAAAATTCGAGAGAAATTCAATAATGAGTTGGAAGCGCTCGATCAAGACGAGATTGGGAGTGAGCTGCGCGATACGCTGTTCATATCATTGAAAGCTGAGTTGCTGGCTACTCTTGAATTAAGCCACTCACACGCCGCTGCCAATTCTACCACTCTATAAAACCATTCTGGACATAATACCTCATAACTGCCTGAGCTAAAAGTACCTAGGTTTTCCCGTGGATACGTCGAATTTTCGGACTTTATGGCAATGCTCAAATCATTGATTAAAGCGGATGCGGATCCTAGCGATGCGGCTTTGGATTCGGTTCGATCGTTGGAGCTCTCCAGTGCCAATTATCGTGTGGCTCTGGATATACTCAATAACCGTTTTAATAACAAACGACTTTTGTTTCAGACATACATCTAGAAGATTCTTGGGCTCAAGAGGGTACACTCGCCTTCTGCTTAAAGGCTTCGGGAGTTTTTGGATGCAGTCAATTTACACATGCGAGCATTGCAGATCTCAGGATTCATGATTTTCCACATGATGCTGCAGAAGTTGGATTCTAAGACGGAGAACAAGTGGGAGGAGCACACGTCGTCGGATGCTATACCTACAGCTGAGGAACTGTACGAATTCTTGCAGCAACTCTGCCAGAAGATGGAGCGGTTGGAATATGCTACAGCGAAACACGCTATTAGCGATGAGGTGGGAAAAAACATTCTTCTACGCATGTTAAAAAAACGTTTGTAGCTTCCAACTCTTCCGACGACCCGACTGTATGCGACTGTTACTACTCAGCGGGCCATGGAATATATGTACTCTTGCAAGATATTCGGAAATCTTTCACCGTTGCTGCGCCACAAAGAAGTGAAGAAGTAAAAACCTGGCATCGGACTCGTGCATGCAATAGTGAAAAGTGTCGAGTATGCGGCGTAGGCATCATCGTTTGCTGCTCTTCGATACCATGCAATCCATAACACAATGCTACCCAAGTGTTACTCCTCCCGATCTAGCGTTTCAACCAGAAGCTATTTCTGTTGTTCTGTTAGCATCTCGCCTTTACCTGCGTCTGCCATTCTCGCTGCCCAAGGTCTTCACTCTGATGTTGTGCTTCTGGCTACAGCCGTGGTTCTCGTTAAGAATCGATCTGGAGTTTTAGTTCCTTGTTGTGCCATCCTAGATTCGGGAACGCAACTGCATCTCGTCACATCCAGGCTAGCCCAGCAGCTTCAGCTTAGAATAACTTAATCGTCTGCACTTTTGTCTGGGCTGTGCGATACCAGCGTGTCTACTGAGGAATCCACCGTGAACATCTGTATGCATTCTCGCACCTCTGCTTACACAACTACGCTTACTGCTCTCATCGCCCCCACGATTACCGATTGCTAATCAAGTCTGCCAATCAATGTATCCGATTGGAATATTCCATCCAATATTCAGCTTACCGATCCTGCATTTTTCAATCCTCAGCGGGTAGATCTCCTTATTGCAAATGAAGCTCACCGATGGCCTGCCTCTTCTGCAGCAGACCCGGCTTGGGTGGATCGTATTTGGCGGTGTACAAAAGGTAGCAAGCTCGACGCTTTTGGCAACGCACAATTCTCCAGATTCGGAAGCTAAGATGTTCCTATAGTCTCTAACAGGGACCGTAATCATTATAAGTTATATAATAAAAAAACCCTTGGTAATGATTATCAGCCAGGCTCCGTTTTTCACTTTCACAAAAGTTTTCCGATTTACTTTTGAAATCACATAAATTGGGGCTCTCTTTTTCGCATTCCGAAAGATTTCTTCGTTTTCAAAACGAAAACATTTTCGTTGACGAAATGAAAAGTAAACGGCTTTTTATACAACAAAACGAACCTTAATTGCAAAAGGAAAAAAATAGATGACTTATTGATGCATTAACATAAACTTGATACCTATATCAGGGTAATTTAACTTGTGCTTTCTTTATAAATAATTTTATTTTAACCCAACCTCAAATTTGGTTCGGACAAAATTGGCCACAGCAACAACAAATTTCGTTTTGGTGTAAGCAGCTGACGCATTCCGATTTGGTTATCGGAACGTTGGCAAGAAATAAATTTTGCGCATAACAGCACAAATGTGCATGTAACAGCTCAGACTGTGCTTGTAACATGCGCTTAACAGAACATCTGGGTGAGCATAGCTGTTTCCCGCCCAATTTAATTCGGACTTCAAAATGTATCATATCGATAACAAAAATATGTGAAAACTGGAGCACCTTAAAACGAAAACGAAACGTTTTGGGTGAAAACGTAATCCGCAAAAGTAAATGAAAAACGGAGCCTGCCTGTATATGATTCTGCGTTTTTGCACTGGCTGTTACATTCGCATATATGTATCTACGTACAGCTACACGAACCTAATACCTATACCCCAATACTCTTTGAGTACAGGGGGTAAACAAATATGTAAGTGTAAAAGTTTACTTCTGACAAAATTTCACGTTGATTGGTCCGTCCTTTTTGAGTTATTTTGGTGACTGATTTTTTATTTTTAATTAAAGTTTTGAGAAAAACTCTTTTGGAAATAGAGCATTGTGAACGACTGCTATGTTTTAAAGAAAGAGATACCACTCTATCAGCTTAAACATTACCTCTGAATGCCTTGAGGCAATCTTACGCGTTACAGGGCTTAGCTTAGCTGTGAGGCTCCGAGTTCACCAATAGCTTGAGAGCTTACTTGATGCTAGCTCCGGATGATGAGAGCTCCGAATGCTACGGAGTGAAAAGCCTTTAAGAGGCTACTTTTTATATCAAACGGTTCTAGAGGTTCACAAGATATGATTTTCCCCGGGTCTTTATAAATTATATATATTCTACCCCATTAATTCAGCCTTTCTATATATATTTTCAATCTATCTCTATCTATCTATCTATTTCTATCTTAATTGGTCGAGTTCAATTATATCGCTTAATCCTGTTTCCGAGTTATATAATTTGAGACTTGTTCCATTACAAAAATATATGTTTACAGAAAGTTTGGACTCTCTCTTTTATAGACGCCGTAGTGTGTGCTTGAACTATTAGAATAGTAGATACCACTGCAAAGGCCAAGCTCAACTCGTCGCCCCTACCCTATAGCTCATTAAACTCTACTCTACCATTAAAAAAAAACTACGTATATAGTATCATACAAATAATACATATGTACATATATATATATATATGTATATATAGTATATTCATATACATACTTATGTATGTAGGTACTGCTTTTACTAGAAAACATTTCGAAACTTCGGAGGATATAATAAGGTTTTCCACACATATACAGTTTTTGCGACCTATGCATCGCGATGTTTTCTATGTACACGGAACCAATTAACATTGTCAATCGGCTCAGTCCTGAAAGTTACCTGTTTTATAAACAGTATTCATTGTTTTGTTCTACCGCAAGTACTTTTCTATAAGTACTTTTACTATAGCTTATTATTCTCAGCATTTAATTTTCTATGGAAAATACAGGAAAAAGTATGTATAATACAGGAGATAAATTAAATGAGTTTGCCTTAATGTATTGTGGATTTGTTTATTTGTATTGCGCTATTTTGCTTTTAAGATGAGGTTACAAGCTTCTACTACTAGACAACTCGTATGTTACTGAGCTTGCACAAAGCGAGAATGCATCGAAACTTTTTAAATGGAGGCCCTGATCGCAAAGCATTGGGCATTGCAATGCTTTTAAAAAAATTAAAAGAAGTCTTTAATTAGACCAGCATATAAAGTATACACCCAGCGAAAAAAAAAAAAAGGAGGAACGTTGTGAGTCACGACAAAGGCCGCGGCTCTGCTTTTATATCCGGTACTCAGTTAATATATATGTGAGCTAATGTATAAGCTCTTGATCAAAAAAATAATGATTATCTATGATTTTTATTTTTTTCGCTTAAAATATAACTCAAAAGGAATTTACGGCTTCTGTGTTAGAAAATTCGCCAATATTATTGCATATCCTTGTTAAAGGACCACAAAGCTACCCCCTGCGCTAAAATTTTCTAACACGGAAGCCGTAAATTCCTGTTGAGTTTTATTTTAAGCGAAAAAAATAAAAATCATAGATAATCATTATTTTTGAGTTTTATTTTTTGATCAAGAATAATGTTTAAGTCTAAGTTGTATCAAATTACTCAAAAATAATGATTATCAGTGAAGAAAAATGTATAAAATTTAAATATACAGGCAGGCTCCGTTTTTCATTTACTTTTGCGGATTACGTTTTCAGCCAAAACGTTTCGTTTTCGTTTTAAGGTGCTCCAGTTTTCACATATTTTTGTTATCGATATGATACATTTTGAAGTCCGAATTAAATTGGGCGGGAAACAGCTGTGCTCACCCAGATGTTCTGTTAAGCGCATGTTACAAGCACAGTCTGAGCTGTTACATGCACCGTTGTGCTGTTATGCGCAAAAATTTATTACTTGCCAACGTTCCGATAACCAAATCGGAATGCGTCAGCTGTTTACACCAAAACGAAATTTGTTGTTGCTGTGGCCAATTTTGTCCGAACCAAATTTGAGGTTGGGTTAAAATAAAATGATTTATAAAGAAAGCACGAGTTAAATTACCCTGATATAGGTGTCAAGTTTATGTTAATGCATCAATAAGTCATCTATTTTTTTCCTTTTGCAATCAAAGTTCGTTTTGTTGTATAAAAAGCCGTTTACTTTTCATTTCGTCAACGAAAATGTTTTCGTTTTGAAAACGAAGAAATCTTTCGGAATGGGAAAACGGGAGCCCCAATTTATGTGATTTCAAAAGTAAATCGGAAAACTTTTGTGAAAGTGAAAAATGGAGCCTGGCTGAATATGATTTTTTTCTGTTAATTGGAATCTACCAATCACACAATAAACTTTTATAATATATAATGAACCAAATTATATACAAGAACAATACAGAAACATTATTCCACAGTTTAAAATGTTGTAATAATATTTGTTCAAAAATCAGTATATTTTGTTTACTTTTAACTCTACCAGATGGGGATTTATTTCTTTAAAAGCGGTGATGTACGTATATCAATATGCACGCCCAGTGGAACTTCCTGAAGACTGTTTTCATCTCAATGTGTATTATCATTTTTGAAGAAATTCTTTTTAAATGTTCTTATTTAAATCTCAAAAGAAATCTTTTGGCATATTCAAAATATACCTTTTTAATAAATTTCGTGAAGTTGCATTTTTATTCTCTTGAAAGTGGTATCATAAAATCGGTAGCAATTTTGTAACGCAAAGAAGAAAGAACATCAGATCTCATAAGGTATAGTCAGTATACTCTGTATTTTTTATCAGGATGAACCAACAAGTCGGTATCCATGTCCATCATGAAAACACTAATCAGAACGCTTGTCAGAAGTGGCCGAATCAGACCTCTATATCACATAGTTGTCGTATGTATTAAAGAAATATACATGGTTTAGTGTGTGGCGGGTTTGACAGCCTATTTAAAAAATATAGATTTTGTTTTGTCGAACATGAACTGTAAACTTACTAGCTTTTTCGATAATTTTCTTTCTTTTTACGTTACTTAATCGCTAAACAACAGCTGCGAAATCAAAAAAAAAATTAAGCCAAAATTATGAAACAAACAAAATTAAATACACAATACAGGCAATAGCAGCTTTATTACTTGCGGGATGGAGTTAGTAGACTGTCTGCTCTTACTCCACAAAGCACTCAACAGCACTTTCGAATAGGCTCACCTTAAAAGAAACACAGCGTAACATAAATAAACAAATCCACAATACATTAGGGAAAACTCATTTAATTTATCTCCTGTATTATACATACTTTTTCCTGTATTTTCCATAAAAAATTAAATGCTGAGAATAATAAGCTATAGTAAAAGTACTTAGAGAAAAGTACTTGCGGTAGAACAAAACAATGAATACTGTTTATAAAACAGGTAACTTTCAGGACTGAGCCGATTGACAATGTTAATTGGTTCCGTGTACATAGAAAACATCGTGATGCATAGGTCGCAAAAACTGTATATGTGTGGAAAACCTCATTATATCCTCCGAAGTTTCGAAATGTTTTCTAGTAAAAGCAGTACCTACATACATAAGTATGTATATGAATATACTATATATACATATATATATATATATATGTACATATGTATTATTTGTATGATACTATATACGTAGTTTTTTTTTTAATGGGAAAGTAGAGTTTAATGAGCTATAGGGTAGGGGCGACGAGTTGAGCTTGGCCTTTGCAGTGGTATCTACTATTCTAATAGTTCAAGCACACACTACGGCGTCTATAAAAGAGAGAGTCCAAACTTTCTGTAAACATATATTTTTGTAATGGAACAAGTCTCAAATTATATAACTCGGAAACAGGATTAAGCGATATAATTGAACTCGACCAATTTAGATAGAAAAATATAGATTGAAAATATAGATGGAAAGGCTGAATTAATGAGGTAGAATATATATAATTTATGTATAAAGACCCGGGGAAAATCATATCTTGTGAACCTCTAGAACCGTTTGATATAAAAAGTAGCCTCTTAAAGGCTTTTCACTCCGTAGCATTCGGAGCTCTCATCATCCGGAGCTAGCATCAAGTAAGCTCTCAATCAAGTAAGCTCTCAAGCTATTGGTGAACTCGGAGCCACACAGCTAAGCTAAGCCCTGTAACGCGTAAGATTGCCTCAAGGCATTCAGAGGTAATGTTTAAGCTGATAGAGTGGTATCTCTTTCTTTAAAACATAGCAGTCGTTCACAATGCTCTATTTCCAAAAGAGTTTTTCTCAAAACTTTAATTAAAAATAAAAAATCAGTCACCAAAATAACTCAAAAATGACGGACCAATCAACGTGAAATTTTGTCAGAAGTAAACTTTTACACTTACATATTTGTATACCCCCTGTACTCAAAGAGTATTGGGGTATAAGTATTAGGTTCGTGTAGCTGTATGCGAATGTAACAGCCAGTGCAAAAACGCAGAATCATATAGAATTAGATTACAGAATTTGGATCTGGTCGGATAATAATTTGAGCAAGAATAAAGAAAACGATTTACCGTGGCTGCACCGCGTCGTTCAGTATCTCTGGTGTGTCGAGGATATTTTTAGATTAACTTAACTTTTTTGGATAACACCCATTTCTCCAATTTATCTATCAGATTTGTATACTCATATTATATATATCACTCATTAAATTCGGCTGTGCGACGGTAGCGAATTGCCCCGACCAGATATTTGCGGCTAAAGTTAGTTTATACTTTCTCCAACTGCTATTTGAATGGAAGGTAACTATTCGTAATCATATGGATTGGTTTTTTCGCAACATGGGAGTTCCAAATTGAGAGCATAGTCTAAAGATAAAAACAGTTTTAGAAAATACAACAATAGTTCTTTCATTTTGTGTTGACGAGTTTAGTTGATGGTGTTGGGACAACAGTTTTTTCTTAAAACATTTGAACAAAACGTGTTAAAGGCGTCGGCTACCGAGGCTATACCTTCTTTCTTGTTTCTCTTGTTTTCGTCAGAAAGCAAAATAGCCGTCGCAACGGACGCAACTACCGTTTTATAGTTGGTTCTTACGGTTTTTTCTCAAGTAATTAAAACAGTACTTCCTTCTATTAAATTGTAATAACTAATAATAACTATCCAAACAAGGATCTTAGTGTGAGATCCTATGTGTGAAGCCAACATTTCATGAGATGATACTCTTAACAAAGTCATGATAATGGTACAATGAATGGCGATCAAATAAAACGTGGTTCCAATTTTCATTTAATTTCGTGCTTGAGAGTTTTGAGATTTATCATTTGACTGAAAATTCCTGCTTAGTTGAAATACAACAGATTATTTGTGGTGCCAAGGTAGTAAACTTTATCTTTTAAAAAATGAACTTTTCGTTGTGGTTTTCCTAAAATTGTAGCAACTTCCAATTCTATTGACCAAGATCAAGAAAATCATTTTTTCTTTCTATTTTCGTATTAAATTTATACAGAAAACTAACTTCATTGGACAAACGGTGTAACAATTTTTCATAAAGCTAACTTCGTACAAATAAGAGTTGTCTGTCCAACGAAAAAATTACCTTTGCAATTAGCAAATAAAGCTCCTACAAAAATTCACATATTTCTATGAAGCATATGAAAGTTAAGGTACGTTAAAAATTTGTCAATTTCTTAGTTGCTTGTGTTTGTTTATTATATTGAGCATTTTATATTTCCTTTGTAATATTGTCCGTAACTAATCAGCGATTAATTTAATCGTGGGCTTAACCTGAATTGTGTGCACGTGTCTTTCGCCACGTGCATCAATTTGGGGGTAAGTATATTTATTTAAGCGTAGCGTTGCCAACGCTTCTGATTTTAATACATACATTGTTGTTGCTGCCCAATCATTTTACCTAATGCTTAACGACACCACCAGACATCGAGAATAAATTTTACTGCAGGGGATGATAATGTGTGAAAAAATATTTGCTTAATAACTCGAATCACAGTTCAGAGCAATAGTCAAGAAAATCGAGAAAAATGCACGTGCGCGTAAATCAAACTTTTACTAAAGGTGTGACAGAATAGACTGCTTATAAATCCCAAATTTTCTGAAGGTGTGATTAAACACATTTTTATCTCCAAATATTTTCTAAATTTTAGACTAATATATACATATTTACAATATAATTCTAATTCAATGTCTTGACTATTTCGGTTATCATCGTATTTTTTTAAATGTAATGAGTTTTGACTATTTAGATTATCATTGGATTTTTTTAAATGTAATGAGTTTTGTATGACCAAGTTGTTTATTATTATTTATTTAGAGTCTCATCTCTTAAAATTCTGTCTTCCACTCATAGGCGCTAACACTAATTACTTAAGAACAAACGGTAAAAACCAACTATAAAACGGTAGTTGCGTCCGTTGCGACGGCTATTTTGCTTTCTGACGAAAACAAGAGAAACAAGAAAGAAGGTATAGCCTCGGTAGCCGACGCCTTTAACACGTTTTGTTCAAATGTTTTAAGAAAAAACTGTTGTCCCAACACCATCAACTAAACTCGTCAACACAAAATGAAAGAACTATTGTTGTATTTTCTAAAACTGTTTTTATCTTTAGACTATGCTCTCAATTTGGAACTCCCATGTTGCGAAAAAACCAATCCATATGATTACGAATAGTTACCTTCCATTCAAATAGCAGTTGGAGAAAGTATAAACTAACTTTAGCCGCAAATATCTGGTCGGGGCAATTCGCTACCGTCGCACAGCCGAATTTAATGAGTGATATATATAATATGAGTATACAAATCTGATAGATAAATTGGAGAAATGGGTGTTATCCAAAAAGTTAAGTTAATCTAAAAATATCCTCGACACACCAGAGATACTGAACGACGCGGTGCAGCCACGGTAAATCGTTTTCTTTATTCTTGCTAAAATTATTATCCGACCAGATCCAAATTCTGTAATCTAATTCTATATGATTCTGCGTTTTTGCACTGGCTGTTACATTCGCATACAGCTACACGAACCTAATACTTATACCCCAATACTCTTTGAGTACAGGGGTATACAAATATGTAAGTGTAAAAGTTTACTTCTGACAAAATTTCACGTTGATTGGTCCGTCATTTTTGAGTTATTTTGGTGACTGATTTTTTATTTTTAATTAAAGTTTTGAGAAAAACTCTTTTGGAAATAGAGCATTGTGAACGACTGCTATGTTTTAAAGAAAGAGATACCACTCTATCAGCTTAAACATTACCTCTGAATGCCTTGAGGCAATCTTACGCGTTACAGGGCTTAGCTTAGCTGTGTGGCTCCGAGTTCACCAATAGCTTGAGAGCTTACTTGATTGAGAGCTTACTTGATGCTAGCTCCGGATGATGAGAGCTCCGAATGCTACGGAGTGAAAAGCCTTTAAGAGGCTACTTTTTATATCAAACGGTTCTAGAGGTTCACAAGATATGATTTTCCCCGGGTCTTTATACATAAATTATATATATTCTACCTCATTAATTCAGCCTTTCCATCTATATTTTCAATCTATATTTTTCTATCTAAATTGGTCGAGTTCAATTATATCGCTTAATCCTGTTTCCGAGTTATATAATTTGAGACTTGTTCCATTACAAAAATATATGTTTACAGAAAGTTTGGACTCTCTCTTTTATAGACGCCGTAGTGTGTGCTTGAACTATTAGAATAGTAGATACCACTGCAAAGGCCAAGCTCAACTCGTCGCCCCTACCCTATAGCTCATTAAACTCTACTTTCCCATTAAAAAAAAAACTACGTATATAGTATCATACAAATAATACATATGTACATATATATATATATATGTATATATAGTATATTCATATACATACTTATGTATGTAGGTACTGCTTTTACTAGAAAACATTTCGAAACTTCGGAGGATATAATGAGGTTTTCCACACATATACAGTTTTTGCGACCTATGCATCACGATGTTTTCTATGTACACGGAACCAATTAACATTGTCAATCGGCTCAGTCCTGAAAGTTACCTGTTTTATAAACAGTATTCATTGTTTTGTTCTACCGCAAGTACTTTTCTCTAAGTACTTTTACTATAGCTTATTATTCTCAGCATTTAATTTTCTATGGAAAATACAGGAAAAAGTATGTATAATACAGGAGATAAATTAAATGAGTTTTTAATGTATTGTGGATTTGTTTATTTATGTTACGCTGTGTTTCTTTTAAGGTGAGCCTATTCGAAAGTGCTGTTGAGTGCTTTGTGGAGTAAGAGCAGACAGTCTACTAACTCCATCCCGCAAGTAATAAAGCTGCTATTGCCTGTATTGTGTATTTAATTTTGTTTGTTTCATAATTTTGGCTTAATTTTTTTTTGATTTCGCAGCTGTTGTTTAGCGATTAAGTAACGTAAAAAGAAAGAAAATTATCGAAAAAGCTAGTAAGTTTACAGTTCATGTTCGACAAAACAAAATCTATATTTTTAAATAGGCTGTCAAACCCGCCACACACTAAACCATGTATATTTCTTTAATACATACGACAACTATGTGATATAGAGGTCTGATTCGGCCACTTCTGACAAGCGTTCTGATTAGTGTTTTCATGATGGACATGGATACCGACTTGTTGGTTCATCCTGATAAAAAATACAGAGTATACTGACTATACCTTATGAGATCTGATGTTCTTTCTTCTTTGCGTTACAAAATTGCTACCGATTTTATGATACCACTTTCAAGAGAATAAAAATGCAACTTCACGAAATTTATTAAAAAGGTATATTTTGAATATGCCAAAAGATTTCTTTTGAGATTTAAATAAGAACATTTAAAAAGAATTTCTTCAAAAAATGATAATACACATTGAGATGAAAACAGTCTTCAGGAAGTTCCACTGGGCGTGCATATTGACATACGTACATCACCGCTTTTAAAGAAATAAATCCCCATCTGGTAGAGTTAAAAGTAAACAAAATATACTGATTTTTGAACAAATATTATTACAACATTTTAAACTGTGAAATAATGTTTCTGTATTGTTCTTGTATATAATTTGGTTCATTATATATTATAAAAGTTTATTGTGTGATTGGTAGATTCCAATTAACAGAAAAAAATCATATTCAGCCAGGCTCCATTTTTCACTTTCACAAAAGTTTTCCGATTTACTTTTGAAATCACATAAATTGGGGCTCCCGTTTTCCCATTCCGAAAGATTTCTTCGTTTTCAAAACGAAAACATTTTCGTTGACGAAATGAAAAGTAAACGGCTTTTTATACAACAAAACGAACTTTGATTGCAAAAGGAAAAAAAAATAGATGACTTATTGATGCATTAACATAAACTTGACACCTATATCAGGGTAATTTAACTTGTGCTTTCTTTATAAATCATTTTATTTTAACCCAACCTCAAATTTGGTTCGGACAAAATTGGCCACAGCAACAACAAATTTCGTTTTGGTGTAAACAGCTGACGCATTCCGATTTGGTTATCGGAACGTTGGCAAGTAATAAATTTTTGCGCATAACAGCACAACGGTGCATGTAACAGCTCAGACTGTGCTTGTAACATGCGCTTAACAGAACATCTGGGTGAGCACAGCTGTTTCCCGCCCAATTTAATTCGGACTTCAAAATGTATCATATCGATAACAAAAATATGTGAAAACTGGAGCACCTTAAAACGAAAACGAAACGTTTTGGCTGAAAACGTAATCCGCAAAAGTAAATGAAAAACGGAGCCTGCCTGATTATAAAAAAATCGTAATTCGTATTTAGGAAAAGTCGTACTATTGGTTTGTATGGGCTATAAAGGTGGACTTGGTAAGATTAATTCGGAATTTTCTGGATTTCCCCGATTTTTTGAATGACCAGAATAGTTTGAATAGAAACAGAAGGATATCGCTAGATGGACTCGATTTCTGATTCAGATCATGAATCTTCATGAAATCATCTGCCTTCTTCTGTTCGTTACAAACTTGTGCTTATTGATTTAAATGCCATAATATGAGTACTCGATGAAACAATAGTTTTAAAGTTACATAAAAATGTACACATGTATGCACATACATATACACACAAAGCTGATGTACATACATACATATGTACAAACATGCATGCCTGAGGGACTTATCTACCCACAGCCAAACGGAAAATCTTAGAAATCTGACTTCTTGACCACAGCTTCGCTTCTGGATGACAGAAACAATTTTAACCCCTAGGTTGGTACTCATAGAAATCGTGGATATAAAGTATATATGTACATATAAATACTTAGTGTTCTTTAAAATGTATGCAAATTCATATGTAACATCCAAAAGAAAGTATTTCCGATTCCATATTCATTTTTGGTCAGCATTAATAAGCTGAAGAGTCGATAGATTATTTTCAAAAATAGTTCAATAATGTTGGAAAATGTTGTTTTATGTTAAGCTTATGTGACATTCTCGTACATATTTATGTTCGATGGATCTATAAGGTTATTAGAAGCCTTGGCCCAAGATTTACGGCTATCTCGTTTCTATGACTTGTAAGTATAACGTTATTAAACAAAAAATTCAAATGTTTATTTTAATTAAATTTTAAAGCAAAAAATGTTGTGCCAATACAACAAAACTTGGTTTACGATGGTAGCTATCTATGTTCATACAAACATAACATACATATGTACTTTCATTATCATTAGTGACCTTATTCGTAATAAGTGATGAGATCCAATTTATATGATAGCTCAAAGTTCAGAGGATTTCGTTACCGTGTTTACAGCAATATTAAATGATTTAGATAACTCCGAAATATTTTTATTTATTTTTTATTTTTTAAATTTTATTATCACATAAGATCTCTACAGTGCCTCTAGTATACAAGATAGATTATAGGAACAAAATAACAAAACAATTTATGACTATGCCTATTGAGGGGACCATGCACTTACAATATTTTTAAAGGGTGACGGAATGAATGGTAATGGTATTTTATGCCCATTACAAATGTATGTATACGCAACGGGTTTTTGTTTTAATTTAAAACATTAATTTTCCAAAAATTATTCCAAGAAAAAAAGGTATTCACTTTCCTGTAAAAAATTTGTTTTTGGTTTATTCCATAAATACAAATAAATAGAGACTTGCGCGTTTTTATGTTTCTTACTAATATCCATATTATATTCTGATTAGCACATTTTCAGTTCAGACAATCTGCTTGGTTCAAATGTAATAAATCATAAGAGGGCGTTACCCTTCGATAACCAATAGCATGGCACATTTTAGTACTCCGACGTCTTGCTCCTCCCACGGGCACATGAGGGCAACGCCCATACTCACATATATGAATGTATGTATTCTATGTCTGTTTGTCTGTATGTATTGTATGTCACTAAAACCAATGAATGTAAGAATCTTACTTTGATTAGATGATTGTGAATTAAATGGACCTTTAAAGCACTATTTGGCTGTCAATACAGAATGAATCGTGTTTTTAGCCTAATTAATCTATATTTTAATCTATTTTAGAATATGGATGTGGTCTGGAATGTAAAATGATATAATTCAAGTATTTCTTTTTTTAGGAATAAAAAAGTAATATAATAATAGTATATAAGTATTAATGTTCATCCGTATCCAGTAATTTTTATTTTATTTTTTTTCTGGAGTTTGTTTGTATTTGATTATAAAATAATAATAATAATACAATTTGTTGTTTGCTATTACTTTTGGAGTAACTTATACAACAGTCAACAGTCAGAAAAAATTATGATGATTTAAAAAATAAAAAAAATAAAATGCGTGTTATCAAGGTCGAAGAATTTGGAGGGGGATATTATTTGGTTCAATTATCTATTCAGGGTTCTAGGGTAGAGGTCCTCTTAGACCATTCTGTTGGGCAGGTCGACTGGGTGTAGTCTGGCCAGCCTACGCCGGTATATTGTTCTCGCAAGACGCCTCGCCAGTGTATTAGGATGGCTTGTGAGCTTACAAATATGGTTCTTCGCTTGATTGTTGATAACATCACCAACAAGTGGTACGTTGTGGCAATGTCCCGGTTACGGATATACCACTCAGCTCCGGAGATCCTACGCAGAAATTTACTCTGGAACGTCATGATCCTCGCAAGGTTAGTTTTGGCGGCAATCCCATACACCTGAATGCCGTACTTCCAGGCATGTGCTAGTATGGCTTTGTATATCATAACTTTGTTTTTTAAACTGAGCTTGTTGCTTTGTTTGAGTAGCCAGAACATTTTCTGGGCCTTACCCACACCCTTATGTGGGCACATCTCCAGGCTTTGGGAAAGTATGCTAATCTTAGCGACGCGTTAAAGATTAGCAACAGATACAGAATCGCTCTGTTTGGTAGCGCCTTTGCCACAACAGTAATATTGAACTGATTTACCAAATTTAGTACTTACTTGAAAAACAATCATTCATATGATTGCGACCACAGAAATAACGCCAGAGATTTTATTTGTCTGAGTTATGTACGTTTTGTTTTGTTTGGTTTCCTTGGAGATCGAAGAATCCTATACGCAACTGATGTTGCATGTCATCCGATGTTTATAAAAATCTTGGGTTTTGGATGAAATATTTTCAGAACCAAGGAATTTCTCATAGCGACCTGTTCTTCGAGTCATTGTTCCTATGATAGATCGTGCGATATAGTGCATTTTCACCATGTCACTATTTTATGTAAATATATAAAAAATGAAAAATTCTGACGTTTGGTTAGGTAATCTATAGAAAAAAGTCGATCTCACAAATAGCGTAAAATCTGATGGACTAGTTTGCTTAGAAATTAACAGACGGACAGATGAGACATACATGATGGACATACATATGTAAGTGTATCGACTCGGCAGTTCATGCTGATACTAATTTGCTTACAGATGCTTCCTTGTGCATATGCGATGCAATACTTGCGGTCAATTGTACATACTTGCATATACCGACATATTTACGTATGTATGCTCATACGGTAAATCATATATACCATATATACCAGGGTTCGTACTATCCTTAAGCATATTTATGTAATAGGAAATATATACTATCGACCAGTCAACATAAATTGTAAAAATTTGATCAATATGCTCTTTATAAGATTTTATTTGAATTATTATTAACCAAGAAATTACAATTAAATTCGATTTTGCAGTTATCAGTGCTCATTTGTTTTTTTTTTTTTCGTCTTATGAAGTAAAGTACATCGTCAGTTACCTCTTACTACTGATTGAAATACTAACAAAATACTTATGTGCTTTATAGCGAGGGTCATACGTACATATGTATGTACATATAAATGTAGATTTATTGATATTTAAGGGTCGAAAGATCTGCTTTACTGGCTCTAAAACAGTTAAATACATTTTAGTAAATATAATATGATAAGTAGTCTTCTTCAATTATTAATAAAGAACTTTATTTAAAGTTAAATGTATTCTCTTTTTTTTGCATAGTAATGTTTTTATCAGCAACACTTCACACTGTTTATAGGAACAAAACCATTCCATGAGAAACAAGAGTGTGGTTGGAATACCCGCTGTGGTTGATACCCCGATTCATAGATGGAATTCGATTTTGTTAAGTTTGTAGCGGCACCACCATAGAAATGCTACATTCTGGTCCTCTTTATATTATTTTGTTATTCGGCAAGTACGCAGCCGTCGGGGCCCTCTAAATTAATTTTTCCCAGACGAAAATTTGTACATATGTATACTATATCCCACGGTCCCGATAAAAACTTAGTGATTGCGGTTAAGGAAGGTGGTGAAGTGGAGTATTCTCCAGGGGTATATATCACAAATATTTGAAAATTGGTCAGACTATTGAAATCCACAGAATAGTCTGTCAGTGTTTAACGAAACGAAATTTTGCAATTATCGGTTCAAGTTTTTCTTTTTGTAGTTGTTTAAGTAAAAGCCAAGCTTTGTCACATGTTACATTTTGATTAGGGAAATGGATGAATGGATAAGTTCAAGTCTGTGGTTGGGCGAGACTATATTCTTTGTTTGAATTTCTAGAGCATCCTCCTGATCTGCCTCCTACGCTACATAAGCTATTTTCGAGGTAAGCAAAAGAGGTTGAATTATAGTTTTCACCTCCCGAATATGAGAATCCGGAATAAAGATTGGGGAATAAACAAATATCATGGCGTTTAAAATATATTTTAGTTTAATGCATTCCGGTTCGTTTGACGCGTTCATTATTCACAACTATTAGCTAAAACCGTATTTGAACTGGGATTAAAAAGTATAACATAATACATAAACTGCAACTTTTTATGAACTGCATTCGCATGCTCTAGCGTTTATTAAAATTTTGATTAATATCTAGATAATGGATAAATAGATCAGACTGTATTAATTTGAGATATGTGAATGGTGCAGAGCTCGTCAAAAATTTGAGGCTGCTTCTTGATAGTAAGAGTACGGGTCGGCATTGTTATATTGTGTGAAAATACCGGCTTAGCAAGAAGTTCCATTGTTAGCAGCAAATTCAACAATTTGAGAAGAAGGAAATCTGCAGCATTCCTGAACTATTTTAAAACCCATAGGCTCAACTGGGGTTGAAACAACGTCTTTGTTGCTATTGGTGGACTGCTTTTGTCAGAATAACCATTCAAATGTATAGGTACATACATTTAACGATATATGAGCAGTAGCCATCTCTTTCTGGTGTACTTAAACCGACATGCCATTGTTGGTGCGAGCGAAACGAAACGAGTAACGCGAAACGAAGGCAGATGCAGTAGGTAGAGCTGTTACAACGAGCAGCAGTAACCTCACAGCGAATTTGCCCAGCCCAGCCCTCAATATTTCTCGAGCTGGTATTGGCTGGCTAAAGAAAAATGAATAAGCAATATTTCATGTTTGTTTTGTTCAACGAAGTGTATAGCCAGTACCAAACACAGCACAAAGTCATCGTTAATAGGAAAAACTTATTCGAGGGCTATCCAGAAGCCATCTGAGGAGTACTCGTCAGTACTGTTCAGACCTCTTATTTCATTTGACGGAATCGTGTCGAGTGGATATTCATAATAAATTCACTGACGTGGGCTTATATGTGTTGAAATTTACATACATACTTATATTGTGCTGAAGAAACAAAAATCAGGTGTAACATATTCTAAGTGATTTGGCAGTAAACATTTTATCTTCAAAATCAAGCTTAAAATCACCAGCTAAAATAGTTCAACATCAAGTCCCTGTTTATCAATTTATTACATTCTGGTATATACTCTGCTATATGTATATATACAAAATTGAGTGAGTTCAATTCATTTAACTATATTTTATCCGTGAAAACTGTGAACCCAATTACAAAGTACAAGTGGCTTCAACTACAAAAGATTTAAATTTAATTAAACGCGACTTTGCTTTTTTGAATCAAAGTATCCACATTGAGACTGTTAAGCTTGTAATCATATGTGCATAGGTAGCTAAAAGTTGTAGAAAATTGTTTCTTGGTTTCGTGCTATGCAATTGAAAGTGTAAATAACTGTTACTGGTGTAGTTTCTGCTTCAGTAAAAATAAACCAAACACATAAACTAATGGGACATTTTTGGAACCTATGTATGTACATCAGACACATTAAAGTGTACATGTGCGATTAAAAGTACACGTTAATTTCATATGTGTATTCGGAGAAGAAATTACAATTCGACTATTGAGACCAAATTAACAAATCACAAGTTCTTTATAAAAAAAATGCGTTAAAGACGTGTTTTATTCAAGTGTAACCTTACAATTATGGTACAATGGTAATTTGATCTATTGTTTAACGGTATTGATTAAGTTCCATATTGAGTTTCATCATTTTAATCAAACTGTCTAAATGGTAAATGGTTATTATTTTGTACAATTCGTTGGCCGATAAACCCATTCTTGCATTGAGTCCGTTCCCGTTCTCGAAAGCAATCAATCTGAATACCCTTTGGGGCGTGTCGTTAGATGGAAGCCGTCTCTTTGTTTTCAGTGAACATACACATGCATTTCCTTATATGCATGCCTGTGAGGTTAATTTTAGCTTAAATTGATCTTTGCCGTAGTCCCATTTTAGAAAAGATTACACTGATACTGAAGAAATAATTGCTTTTTTTTACACAGTATTTGCAATAGCAATAGTATCATCGTTTTTAAATACTTTTCTAGTAGGGATACCACATACCACCCCATTAAGTATATGTACGCGAAGTGTTCTTTTAGTGTTCCCTAGCTAGAATGTATACTATTATTGTTGATATATATAATGTACACAATATATACAATACACATACCAATTAAGAATAATTAAATAGCTATAATCATAATAAAAAAATGATTTGAAAACCATATGACTTATTGACATTTGGACAAATTGATTAAAGCATCTCTGACCCGATATACATAGAATGTACATCTTTTTATAGTACATACATATGTACATATGAAGTTCTCAGTCGATAATGACTCCTTTTTTTCTTTCTAAAATCAGATGAATATTTACCAGGTTTATATACATGTACATATATGCATATATGAAAGAACCGCCCATATGAAATACCTTTGTACATATGTACATATATAAATTTTCTGTCATGATTAAAGCAAAATATGAATACATACATATACGAGCTAAATAAAAAAATTAAATCATGAAAATGAATATTTATCAATAAGTTTAGCAAAGTAGTGCTTAAATACATACAAAGCCCAAATAATTATAGATAGCGCCTCCAGTAAAGTAAATTTGACAGCTGAGCTTATGTACATACATCCGATTCTATTATCTCCTATTCAGTAGTCGAAAGCGGTCTAGTCTGAGCAACGAATATTTATTTCAACATTTTGGGTCAATCTAAACAATCTGAATAACAAAATCGTTGAACGATTAACATTTGATTCTGGTATAAGTATCTTTTAACCAGTATTGAGCTTTATATTATGGCTTCATGCACCCAAAAATAGTTCCAATTGGGAAAATACATTATTATAAATTATGGCCTAATAAAAGACAGTGCGAAGTTTAACCCAGATAGCTAAGAGACTATTTTTCATTAAAGCATTCATTTTTCAGACAGACGTACGGGCATGGCTATACTCAGCATGCCATTATGATTAATACTATATAGGTACATATATATTTTATGAGGTTAAAGATGCTCCCTTTTGTGTCTTGCCCAGATTTGTTCCAAATCAAAAGATCATATGTGCATTTCCGTGGAAATGTCAACTGAGCCCAAAAACTTAAACGTCAATAAAATCTCTTTTCCATATACTTTTGTCCCGATATTATTTTCTAAATTGATCGAAACTAAGCTAATTTAAACAATTGGCATATAGTTTCATTAACTTTGATCTGAAAACCTATTAAAATAAGCAAAAGTTCACTTTTTCGGTATTTTTGGTGTTTCTATAGTCATGTTTTCTTTTACCATTTTCTACTATAAGAAGATGATTCTAAATAAAAGTTTTTGTTGTTTGTTAGAAAAATATGAAGTGATTTAAGTGAAGTGAAGTGAAGTAAAAAAACATATGGAAAAACCAATAGAGATTATTTATTGTGTAAATACTCGATATAAGCCTACATTTATACGCTTTTAAAATAATTTAACCGCTTTAGAAGATACCGTTTCGCAGATTTTTGCATTTTTCTAGATTAAGCTGATGTCGACTTTTATTTCGCGGACGTTCGCGACCACATGTTTATTGCTACCATTATGAAAACTAAAACTCGATGAACCCCATCTTTTGTACTAAGCATAGAGCTAAGAAAATGCCATCAAATCGCAAAAAAAAATCATTTTTGTTTTCTATCTTTTTTGTACGCCAAAAGCGTACGAACGTAATTTCACGACCCGCGTAAATTCCCATATTATAGTATACTATACCTCTTGGAATATACAGTTAAGCAAGGTTACGATATCAATAAAAAGTTATTATAACTGAACTGATGGCGATGAAAAACTCGTTTCGACGTTTTGACGAATAGGTAAAAAAAACATTTTTGTGCTAAGATTCTCGTTTTTGCTTGGGAAAATGAAATAAGCTGTTTTGTTGTGAATTTATAAGCGTAGAAATTTATTGTACATGCTAAAATAGGATTAATCGGTACGCGTATTTTAATATGAGATACTATAATCAGTATATTTCCATGTCAGTATATTTAATGTCTTTTACAATTATTTGGAAATAATAACAGTTTATATTCTAATTCTAGAGTTATAAAATTACGTGGATTTGCAAGCTGGTGATAAATAAGTTCGTATGTCAGCCTCAAATCTTATTGATATATCAATAAATGAAAAAAAATGCTATAGAGAAATATCTATAAATGGAGAGCCAAATTTAACTGCATTAAATGAATCGGATTTGGTTATGAGTTTATCTCCAAAAGACATACTTATACCTTTAGCCATTTCCCAGCATCACCAACTGGAGCCTCCTAACAAATTAAATACAAACGAAACATCGGCACAGAACCCGATTTCAACAGCAGCCGCAGTAGCGGTTGCACATCACCATCAGAATATTTCAAATATTCACCACCTCCAGAGCCTGCACAGTCAGCATCAGAGTTCTTTATTTAATAATAATCACTCAACACCATTTAGTGTCACCGATATTTTAAGTCCAATAGAGGAATCATATCGCAAACTGGAACTAAACGGAAATCCCCCATCTCCGTTTCGGTAAATATAATAAGCTAAGCTGAAATTGAGTAAAATGCCATTTGGTAGATTGTATGCTAAATATACTAGTGTACTCGCATAAAGTTAAAGATGAGGCTTATAAAATATAATCTAATAATTAAGGAACTTAACAGCTTATAATATAAATTATTTCCAATGATCTTAATTTATAAGTAGAAAAAATCTTTTTCGGATTCCTCATAGTTTATATAAAATATTTAAATTTAATTTGAATAAAAAAGACAAAGTCGATATTCCGAACATATGAAAAACATGCATTAGAGTATATAATGAAAAATATAATGGGTCGGAGATGCTTTACAAATAATATTAGAATTAAAAGCAAAGTCGATAAAGCCATATCCGTCTATTGCACGTCTATTTCGCTTCAATCTAGTCTCAAAATTTTGAAGCTCTCTGTTTATTGCTTTGCACACCCTTCTCTTAAGCTTACATTCATAGAAACTGAAATGAAGGTTATCAAAAGCGTCAAAATGGTATACTTAGTGGCTTTTTGTTGTTTTTTTTTATATGAAAAGGTATAAGAAAGGGTACTACTAATTGATTAGGGTCGATAAGCGATTCGATCTATCTATTTTTTGTGCCATTCAGTTTTTTGCCTGTCTTCATTTTCTTCAATTTGCCTGTCTTCAATTTTTTCCTCAGAATAGAAAAAATTTGCCGGAATCGGGTGGATCTTGCCACTAGATTAGAAACCTGGCCGTGTAGGTTAATATCATAGTATGTTTGGTTGCTGATGGTCTCCAAACTCCAGCTCCTCTTATAAAAGAACATGACCAGATTGACTCGCTTTCTAATGCTTATCAAAAATATACAAAGACCTAGGTTTGGAAACATTTTCTTCATACGATATACTCTTTTAATGCGAGCACTAGTTCCATCAGCCATAAATAAAAAGTTTCCTCGTGGGAATCACAAAACTATACAAAATTAATTTATCTATTGTATTCTGGTTTTCTCATGCGAGTAGGCGATATTAGAATTATTTTATACCTATCCCTCATAATTTATTATAATATTTATTGCAGCCAGAATAAAAAAATTGCCGAGGTGCAACCAAAAATTCCCTTTGGTAGCTTTCCTATTTACAGATTTTCGAGTTATTGGAAATGTGATGCTTAGAAACGTAGTAGTTCCTAGTTAGCGCGTATCTTGTGATCGGAATGTCGACTATAGATGTTCTTATTTAACAGTAACAGTGAATTCTACACAATGTTATATATATCAAAAATTTAAAATCAGTTAATTGAAAGCATGACTAGTCATTAATTTCATATGAATATATCTTTATAGATCCAATTCAAGTGGTAGTAGCATAAATTCCCCCGGAACATTAAGTGCTTCAACTATGGCTAATCCATACGCTATGGGATCCTTATATCATAGTCCGGGAGTGCAAAGCTATTGCGGACCAACAGATAATTTATCTCTAGCCGGCCACTACACAGACATGCGAAGCTCTGCATCATGGTACGGATCAACGGCCAATGATCCAAGATTTGCAAGTAAGTATAAAATGATTTATGTATACATACATATATAGCACATCCTTTTATTGACATCTGATTTGTGATTATAAGCATCAAATTTATCCCATAACCAATAAAGAAGCTAATTTTGTCGCGACGGTATTTATATACCAATTAATTCAAATATATATTGCTTACTTATAAGCTATTACGCATCTACATATGTTTGAATTTACATATATGTATATGTATTTCATTATTATGTTAGATATATTATTTCTCTTCGTGAGTTATGTAAAATTGTTTGGTTGGAGTGTTCTTGGATTATTGGATTACTATCTTTATGACCAAAAATGTTTTTTCGCGCAAAAAATAAAACTATTTTCACACATGATATAAAATTCAGATTCGGCAAATTCCGTCGAATGATCTGTCTAGTTACCAAACGGACTGCAAATTTTCGTTGAGATAGAAAATAGAGGACATACAAGGGATATCGCAAAGATGGATTGTATCGAAGATGATTGCTTTTTTTTATATAGATTATTTTAATTCATGTCTAATATTTTTATCTTTACCTTGCATGGGACAGATTTAAGCTGATTAGCTGTATTCTGGTCGTTGAAAGTTTCAGGTGAAAATAATTATATTTGACAGAATCAAATAGTCGGGATAATCACCGCAACTTTAAAAAATGTGCCTTTGTGACTATGCATTTCAGAAAAATATCAATATACGCACATACCAACGTACATATGGACGAGTATGTGTGTACAGACATACATACATATTTAAAAAAAACTGTTCCCAAAACATTCTTTCAAAGGAAAATAAAGAAACCAACAAAAGTTCCCAAAAAGTACTTGACATTTTTTTTTGGATTTATTTTTCACTTAGAGATATTCATAACTGCTTAGTCATGCAATCAATGTAGATTCTTATTAATTCTATGTTTATTCAAAAATAATTAAGTCCTAATGTTGCTGTGCGTATTGCTCGACCACGATTTACCCTATTGTATCCTACATATGTAGCTACAATCTATGTAAATCTTCCCTTTATTTTGATATACCTTATGATTGCTGAATACTTACTCAACTTATATAAGTTGATACGAACCGCAAATCTGCGGTTCAAATTCAAACCTGCAACGACCATGTAAAATGTAAACTAAAATACCCAGCAACTACCCTATGTATTTCAGGTATGAAAAGGCATGTGTGAAAATAATTGATTTTTAAATTATTTGGTTGTCATTGTTTATTTTAGAAATGGAAAGATGATTGTGGACTTTTCAATTTACGGCCCTTCAATTTTTTGAATGTTTTTCTTGTATGTATGTATGTATGTACGTATGTACATGTGTATGTTTCTGTAAGCATATGCGTTCAGCACACATACACATATGCACATTAATTGTACATATACATATGCATATGGTCATGCATGAATGTGCATGATTGAATATTGGTAGGTATCTGCTCAGCCTATTCTAATGAGAGTTTTATCGACACAGAAAGATGGTCAAAATATATATGTAGTTTTTCCAGGCTTTGCAAAAATACTCATCATTTGGGCCTGCTCCATTTCGTCTGACCCTTTGAATTTGCCGTTTTAGATTTAGGGCAATTGTTCAAATTATAATTGTCAACATTCCAGTACAGCTGACATAACAGGCGAAAACCGCAGGCAAAATTTCGTCAACAAACCATTTATTATATAGCATGATGTTCCGTTCGTGATGTGGTCCTTACATTTCAAATCATTTCGATCGAAATATTTACCTAGAAGAGTTTTTTGTTAAAGAGGATGGTTCTTACAGAGATAGATCGGTTGGCTAGAAATCAAAACATTCCTACATATACTTATGAATGTGGATTTATATTCTCGACTGTAATGATCAAAGCTAGGAGAATAGAAATTGCATGCATCTCTCAAGCAGGTGCATTTATACACATGTAATCTTTTTTCTTAAATATTTATCAATATCTGCAAAATAGGAAATCTAAATAAATACCTATCCATTTAGTTTAATCAAACATCGCATTTCAAACACAAATTGTTGCTCCTCTTCCATAATCTGACGACTCCCATAACTGAAAAAAGTTAGGTGTTAGCTTTGCTTTACTTACCAAAATATCTGAATTAGGAAAAACACCGAGACAAGTGTATAGATAGGCAGACAATTTTAATGCGATAAAACCAGCTGGGGCCGTTTCTATTTTTATTTTTTGCCGTATGCTATGCCGATTAATAAACTGGAAGAGGAACATATGTATGTAAAAATGTATAGAACATATGTATGTAAATGGAAGCAAGCCGAAGTTAGACTCGATGCATTTGTTCTTCAAAGCGTTATATTAAAATTAAATTTTTTTTTCAGTATCCCGTCTAATGAGTACGACAGCCAGTGGATCGATGAGTCACATGGGAAATATGAGTGGATTAGCAGCATGCAGTGTTAGTGATACAAAGCCACTACAATTTCCTTTGGCGCAGAGGAGAAAACGAAGAGTCTTATTTACTCAAGCTCAGGTTAGTACAAAATTATCACAATCTAAATAATCTTTCCCTAGGCCACTGTAGTTCTATGATTTAACTTGAATAATCCTCAGCACGAACGGTTTGTTGGTTCAAATGTCCGTTCATTGATCCGCATTTCTTCCTCACTTCCTGCCAATTGGGACACATCTCAAAGTCGATATTTTGATGCACAGAATATCAGCAACATCTATGCAACATAAATGTTTTTCAAGATTTATTACATTTCCGATAGTGCCTTTGGTAGTTTCATAATAGACTGATTCGGTTTTAAAAGAATGAAAGAAAGGCCTGTTTTTGAGTATTGCAGATACATAATGGTTTCATTTCATTTTTTGTACCAACATAATAATACTTTGAATACTATTAGTACCAATGGTCCACATCAGAAATTATTTATTGAACGTTTTTTGGTCGAAAGTTCGTTTTATTTCTTTATTTTTCCAATAACTAATATACAAAATCTGTAGTTTCTGATTGCTTATTTAAGCTTCCCAAGGCAAAAAGATAACAATTTTACTCGAAAATGCAAGTATTAATTTCAGATGTCGAACAATTGGTATACGAGTATTTGTACTTTGTCCGAGTAGAGTATGTCCGATTACTTATTTACAATGGAAATTTTGATGAATGATTAGAAATAAATATTGAACCAGAGGACAGTTTATTAGAAACTCTTAGCTCTAAGAAAATTGTGTCATTTTCCATTAGTCCCTTTTTGTTTAAATGTAAGGATGTTCATATGTACACATATGGGGATGCATGCATGTACTATGTTGCGTAGGAACACTTGCATACATTTATATGTACATAAGTACGAGAATGTATGTATGTGAATATATCCATACATACGTATGTATGTATGTATGTATATTCAACGGTAGTAAGTAACGTACGGCATGTGCAAACAGGCATTTGCACAAAGTAAACATAAACTCATAAAAATATTTGTATTTATTTAAGACTTCAAGACTTCAAGTGTACGGTAAATATAAAATTCGTTTTTCATTATAACATTCACAATATTCGAAATGGATTTTACTTGGCAACCAATCTACAACAACAACAGCAATAACAACAACAAAAACAACATAAAAGAAAGAATAAATGGTTCAATAAAGTAGCCAGGGTATTAGTGGGTGATTTTCAAGGTCCAGTTCCATACAAAATCATGGCAGCGCATCACTTTTCTCTTTAATATGTACATTAAAATAAGGAACATAACGAACTTTTATTTTTATTTGAAGTATCGTCGATATATATAATACACACAGAATGTATATTTATATTTATTGTTCGGACATATATTATAGGTCTATGAACTTGAAAGAAGATTTAAACAGCAGCGCTATCTATCTGCACCAGAACGAGAACACTTGGCCAGTCTTATTCACTTAACACCAACACAGGTAAGCTGATACATTTTTTTTTGGTATCTTGTTGGGTGTTTTCTACTGTATAACCGAATATTCATGCATCATTAGAATACTCGGGGTCTTGTTTTATTTAATGCGTTTTGGTAACGAAAATATCAAGTGACTAACATACACACATAAATAGGTATATAAAATTTAATAATGGATTCCTACATATTTGATCAGAAGAAACAGCCGAAAACTTTTCCCATTAGCTTTGTTGCTTTCATACTATGCGTCAGTAAAAATACGAACAGGAACAGGTAGAACCAGTATGAAAGCTAACTTCGGCGTGCCGAAGTTACCAATGTTACCATCGAAGTTAACCCAACAATACATCGGGATCTTTCAAACAGGCCGCGAACATGACTCCCTCCAAAACCAAAACTATACCAGAAATAGTCAGATTTTAACCCAATTCTCATGAGTTATGTGAAATTATTTTTATAAATAAAAAACCATTTTCGGGCTGATCAGAACACTATATCATATATGTATATAGCTGTTATAAGAACGAAGTCTCTCAGTTTTAAAGCTGTCTCGGAGTTGTATGGAGTCTTGTTTCAAAAATAAGCAGATCGTTCGTTGGAATAGGCCGGATCTCACTACTCTGTAAATGTGTATATGTATGTACATAAATACCAATGCATGTATGTTTATAGGAATGTATGTACAATCGGTTGAAAACAAATTTTGTTTAATCTTAAAACTTGTTTAATTTAACGTGTTCGTGTTGACTCAATTAGTGATAATATGTACTTATGTATACATCTTTTCTCAGCTCTCTACAATTTTTCATTGTTCAACTCTCAGTGTTATTTTTGAGCGAAAGAACCCCATAAATAATCATTATATTTATACCCGATACTCAATATGAGTATAGGGGTGTATAAGATTTAAGGGGAAAGTGGATGTGTGTAACGCCCAGAAGGAAGGGTTTCCGACCCCGTAAAGTATATATATTCTTGATCAGCATCATAAGTCGAGTCGATATAGCCATGTCTGTCTGTCCGTTTTTCCGCCCGTCTTGCTTGACGCCCAGTTCTCAGAGACT
This sequence comes from Drosophila lowei, assembly GCA_008121275.1. Lineage (NCBI taxonomy): Eukaryota > Metazoa > Arthropoda > Insecta > Diptera > Drosophilidae > Drosophila > Drosophila lowei. The sequence continues at coordinate 12,134,082 of CM017777.1, forward strand.
AGAAGAGCTAGAGCAACCAAAAGTGTATATCAAAATTGTATTCATTGTTATTATTAATATAGCTCGAAAATAATGATTACAGTAGTCAACGAAATCCAACTTTTATTTTAACTATGATTTTCATAAGAACTCAGTCATACAAAATTAGAACTAAATAAATAGATCAATTCTTACTGGTTTATATATATATATATATATATATAAACCATATATATATTTATTTATATATATTGTATATATATATATATATATATATATATAAATATTTATTTTTTTGGCTGTTGAATGTAATCAATGCAGAATATACAATATATTTAAAACAAAAAATTAATTATTATTGTCTTATTTTTTAATTACAACTTACAATTTTTACGTTGCTTCGTTCATAGTAGTCCAATTTATCTTAAAGTTTGGGATACCATGGTGGGGAAAAATTGCAAAACAATCTAGTCTGTGTAATAGAAAAGGACACAAATTTGGTTGTTCTTCGCCGATAGAATCCAGGTAATCCAGGTATTTAGACAGACGGGCAGTGCTAAATCGACTGATCTCTTTTTATTTATTAATGATAATATTCGCCAAATATAAGTAAAAGTACAAAGATTAAATATTGTTTAAGCACCGTATATTATCTTCGTAATTCTTGACGATGCCGTTCTTACTTACATTAGATTCTTACATTATAACCTACTGTTTTTAATGAATGGTACATGCATACATACATATGTACTTATGTTAATGGGCGAATGCACATCAAATTGTAGGTATACAAAAATGTTCAGGATTTTCTGCTTAGGTATGCGTATTGTATATGTATACACATACATATGTACGTATAGTTTAATAATTTAGATGCTTTACTTTTACTACCTTTTTATAAACACAATGGCCATGCCCTTTAATTGTAAAGAACATGATCAAACAATGACCACTTTCAATACACTTTAAGGGTGAGTTTAAAATGTATTATTTCCTCATTGTTCCTTAATGCATTTTTATCTTTCAAAAACAGCCACTGTTGAGAGCACATACAATTTTATTTGCTCTGGATCTGCTTTATTCAAAGGTAATCAGCATCCATCTTTATGTGGGTAGGCATTGTAGAAAATTTTCAAAAAACTCAACTGAAGGGTGACAATACAATTCAAATGTTTTTATTGTTATAACACGTCGCATCCTAAACCTATTGTGCGGACCGCAAAAGTAATTGCTTAACCTAATGACAATTATGTGTTAAGTGGTGGACATTGTTGTTATCACGCCCTTATATTTGTTCACTGATGTAAATATTAGTTAGTGCCTGCGTTCCTTAACGGCTTTATATCAATAACTTGGGCGTTATTGTACTTGGTTGATCACAAATTTGCTGTGTATCATGCTTATTGGAAAATTCAGACGGTAATGGATAATCTCATTATATTATATTTAAGATAAATGAAAGAGATTTTTAATCTCCTTCCAGATTTAGGCGTTCTAGGCGATGAGGAAAAAAATTAAAATAACTTTAAATTTTAGTTTGTTTGGTTTTCGTTTTTTATTCGACCGATCGTTTTTGATCAGATAGATGAGAAACATGAATGTTTTGTTTTCACTGATCATTGCAGGGAAACTATATAGTGACATACAAATGGAAATATATGTGAATTGCATTCTAAAAGTACACTGAAGACTTGTATACAAATTTCATGAGCGGCACTCAAATGTAACAGTATTAGAGAAGACAGCAAGATAGAAGCAACCCTAAACTATAACATATGTACATACATATATCTATGTATCATACAAAATTATCTAGTTGCGATCATTATTATAGCAAGAATGTAGAAAACAATTTCCCGAGGTTGTGTCCTCTGCCTCGCTCACACTCTTTCTCTCACACATACACATAGTAGCAGCTAGAAGTAAGGGGTGACTGGTCATTTTTAGCATGCACTTAAAGAGAGCGCATTAAAAGTCTCTCTTTCTTCTATCCTTGCGCTAGTTCTATCCTAGTACGAGTCGAGCTCCCTCTTCCTGCCATATACTTTGGATTATCGTGTTTTGACTATTTTCATAGAAATAAATAAATTTAAAGAAAGAAAATTAGTACTGGTATTATAGAATGGCTACTCCGAACGTTTCGGCTGGTATTTTTTTTACATTTTCTATATGTATTTCTATGTTTCCATCCAAAAATGTGGAATAATTACCTAACGTTGTGAGTTGCTGCTGAGACCGCAACTCTACATTTATACCCGATACATAGTCAGTATGGCTACATTACACGACAAAGAGTGCGTGCGAGAGAGACAGAAAATCAGTCAGAACGTGTCGACGGGCGCCGCGTAGCCACTGCAAATTGATTTGTTACTTTTGGCTATAAAAATGATCCGATCTGATCCAGACTCGGCAATCTGGTAGATATAATCATTCTCTATGATTGTGCATTTTTAGTTTTCTCGTAGCTTCAATATTGTGGATGCCACAGATTTTCGTCCTTTGGGGGGGGCGGAAGGGGGTGGGGCGAAATTTTGAAATATACGTTTAACAGTGAGATCTAACAGAAGTATGGATACCTAATTTGGTTACTCTAGCCTTAATAGTCTTTGAGATTTGTGGATGCTCCAGATTTTCGTCCTTTGCGGGGGCGGAAGGGGGTGTGAGGAAATTTTGAAACAAACTCGTCAAGGTCCGATATCACAGGAAAGTGGATACCAAATTTGGTTGCTTTACCTTTTATAGTCTCTGAGATCTTGGAACTCATATTTTGCAATAGGCAAAGCCGACCATGAAACCTGTGTGTTAGAGAGAGACAGAGCGAGAGAAAACGAAATTGTTTTCATCATTCTGGCTATAAAAATAATACGATCTGGTTCAGATTCTGCAGTCTAGAAGATATAGCCATTCTCTACGATTCTGTGTCTTTGGTTTTTCCGTATTTTTAAAATTGGCGATGCCACAGATTTTCGTCTTTTGTGGGGGCGGAAGTGAGCGGGGCGAAGTTTTGAAACACACTTGTAACAGTGACATATCACAGAAGTCTGGATACAAAATGTCGTTGCTCTAGCTCTTATAGTCTTTGAGCAATAGGCGCTAATAGGGACGGGGACGGACGGACGGACGGACGGACGGACGGACGGACGGACGGACAGACAGACATGGCTCAATCGACTCGGCTATTGATGCTGATCAAGAATATATATACTTTATGGGGTCGGAAACGGTTCCTTCTGGACGTTACACACATCCATTTTCACCACAAATCTAATATACGCCAATACTCATTTTGAGTATCGGGTATAATAATTAAAATTCATGGGCAGTCAAACTTTAAATAAATTTTAAAGATTAACTATTTTGATTAAAAGTAAAAGTGTTATCAGCCAACGAATTGATAGGTAAAGGCTGTCAGAGCGGAGGGTTGGTAATAAGGGTAATTTGTAGCAAGCTGCGTTTACACAAAGTGAGGTGTGTCCAATTCCCTTTGGTGTGGCATATATACAGAGGGAACAAGAGCGGCGTGTTAAGTTGGCATTCACCTATACGTGCAAATTAGTCGTTTTTGTCTCCTCTTATTTTTGTGTGGGGAATTTAGAGCGATATGTCGTATCCATTCGTGGTGCCATGGCCAAGGTAGTATGTATTATTCTTAATTGATGGGCAACTTTCTTCTTTCTTTCATAATTGCTGCGTTCAGTTGTGCAGTTAAATTGCATTCATGTTTTCAATTATTGCGATGAGCTATTATTAACAGTACCAAAACGATATTCAGCATTTCAGCACGAAATCTAGATAAGTTATAATTTTTTTTTAAATTATAATTCTGCCGCTTCTTTGCTGCTACCAGTATTACTTCGACAACAAAGGCAAACTAGATCATATATATATATATCTCGCTCACAGTGGCTGTTTTCCCATAAGGTTTATATTTTTAAACTCGCTGCTGTTTTTGTTCTTTGATAGGTTGTAAAAATCTATGGATAAACGGCTAAAGTGCATTCGTTTGACAAAACCTCCTAATGCCGTACCCACCAAACATAAAATTTTACTGTTAGTGCACACTATTTGTGCAAACACGATTTTATCCAACATGCGCAGCTGATTAGATTATTCTACTTATTATTTCAGAGTTGGCGGTGCCAACAGATCGACTATAAACTTTATAGTATAAAGCCAATCTAAAGCATATATTTCTTTCGCTCACACTGCATGTTTTCCCCATAGGGCCATATGAGACCATCTAACTGCCTTAGCTTGAAGTGTAGTGGAATATTTACGACCAATTTTATACCCTATATTCAAAATGAGTATTGGGGTATATTAGGTTTGTGGTGGAAGTGGATGTGTGTAGCGCCCAGAAGGAAGCGTTTTCGACCCCATAAAGTATATGTATTCTTGATAATCATTAATAGCCGAGTCGATATAGCCATAACTGACTGTCCGTGTTGCTTGACGCCTAGTTCTCAGAGACTATAAGAGCTAGCGCAACCAAATTGTGTATCCAGACTCCTGGGAAATCACACCGAATGAAGTTTGTTTCAAAATTTTGCCGCTCCCTTTTCCGCCCCCACAAGGTTGAAAATCTATGGCACGCACAATTTTAAAGATACGAGAAAACCTAAAAAAGCAGAATCATAGATATCTGGATTAGATTAAATCAATATTAAAGCCAGACCAGGACCAAATGAAATTGCAGTGGCTACGCAACTCCTTCAACGCACTTACTCATTCCCCTCTTTCCTTCTCTCTTTCGCCATCTATCGGAGAGCTACCATACTGACTGAGTATCGGGTAAAATTGTAAAGTCGCGGCCATAGCTGCGGCTCACAACGTTCCCGATCAGTTCTAGACTCATTTAGGACTGAAATGCCCATGCCCTAATGGAAGCGGGCGCTTTAAACAATGCGTTAGAAGAAGAGCGTTAGAATAGCTCGGGCTGCTGCAACGCCGAAAACGAGCGATAGATAAAGAGATAGAGCGCGAGAAAACAGCAAGATGTAGCTGTAGAAACGAAACGAAGAGAGGTAAAAGAACGGCCGCTGCCGCGTCAGTATATGCGATAAAACAATGATTTGGTACCACTGGCTACAATTTAAAGAATTTGTTGGCTAATATCGGGCTGGGCCGACAACCTACATGTTAAATACAAATATTACACGAAGCCATAAGATACATAGTGTAAACTTTTAATAGCACGGTTTTATTATATGTTCTTCCTTCTTGATCGTCGTATTCGAATGAATGTGTGTTGGCATATCGATACTTGTCGAGGACAAGTATCGATATATCGAGTACATTGATATTTCTTATAATACTATCGATGAGTAAATCTTAAACTAATATTCAAATCTTACAAACTAATATTCATATCTTACATTCGGGCAACCTGACTACAGATCGCCCACGATCTACACACTAAGGCATACAATTGGTTAAACATTTCTTATTCGGTATTGTCTTACTTAACATACTTTTTCATCGATTAACAACATGAGACTATGGTTTTATCCTTACACTCTACCCAGGGTTTAAGCCTTGCTGGTTCTAGTATACTTCGGAATGGCATTTGCGTCAACTGACAGTCCTCAATGTCGACAACCTCATAACGATCATTATCCAATACTCTATTGATCCTGTACGGTCCTCGATACTTTGGTGCGAACTTCTTATTGATCCCCGGTGTTGTGTCCACATGCCGGACTGCTACATAGTCACCAGGTTCATACTTTAATGGGGCTCTATGTTTATGGGCATACATCTTCTCATTTCTTTTCTGCGACAACCGTATGTTCTCACTTGCTATTTCTCTTATAGTTTCCAACTCTCTAAGTTCTGACGCTAACTTCTCCTCTAGGTATTCGGTTAATTCATCTACAACGGGTCCTTTCTGGGGTATTCCAAATAACAATGTGCTAGGTGTCTTTTTTTTTTTTCTGTTAACGGAGTTATTAATGGCGTGCTCTACCTTGCTCATCAACCTATACCAATCGGCTTGCTCAAGGGGCTCTGACAGTTTTCCTAACATAGGAGTAAGAACACGATTCACCCGCTCTACTTGGCCATTCGCCTGCGGTGCACCTGTAGCTACCTTAATGTGCTCTATCCCTCTCTCCTGCAGAAAACTAGAGAACTCTAACGAGGTGAAACAGGTCCCACGATCTGATATTATCCTAGTAGGGCGACTATAGAAATCAAAATATTTACTTAAGGCATCCTTCGCTTCCCGCGTGCTGGTACTATTAACCGGGAACAATTTGACAAACTTAGTGAATGCATCTATTACCACAAGGAGGTGTTTTCGCTTAGATCTAATACTCGGCAACGGACCCAAATGATCAACATGTAGGGTATGAAAAGGAACACACGACTTTGGGATACTATGGAGCGTTCTGTTATGGATTGTTTTAGGCATCGAGTGTAGTATACACGGTAGACAGTTTCTGATGAACCTTGCCACTTTACTTCTCATTGACGGAAACCAGTAGGTCCTCAAAAGGTCACTCACGCACTTCTCTGCGGCCAGATGTCCTAGTTTTTCGTGTGACCGCCTTATCAACTGCTCTTCCATACACATTGGTACATAGAAACATAGTTTGTTTTCACAACTCCTCTTGTAAACAATACCATCTATCATTTCAAAATCTACTTCAATTCCATCCTCTAGCATTTTTCGAATCCTAACTACTTCCTTGTCTCGCATCTGTTCTGTTTGCAATATCAAATCAACATCTTCTGGCGTTGCACCTACTACCCCAACTATCAATGATTTTAGTAATCTTTCCTCCTGAAACTCTAACTTGTCCCTCTCTACTGTATCCTCAACACATTTTTTTCTTTATCTGAATTCCTACTACTAATGTACTTTACTCCCCCCAGCACATCGTTAACGCTTCCTCTACATTGGCTCAAATCTCTAATTTCAATCTTCGATCCATCCTCTTCCCTATATTCACTATTCTCTATGTTATCTCTACAATCACTACCAAGGTTCTCTCTATCATCAGACTTCCACCTATTTCCCAATCTACTTCCTACTGCACTTGATTCTCCACACTCAATCGCAGGGTTCTGTACGGCACTACTACGCTCTCTACTGATATTTAATTCTCTACACTTAATCACAGGGTTCTCTACGGTACCTTTATGCTCACTACCAGGGTTGTCTCTACTTACACTATTCCTTGTATATTGCTTTGTACTCTCATCTTTTTCTAAATTAGACTTTACTAAACCGTATTTGACTCTATAACCATCCTCTAACATATTCGTCACTTGATCTTGTCTGCTCAGCGCATCAACGTGCGCCATACTGGCCCCAGGTCTGTGCATAACGGAGTAATCATAGTTCTCTAACTCTAGGGACCACCGTGCTATCTTAGGACTAATTGACTTTCTGGTTAACGTCTGTACTAACGAATTACAATCCGTGATTATTTTGAAGGACCTATGCTCCAAATATGCTCTAAAACGCCTCAATGCATAAATTATAGCCAATGTCTCTAGTTCGAAACTATGATAACGTGATTCTGTTTCTGTTGTTTTGCCGGAATAATAGGACACAGGGTGCATCTTCCCATCATCTTGTCTTTGCATCAGTATTGCGCCATAACCGTATGAACTTGCGTCTGTATGTAATTCCGTTTCTCTATTTGGGCTAAAAATGGCTAATACCGGAGGATTTGCCAACGCATTCTTAAGAGTTTCAAACGTCTTCACCTGTTCTCTATTCATGGGAAACGGACCACCTTCTTTTAACAACTGCACCAAGGGCTTAGCTGTCGTCGCAAATGACAACATGAAACGTCGAAAATACGAAAAGAATCCCAAGCATGAGTGCAGTGCTTTTTACATTTTGAGGGACTGGGTATTTTTCAAGGCCTCAATATGGGAATCACTAGGAACTATTCCGTTTTGATTAACTTTATACCCCAGGAAATCGATGTTTCGATTGACAAACCTACACTTTTTTAGATTTATCTCTAAATTTTGCTCGCTAAACCGAATGCATAGTCTTTTTAATATATCCATGTGTTCTTCAACTGTTTTAGTCGCTACTAATATATCATCCATGTACACTACAATGCTTTTGTTCCTAATAAAGTCTCTCAAGAGCTCGAAATAAATCTCTGAAAAATAGCGGATCCATTTTTTTTTAACCCAAAGGGCATTCTCAAGTACTCATACTGTCCTTGCGGTGTCACAAACGATGTATACGGAACTGATTTTTCTTCTACGCCTATTTGATGATACCCACTTTTCAAATCTATAATGGAAAAACAGCACTTGTTTTCTAAAAACTCAAGACAGTCCTCAATAAGGGGCAATGGGAAATTATCTTTAACAATTCGTTTGTTCAGACCACGGTAATCGACACACATTCGAAGTTCTCCTGATTTTTTTTTTACTAGGACCAACGGGGAAGCATAAGGAGACTCACTATGACGGATTACTTTCTTTTCTAACAGATCATCTACTATTTCAGCTACTTTCTCTCTCTCATGGTAGGATAAACGACGCGGAGTACAATGAAATGGTGTTGTTTCTGTTACACGAATCTGCATCTGATACTTTGGTGGTGCTTTAAAGTCAAATTCTTTGTGTAAATAGTATGTCTTAATAACTTCCCTACACTTTTCTGCAAGAGTGGGGCCAAATTCGAAACCTACGTTAATATGTTCCTCTTCATCAATCTCTACCGACGCACAAAAGTTACTGAATTCGTCGCCTTGATTCATATTCTCGATGGCCATTTTGTCATTCCTTGAGTTTTCTTGTGTCTGATTTTTAAATGGATTAGAACGTTTGATTAGCTCGCTTCTTTCTGATTGATTACCATCTAACTTATCATATAGTCTTATGTTAATATTATTTTTTACGTTCGGTGAATAAAGACGCGCAGGTTAAACTAATATCTTTTTGCTTTAATGAACTTAATGGTGTGTGTTGCTTCGCATTGATATTTTTCTTATGAACTAATTTTACTTCAATAACTTTAAGGGCATCGCGTCCCAACAATACCGGCAAAGGCAGCATGTTATCATCTACGATGTTTAATAAAACGATATATTTCTTTGTGCAAAATTCGATATGGCACTTAAATTTTCCCCATATGGGAATTGGTTGTCCTCCTAGTCCATAGTATTTCCTAACTTCATTATAGGCTTCAACTATAGCCGACTTCGGTATCAAAGACTTATGAATAAAACTTACAGGGCTACCTGTATCAAATAGACTAAAAATACTGACGCCTCTTTGTTCACCAAACGGAAGTCATAAAGTGATTAACTGGACAGCCGCTAAATCGTCGTTGTTTTTTTTTCCTGGTCGCTCCTCATCTTGAACTGCAGCTACCCTAGTGGCCATCTTTCGTTTCGGGCACTGCGAATATAGGTGGCTGGTACTCAACAGTTAAAACATGCCCCATCCGGTCTCTTTGGCTGACTGCATTCCTTCATAACGTGCCCAAATTGCCGACAGTTGTAGCAACGCATTGCGCCACCACCTTGCTGCTGCCCTACTGCCATACTCACATTTAGTTTTCCCTTTGTCATACCTTCGCTACGAATTTCTACGACGCCAGGAGCTCTTCTGACCTTATCATAGGTGACCATCTTGTCACGCAACTCGTTGAGTGTGCTGCAATATAGCATGGATGCTGCCATGCCCGTCTTGTCCTGCAATCCCTCTACGATGAATTTGACCACATCGCTCGTGGCCATGTCTGCTTGCGACGCTATGCTGCACATTGCGACGAAATATTGCAATGCGCTTTCATTTTTTGCAATTTTCCGTGCCTCCAGTCGCTTTCCAATGTCCCACGCTGTCACTTTCTGCTCAAAGACGTTGAGCAATTCTGCTCGCATCAATTGCCAAGTCAGTGGCGCCACATGGTCGATGTACGCCTTCGCCGATCCGCCTAGCAGCCGCTTCGCTAATATCCAGCACTTGGACTCGGATACACCATGGAAATTCATAATGTCCTCAAAGTTACTTATCCAACTGTTTACAGCCTGGTCGTCATCTCCAGAAAATGGACGCATCAACGCCTCAATGTGTGTCAAGTCGATGCAATCTCTCGGCGTTTCCAACTCCATAGCCTCTTTCTCCGTTTTTAATATGCTTAATTTGAGATCAGCTAAGCGCTTGCGAGAAACGTACAATTGTTCCAACTGCTGCAAACGGCGCGATTCTTCTTCGTATTCATCTGATCGCATGGTCAATTTCGAACAAGCGTTGTCTTGTCGCGGCATGAATGCTTCTCGAGCCTTCTGCACATTTTCACCATATTCTTCTGGCGCCGCCTCTACTGCGTGTTGTGCACTACGGTTTTCTCTCTCTCTCGCGCTCAACCGGGACTGCAAAATGTCTGCCTGCATAGTCTCGTCTGCGCTTGGCGCCGTATTTCCTAGCTCATGCGTGTCTTCCATGATTTTTTTCACTGCTGTACGTAATTGGTGTATGTTGGCATCTTGATCAAAATATACGTTTTGCCTACGCAATATGTCGCTAAGTTCACTTTTGGTTTTCGCTCTTATGTCTGCATAGTTCATCGCAGAGTTTTTTTTTTTTTTTTTTGGGCAAACCCCACACCTGATATGTAAACTTTTAATAGCACGGTTTTATTATATGTTCTTCCTTCTTGATCGTCGTATTCGAATGAATGTGTGTTGGCATATCGATACTTGTCGAGGACAAGTATCGATATATCGAGTACATTGATATTTCTTATAATACTATCGATGAGTAAATCTTAAACTAATATTCAAATCTTACAAACTAATATTCATATCTTACAATAGACTAAATATTACCACGGAAGCGACCTAATAATAATGTTTTAACGACTTTTTTTCACCGATTTTACCCCACTGCTACAACTTGACTGAGATAGCTTTAAACCTAAAAGATTAATTTGCATAGACTGGTCTGTATTTTTGATGAGAAATAAAGTATGTACTTTATGGGGTCCGTTCGTTATTTCTTTGATTATTTGTAATACCATCGGCAGAAGTGTACAAATTACAATTTTTATGTCCATTTGCCATTGTAATATGAGCATTAAGTACCAAAAATAATCCTATTTCCTTGTTTTTATATGCAATTAAGTTATTGACTAATGGGCGTATTACTATTGCTATTCTAGGTAAAAATTTGGTTCCAGAACCACAGGTATAAATGTAAAAGGCAAGCCAAAGAAAAGGCAATGGCGGAACAAAACCAACACAATCAGGTAAATGATCATATTTTGATAATACTGTTACGTTTATACAGTTCGTATTTTCCGAGTAGACGATACAAAAACAGAGTATTTTAACTATACAGAAAGACTTTATCTTCTGGGGATTTTACGTGTTGTTCCAAACAACTCCGAGCCAAGACTGCATATTTCTGGTATAATCCGGCATGACAACCATAGTCAGCCTACTTAATCTCCCATTCGTTACAATACTTACTGGCTGTAATTTTTAATCACCACGCTCGAATAGTTCAAAGGGTTTTGTATCCGCTAGTGTAACTTTTTGTAACATGTAGTATGAGTATACATATGTATAAGTCTATGCCTGTATTCGTGACTAAGATCAACAGATCAGCAACGGAGGCTTTCCAGAGATGGAGTAACAAAAGGACCATACTAGTACTATATCACAAAATGTTATCCAACGCCGAGGCATTTTGTTTTAAACATTTGTCGCATCATCCGCTAACTAATCCCATTCACTAAAAGCCGGCTGTTCGTTGAGCTGGAAAGTACTGAAACCATGGCAGTGCAGAAAATTTTGATTGCACGAATAAAATTATCACCACGCGTGATAATTTTTGTAAACAAAATGTCCGGCTTTTAACAGGTAATGGAGGAAAAAAAGACAAACAGCAAAAGAAAGCGTTTCCAACTCCATAACTGATACATATGTATACTTAATCCGCATCAATAACCGATTTGATACTCCCGACTGTCCAAGTTAACGAGCGGATTTAGAAACTATACCAACTAGAACAACAATACTTCGCGTAGTGTAGGCTTCTGTATCATCACACTATATCAAGTTTATCTACAATTTTTTCCGGACCTCTTTCAACACCTCAAATAGCAAATAGCGTTAGACGTCTAGTGCAGAATCGTAAATAATCTAGGGGTCTCATAAACTGATTATGAGTCAATAAAAACAGTAAAGGTAGTATTTTTAAAGAATGGCTCGCTTAAACACAAAAATTAATCATAGAACACATATATTTATAACAAATAAGTAGCAAAAACTTCAAATGTACATATTCCAAATCACAAAATTTAAACAAAAAGCAGACCATAGTATAGGTTTCATACTGCAGTGTGTTCCAATGAATTATCCATAGGAAATGAGTCTCGAGGCAGTTTTGCTTTGGATTTGATTCGTTTTACAGTCAATTCCTTAACGATTTTGACAGTTCTCTATTAAAAGCTGACACACAAAGTTTAAATTTAATGATCATCTGCTTGAGAAATTGAATCTAAAGGTAATGGGATCGGATTGTGTTTGTGCCATGCACATGCTGATAAACTAGTATGTTTAAATTTTTGACACGCAACTTTCCGCCGTTAAATTCGCGAAATCTTTTGTGATTCACATATCAAAGATATGCTTATATTTTTAACACAGAATTATAAGTAATGATCAATAATAATTTCCCTCGGATCTTTGTTATAGCGGGAATATAATAAATAAGATTAATAAAAACTTACTGTCTCAGCGTGAACTTGAATTTTATTTATGAGACTTGTTAAGTAGAAAACTCTTAATTTAAATAAGAATCGGATAATTTACTGTGATATTCATACAGTTACATTATTAAGCGTTATAAAATATTATAGATATATTGAGAAAGTTGAATAAGATTAATGACCTGCATATTCTGTTAATTTGACTAATCTGCTTTTATATTTATTTATTCTTTTAGTCAGCAAGTTCACCAAGACGGGTTGCGGTTCCAGTCTTAGTTAAGGATGGAAAACCGTGTTCCGGAAGTAACAATACAACTCAGTCACAAACACATGGTAATAGCTCGACACCCTCGGGCAATAATAGCAGTGCTAGTAATAGCGGAAATGCCAATAGTGGAGCAGTAGCAGTATCTTCCAATGTAACGAGTGGCCTCAATCTTATATCAGGAGATGCACCTAATTCACACTCACCTGATACTTCTTCATCTCTACTTGCAAGTTACGGAACTGTTGGAGGTTCCAATGTTGCTATGTTACAGCAGCCCTGCAATAATACTCTCATGTCAAATAGTTTAGCTATGGCATATAGAAACCAAAATAATTTTATTTCGAATGGGCATCAGCAGCAGTGTGGAGGCTATTTGCCATTACAAGGTAGAGCATGGTAAATCTTTACACATAAGTACGATTCTTTCGGTAGTGTATTTCATTCGGTTATACTGTATGTATGTATGAATTAATGAAAAAATGTTTAGACATGAAGTTGAAAGTGTTATATTGGATATCAATTTCATGAAATGAAATATACATATGTTTAAATTATACCTAACTGTAACAGCAATAGTAAAAATATTTTAATATAATGTCTCCAAAAATCTCAATAACATAATGGCTTAAAATAAGTGTAAATAAATAGGCCAATGTATACAATAAACCAACATTATTTTCACTAATTGTATAATTTAAAAAGAGTTTCAAAATTTACCTCTTTGTTTGCAATCCCACAAATTTAATTAACATGTTCGAATGCTGTCTATCGTCAATCAATAAAATCTAGCGGTACCTCTATCAAATTTAGAAATGTAATGTATATGTATTCTTCTAATACCACTGTTGCAACTAAATGATTGGTATTTAAAGCAGAGCCTAAACGGGAACTGCAATCCGGCAGATAGTTTAAATTTATGGCATGCACTATTCCTGCTAGCAATATTTTGTGTAAAATATCGGGGTATTAAAGCTATAGGAAGCAGATAGTGTGTGAAGACTCCTGCGATTTCATAATAGAGTTATAAATACCTCATCTAATTGATTCATTTCGGGACTTAGGAATGAAAGCTTCAGGTTTGGCTGACTTGCTCTCTCTCTTCCCCACTTAGGTTTGGTTAGTTTAAGGTAAGTTTTCTCTCTCTCCCTCTGCCGCTCGTCACAACCAGTTAAACTCGTACTCGTAAAGGTACCCCACTCATCCTTTTCTGTGATTTTAAATTCAGAAATATAATAATATTTTCTGCATAACTTTTTTTTTCTCAACAGTTTTTAGTAGTTAAATTTTATTTATTACATTGTAAACTATGAGTAGAAAGTGGAATTGGCTCATGCAACCACGAAACAATTTCCACTGAGCTAAGTCTCCACTGCTAAGTCTAGAAATCTTAGAATAGTGGGAGCTACAAAAGGGTATACTAGAGGTTTTTTCATCATCTTAATTTTTGAGGAACTAAACTTGTCAAATTTTTAAAGACCTGCTTGTCTCCTGTTTGCTATATAATATGAAGTGCAAAAAACTTAATAAAAGATAACTCAATCCTAATGAATACTATAATTGTGCGATTTTAAAATCGATTTGTTGCCATCAGGATCAACTGTATGCTGTGAAAGTGGAAAAAATAGTCGTGGGCTTATGATCGACCCGATTTGACATAAGGTGCAATTAAAGTGTACAAAAGATAGTCACGGAAAAACTGACTTCCCTGATATGATCCTAACATAAACTCCTCAAAGTATGCATGCAAGCATCTGAGAAAAAGTCCGGAGTCAATTTCAGATGTTTTTCCTTCACTGCCACTGCTTCGGCTGCTTTGTCTGAGTCTCGTTTCGTAATAGAAGGATCCGCAGTATTCTTCTCATGGAACCATTAATAAAAAGGGGATGCTAACACAATTCGGAAAATCGTAAATGTTTATATCAGCGAAGGAGGTCAAACGGCCAATCTAGCTTATATAAACCCAATTTTCGAAATCCAAAAAACGATATTTTTTTTATTTATTCGAATTATAATACATTATGGACCTTATTAATATTTTTGTTATATTTTTAACATCGATATTAATAGAGTTGTAAGCTCTCAAAGTATACATAAGTTTTCGCTGGCGCATCAACGATTTTGGTGTCAATTTGCATCCGGTGCAACAAATGTATAATTTGCACCAAAAAACAGAAATTGTTGAAATAAATTGCTTTCGCTATAGTAAAAGGTACGCAGAGTAAAATAAAAATTGTTTGCATTTTTATTATGTGTTTTTCCCGAAATATCAAAGTTTAACATAACCTTATATATTTTTTATGTTTACAGTTTTAAGCATTCTTCCGTGGAGTTTATCTAAAAATGTCTAGAATTGTCTAGGCTAGGTATCAGTTGGTAATTTGGCTCGTTCTAATTATAAAACAGTAACATACCATTGTTCTTTAGAATTAATACGATTGGAGCTAAGCCATTTTGTTAGCCGGTGTTTATTTCGTTTACATATCGTTTTTTCATCAATAATTAAGTATTCATATGGAAATCAGCCGCGTTTTGATGGCTTCTTAATTGTTTCTGTGCCCAAGTTTTGGTTTAAAGCGTTGATCGCAACGATGTTTGAGCGAATTCGGCAGCGTTCGATTATGCGGGCTTGCAACTCCTTCACTTCCTCGTGTTTCTCCTGGAACGCGCCAAAATTCTTACGGAATTCCAGGTGACCCCTTATAAAATTCTGGAAGTCTGGACCCTGGTTCAAATAGGCTTGCTGTTCTGCGTTGGGCTTGAGCTCAGGGATCGGATTCAAATCCTCACGGTTGGCTAGGGTACCCTCGTACGTTTTTAGAGCTTCCTCGCTCTTTTTTGTTGCTTCAACCATAAAGTCAATCCACTTCTGCTGTCTGGCTTCGATGTCTTCCTTATACTCCTGCACATCTTCAGCACCAGTGGTGGTTTCAAAAATTTCGTCAATGTTAATGTTGAAGAGACTTTTTGTCTCATGAAATTTCGGTTTCAAGGTATTTTCCAGTTGGGCCGGAACGTCATGAAGATCAATATCAGATATGTCATGGCTCAGCTCATTTGGGACATCATCCGTAAGTATTGGGTTCATTTTAGTTCAGTTTTTAATATAATTTATGAAAAAGTATTTCCGCGGTTTCAAGCGTTAAGAATGAATTTGCGTGCGATTTTTTTTTTTATTTCAGTAGTTCTATTGTTTGCCTCAAAATATTCCTTTTCTTTGCCAGAATTTAGATCTTGATCCGACCAGAATATGATAAATAATATTATATATATTTTTTTTTTGCACCAGTACTACTACTATTAGAGAACAATTTGAAGCATTAATGTAGTAGTTTAAGTTGCTTGATGGCAACGAGTAACACTTATTTGATAAGTATGTTGGACTTAAAATTATAACAGCTTTAAGTTTTACATTAAGTATGTTTGTGAGTAATTATACGCGTGTACGTCTGATGCGTGACTGAACGGAGAACTGAGTGATCTCTCTCTCTTGCTATCGGCTCTCTCAGAGCCGATTACTGCTCTATCCCGACGACACGACGAAAACACGACCGCTTCGTGTCTCTCTCTTTCCTTCGTTTCCTACATTCGGCTGTCCTGACGGACCATTCGCCTCGGATGGGTCTAGCCAAGGTTTCATATATTCTGAAACTGTAGAGGTCTTATAGGGACCCTCAGTATCCCCAATCTTCTCGACTTCGTACCTCCCATGATTCTTTACCTTAACCACCTTATACGGCTTTAGATACTTTCCTTTTAGCTTTAATCCAGTACCATACTGAGTACGCTTGATAGCTACTAGATCATTAACCTCATACTGTCTATCTAGTTTCCTTTTTAAGTCAAAACTCTTCTTGTTTTCCTGCTGTAACCGTGCGATGTTTTCAACTACTTCCTTTCTAATTTTTTCGCGCTCCTTGTTTAACTCTTCGATAAGTGATTCTTCCAATATTTCTTTTATTTTTGGATCCATTCCTATACGCATGTCTAGTCCAGTCAATATCTTGAAAGGTGTTACCTTGGTACTTCGCGGCTCAACACTGTTGATCATTTGCTGTACTTTTCCTAGATGCTTATACCAACTACCGGAATTACCCTGACACAATTTCGACAACATAGGCACCACTATCTTGTGCATCCTTTCGACTTGACCATTCCCACGTGGAACGCCTGTGGCAATCATTAAATGCTGTATTTTCTGCCTCTCACAATATTCACGAAACAAATTGGACATAAACGCTGCACCTCTATCCGTCACTATTCTGTTCCGATTACCAAAATTAGTCCCCTGAATTTCCAAACACTTAACGACCTCTTCAACGCCTGTACTACGAGTAGAATATAACCAAACAAACTTAGAAAATCCATCAACGACAACCAGTATATAATTTTACTGTTTTTTGGTAATTTCCATTGGTCCAACGTGATCAATGTGATACGTTTGTAACGGCCTATCACCCTTGTCTATTGGTTGCAAATAACCCTCACGTTTTCCTGTCTTTTCATTAACAATGATACACTCGACACAACTATTTACTATGCGCCATACTTTGTCTTTTAACTTCGGAATATAATACGACTTTTCAATGATATCTTGTGTCTTTTTAACTGAAAAATGTCCTTGCTTATGTGCTATTGATATAATCTCATTTTCCAACTGAGCTGGTACTACAATAAGCTCCTTATTCGGATCCTTTAACAAAATCTGATTCTGAATATAATAATCCTCATATTCCTTGTCCTCCACAATACTTTTAACAGCCTTAACCCAATCGTCGGTTAGCTGAGCTTCTTTCAAACGATGAGCTATACTTTCGGTCACCATAAAACAAGATACACGACTCAACGCGTCAACGTGCCTCATCTTCGTTCCTGAGCGATGTTGTATAACATAATTAAAATCTTGTAGGTACATGGCCCAACGTGCTACTCTCAAAGGAACGTCTTTCTTTTTGATCGTCATTGTAAATGCATTACAATCTGTGACAATTTTGAACTTTATACCCAAAACGTATACACGCCATTTCACTAAAGCTTCGATAATTGCCAGAACCTCGAGGTCATAAGCAGGATATTTCTCTTCACATGGCTTAGTCCTACGGCTCATATATTGAACTGGATGGAATTGGCTGTCTTCCAAACTCTTTTGCAGTAACACGGCTCCATATCTCCATTTTGATGCATCAGTATGGATTTCTGTCTCCAACTTCGGGTTTTAAATTTCTAAAACAGGTCTACTAATCAATGCTACCTTTAGTTGTTCAACCGCAACCTGATGTATCTCCTTAAATTCAAATTTAACATCCTTCCGCAGCAGATCTGTCAATGGTTTTGCAATAAGAGCATAACCCTCAATAAACTTTCGGAAATAAGAAGTCAATCCTATGAAACGCTGCACTGCTTTTTTATCAACTGGCACTGGGAACTTTTCGACTGCCCTCGTCTTCTCATCACTTGGTGTTATCGTATTCTTTTCTATTATATACCCCAGAAAATTAACCTTTTGACGTAACAGCTGACACTTTCTCCAATTTATACGTAGCCCATTCATTTCCGCTATCTTCAGTACTTTTCTCAACTTTAACAAACCCTCTTCTATATCTTGACTACAAATAATAACGTCATCCATATAGACTGCTGCTTCATTATTCTTTACCAAATCTCTCAACACAGCCATTATAAATCTGGTAAAAACCGCTGGAGAATTTGAAATTCCGAATGGTACATATAAAAATTCGAACTGACCATTCAGAGTCACAAAAGACGTATATTTTTGAGACTCAACTTCTACAGGCACATGGAAAAAACCATTCGTTAAATCCAACGTGGTGAAATACTTTGCACCCTGCAGTTTCTCCAACACTGTATCCATATGTGACATTGGAAAGTTATCGCGAACTATTTTCTCATTCAGCTTTCGGTAATCACAGCATAGTCTCTTGCTACCGTTCTTTTTGGGTACCAACACTACTGGTGATGCATACTCCGATGTACTTGGCTTTATAATCTTCTGAGCCAGCCACTCTTCCACTTGCTTGTCCACGATTTCCTGTTCACATAACGGTAATCGTCTCGGATGCTGGAAAACTGGTATCTCATCCACTAATACAATTTTCATTTTGATCGGCGCATCTACATTTCTCTGAGGTTGGTACTCTTCTACCATACTCCTAACCTCTCTAGCATGTGCTTCACTGAGATGCCCAACATCAATTGAAAACTCCTTCTCAACTTCGTCAATACTTGACATGCAAATGCCTTTAAATTCATTAAACAATTCCAATTCCTGATCAAGTTTCTTATCTTTATCCTCGCCACAAACTCTACGAACAAATCTTGTTCCTGTCTTAGAGACTTGCATGTTAACATGATCCAGAATAGTCCTCCGAAAATGGCTTCAAAACCAATATCCTCGTCTGGAATGACATGAAATTCTACCTCCATTTCAATCTCATCAATTTTTACTGGTATCGAAAAGCTACCAAAAGTTACAACTTGACTATCTCCAATACCTGTTAAACATTTCTCCTGGCCGATCAGTTCAAGATTTCCAAATTTCAAAAATACCCTCCTGCGAATTAAACACAAATCTGCTCCAGTATCAATCAAACCTTGGAATACCAAATTCGCGTACTTAACATCCTTTAATTCCAAACCTGATGGAGTGAAAATACCTGACGGCTTATCAACGACTTCCTTATCTCGAATAATGTTCGTATTCGATCTCTTTTCTTGTCCGGTTTCGACCTTGACATTACAGCTTGCAGCACGGTGCCCTGGTTGGCCACATTTGAAACAACAAAAATCATTTTTGGGACAATCTTTCCTCAAATGCGATTTGTCTCCACACTTAAAACATTTCCTAAAATTCTCTGCCATCGACCCTTTCACCGAACTCTCACTTTTTTTACTCAGCGGCCAATTCTTGCTCATCGGCTGGGATCCACCTCTAGCTTTCTGGTAAACATCGATCTGAAATTTAAGCTCCTTTAAGTTTCTAGCTTGGTACAGCATTGCCTTACTTGCCCTAGCGTCTGGTATACCATCCACAAAATATTCGATTAAGCTCTCATCATCTAGTTTAATTGGCTTGGCTATCTCCATTAACGCATACAAGAACTCATGCAACGACTCTCCTTTTTTCTGCTGGCGCTTTTGCAACATTCTATGTACTTCTACGGACGACAGTTTAACACTAAACTCATCCAACAGAGCTGCCTTCAACGAATTCCAGTTACGAATATCACGCAAACTACGAGCGAAAGATTTTGCTGCACCAACTAACAACTGCTTGGCATAAATGAATAATTGTAATTGACTCCATTGAACAGTAGCTGCGCATTCTTCTAATTCCTCTATCCATTGATTGATGTCGGGGATATTGGAACCAGAAAATTGTGACACACTACCTTCCACGTCTTTTAGCGTAAACCGAGATTTATACTCTGCCTGTCGCGTACCTGGTTGAACTGCTGCGGTATCATCGACTGCTGTTACTACGGACTCATCCTCTGACTCTTCTTCATCCTCAACTGGAAAGCCGTGATGTATTAATAGTCTATCTTGCAAATCGCGCTTTCGTCCCGTCGTCTGCAACGCAAGCTCTCTTAACTTCTCTCGCAAATCTGCGACTCTCAGTGTCATTATCTCTTCAACTTGCATCGTGACGATTTAAATACAAAATAATTGATATTAGCCTATATCTAAGAAAATGTAATTAAATCAACTTAAACAACCTTATTACTGTTGGCCTGTTAACAATTTTCCAGTTAACATCGACTCCGAAAACGCCTTTAAAGTCGTCACTGTTAACGATCGCTTCTCTGTTAACGCTCACCTTACTATGGGTTTACCCTTGTTAACTCTCGCTTCTGCGCAGAACTTTCCAGACTCCAGATTTGACGCACACACACCACCACATCCAGATCTCGCTTGCCTGTCGATGTCGCTGTTGCCGTCCTCTCTTTGTTGCCTTGCCTTGCTCTCGCTGTTCGCCGTTAACTCGTTGTCGCTTCCCGAATCGTCGCTGCTTCTGCTGTTACAAAATGGTCGTCTCTTTGCCGCTTGCCTCTTCCTGTAGTTGTAGTCTCCGTCCGACGCAGTGCACAACAACAACAACCAATGTTCTTTGATTCTTGCTGTTTGCTGCCGTCGTTTTGTCGCTTCTGCTTCCTTTGGAACGAACGCACTCAGATTGTCGTCTCTGTGCCGCTTGTCTCCTTGTAGCTCTAGCCTCTCAGACGCAATGCACAACAACAACAACGAAGGTTATGATTCTTGCTGTGTTTGCTGCCGTCTGCCGTCGTTTTGTCGCTCCAGCTCTCTTGAATGTCTGCCCACACTAATGCGCCTTCCTCGACAAGTGTTGTTCTGTCTCTCTCCCACTTATAGGCCAGACTGCAATTCAATTTCGCACCGCGACCGATCTCTTGTGTCTACAGTCTCGTGTTCGCCAAAATGTTCCAAATACACGCACAAATCTCACTTGCAAATGTTGTTGTCTTGGGCTTATCCCGGACGAGCCCCCAATTTGTAGTAGTTTAAGTTGCTTGATGGCAACGAGTAACATTTATTTGATAAGTATGTTGGACTTAAAATTATAACAGCTCCATGTTTTACATTAAGTATGTTTGTGAGTAATTATACGCGTGTACGTCTGATGCGTGGTTGAACGGAGAACTGAGTGATCTTTCTCTCTTGCTATCGGCTCTCTCAGAGCCGATTACTGCTCTATCCCGACGACACGACGAAAACACGACCGCTTCGTGTCTCTCTCTTTCCTTCGTTTCCTACATTAATTTATTTTATGTTTAAGACACGAAGACGATATCTTTTTTACTTTCGACGATATGAGTTTATATAAGCTCCCATCTAGCTGATTGACCCACTGTGCGAAGGCCAGGAGAAGGCAAGTGCCGCGGCTCTAGTTTTATACCCGATACACAGTCAGTATATATGTCATCGTATGATTTATAACTATAAAATGAGGCAGGCTCAGGATTATGTTTTCAGCCGAAACGTTTCGTTTTCGTTTTTAGGTGCTACCGTTATCTCAAATTTTTTGTATCAATATCTTTCATTTTCTCATCCATTCTGGCAAGCAAAAACAGTTGCCCTGGTTGCTTTGTAAATAAACAGCGTTATAAAAATGCCTTTATTTTTTCAATTACTTGTTTTGAAGCAAAACGACCGCAGAAAGTGCGCGATTTGGATGGAAATATACATTTTGAAAGCTCTTATATCTCAGCTCCGCTTTTGGCTCCTCTTATAGCTATAGTGTGCACTAGGCCCTAGGCTAAGTCGCCACGCCTCAAGAATTAGTTCAGTTTTGCTGTAAGTGATTCTGGCACCTAACGGAAAATTAATATTTGTACATATGTACCGTTGTTTATAGAGGTTCTAAAACATTGTCCATATTGGGTATACCGCCAAACAAAAAAACCTTTGTGATGGAAGGGAAATGATGTAATTTTTTAACCTATGACTGGCCGATCCTAAACGGCTCGTACAATTTTGTTGAAGTTTTGAAATGTTTCCATTGTGGGCCATAGTAGTTGATAGAGACCAAAAAACTTTTTATTTGTGCGAATACCTGAGATATAGCATGGGTATTTAAATAACAAAATACATTTTTCTGAAAACAGTTGACTGTTTTTGACAAAATATTCAGGTAGACTCCGGAGTCTTTTCAGCCAAAACGTTTCGTTTTAAAGGCTCCCGTTATCTTAAATTTGTTTTATCGTTATGTTTCATATTCTCATCGATTCTGGCAAACAAAAACAGCTGACCTGGTTGCTTCGTCACAAAATAGCGTTAAAAAATTATTTTTTTTCAATTACTTGTTTTGAAGATCAAGACATCTTAGATGCAACACCAGTGTATTGAACATGTCTGACTTACTGTGAGTAACAGCATGCATATTGAAAATTAAATTTCTAGTGGTCATATCAATAATTTTTTGCACCAAAATTTTGATCTAAATGTGGCGGGAAATTGCTGACCTTACCCCGCTCTTCTCTTATGCTCATGTTACGATCACAGTCTTTGCTGTTACCCGCAGATTTCTGCTGTTATGCGCAAATATTTATTTCTTGCCAACGTTCCGATAACCAAATCGGACTGCGTCAGCTGTTCTCACGAAAACAAAAGGTGTTGTTGCCCTGACCAATTATTTCCGAGCTAAATTTGAGGTTGGGTTAAGAAAATTATTTACAAAGAAGGCACAAGCTAAATTCCACTGGTAATGGTTTCAAATTTTTGTTTATGCATCAATAAGTCATCTATTTTTTCCCTTTGCAATTAAGAATTGTTTTATTGTATAAGAAACCGTTTACTTTTTATTCCGTCGAGGAAAATGTTTTCGTTTTAAAAACGCAGAAATATTGCGGATTGTGAAAACGGGAGTACCAATTTATGTGATTTCAAAACGGAAAACTTTTGTGAAAGTAGGAACCGGAGCCTGACTGAATATCTATTTATGTGTAATTATTACGCGCAAGAATTGGTATTGTTTGACTGTATTGTACTGTATTGATTGCCGCATTCTCAGTCTCTCTTTCAGTCTTTTTGCATCGATGTTCCTAAATGTTTCGAAATGATTTGTTAGTAAATTCAAAGATCAAAGATCCTCGATCTGCCTCAATTTAGCTCGCACTTATCATGAGAGATGGGAAAAACATAGGGAGAAAGACAGGAACGATGACCGCGAGTTATGTTCTAATGTTAATCCTTGCACTTCGTTTGTCCCCTTTCCACCTATTTGATGCGAATTTTTAAATATTTTAACTGTGTCCATTTTTTCGCTACTTTTTTTTAATTCCGCTACATCTGTCTCTCTTCTCATACCAACACCAACCGCTATAAGTCGCTCGCCAGAAGGCGCACACTGGACGAGGAAGAGTGTGTGAGAAAGAGATAGAGAGAGATAGAGTAAGCGCGTCGGAGGGGGTAGCGTAGCTACTGACAAACAAACTTGATTCAGTGTGATATAGTCTCTAGTAATTAGGCGACAAATAAGCCGGACGGACAGACAAACGCCTCTCGGCTATTAATGCTGATCAAGAATATACACCCAATTCTGTTTTTACACGGTCTTTTTTACACGGTTTTGAAATAACACGTTTTGAAAATCAACAATTTTAAATTTTTACACGGTTCAAAATAACAACACAAATATATAAAATCACACACAGCTCACAAACAGCTAGAAACCAAACGAAAACAAGAAAGAGCATTAAGGGAATATGTAAATATTTGTTTCTCTTTCGTTTTTTTGCGTATACGATCAATGTCTTTTTTACACGGTTTTTTTTACACGTTTTTTACAGGAACCAATCTACCGTGTAAAAATAGAATTAGGTGTACATACTTCATGGGGTCGCTTGTTTTTGTGTGTTGCATACATGCAAAACCACCAAAAATGCAATACATCCCAATACTCTTTGCGTATCGGGTATACAAAAATTAAATAAACGAAGATTAACATTACACAAAATTATTTTTGAAAGACAGCAACTCAAGGCTACATTCTCATTGTTTCATGCTAAAGCCTAGTAGTCCGAAAAACTTAAGCAACTTGAGCAAAATCAGGGATATTATTCGTAAGAACCCGATAAGAAATTTGTTGCGGCAAAATGTTCGCCGAGCAGTACTCAGAACAACAAAAATGTAATACCGATTAATACTAGAAAAGCAGCCGATGGTATTTTGCTGGGCACGATCGAAATATAGATATATATTTGGCGGCACAACCAAATTGAAGAAAAGCAAGCCAGAAAGGTGGATACAAAAATTAAATAATTAACACAAATATAATCTGATTAAGGCAAATGAAGAACGAAAGACGGAAATTATAATTGATTAATTTTATTAATTTACATGAAGATAAAAAACAATTTGATTTATAAAATATTGACAGTGCTTTCTTCGAATATTGTACTCCTCGTCCATAGAAAGATTTTTCAATAATTCATTCTATCTGTGCTTTGTATACCCGATACTCAAAAAGAGTATAGGGGTATATTAAATTTGTGCACTAATGGATGTGTGTAACGCACAGAAGGAAGTGTTTCCGAACCCATAAAGTATAAATATTTTTGATCAGCATCAATAGCCGAGTCGATATAGCCATATCTGTCTGTTTGTCGCCTAGTTCTCAGAGACTATAAGAGCTAGAGCAACCAAATTTTGTATCCAGACTCCTTGGATATCGCACAAAATACAAAAATCTGTGTCATCCACAATTTTAAAGATACGAGAAAACTAAAAACGCAGAGCTATAGAGAATGAGCATATCATATCTTATTATTATAGCCAGAAATAACAAATCAATTTGCAGTGGCTATGCTACGCCGTCCTTACTCATTCTCTCTCTCTCACACACACTCTCATCGGGCAGTGTGCGCCTTCTAGCGGAGGGAATCCATACTGTCTGATTACCGGATATAAAGTAGTAATATTATGTTACTTTCGTTTATATCCATATTAGCCTGGCCATGCTTTTCAAAACGTGTTGTTTTCTGTGGTCGCCGGTGGCCGCACAGGCAGCGTCATCATTTGCTGCTGCTACTTAATACCTTGACACATTCCATTGCCAATAAAATAGTGTGGGCCCAGACGATGCCTGGCGAATAGCGATCACAGCCGAACTAGTGTCTTTCATTAATTTTGTTAACTTTAGGATAATTTATTAAAAAACACAACTGACTGAGCTGTTTTCTGTGGCACCGGCATATAAATGTTATGGCGTTTATAAGGGCCAAGGTAGCTTGTTACATAACATATATACACACGAATTAAATATATCCCGTACTATTTGATTACGATTCTTTCTTGGATAGACTTAGCGACACGACTCTGAGCTTGGTAGTTCCTCCTTATATACAATAATAGGTCAGAAAATACTTACATTGACCAAAACAGTCTGACGGAAATGAGAGACATGTGAAAGACATTCAGATCCAAATACGCCTTGACGAAACGCAACTTCAGACGGGAATGGCTTCTAACTAGGTATCAAGGCTCAACGTTATACTTTAAGCAAAAGTCAACGGAATATAGTGAGCTAGTGAACCATCTTTTGAGGTTAGATGTCAATTAATCATCTCCGCCAGGGCCTCGACAATCGATTCAGACGTACTTTCTAACTCACAAAAAAGACGTATTATTTGATACACCCGAATCCCGACATCATGTTAATATTCCAGATTAATATATTGTATATGGTTACGTTTCTACTGTTCGTATTTTCCGGGTTGAGAATATGAGAGTATTTATACTATACAGAGAGACTTTATTTTGAAAAGGATTTGTGTGTTGTTCCAAACAACTCTGATTATTACAATATTACTACTTATATAAGCTTATTACGGCAGTGGTTAGAAACACGACATTAGTACTGAGAATATAGGCTCGAAGCGATACGATCTCGATATCCATAATGTGTAATGTTCGACGCTTGTCGTGCATTTTCCATTTTAAATGTCAACGGTTAATTTGAAATCACCGCCTAAAACTAGCCCGTAAAAATATACAGCTGTTAAACATATGTTTTGCGACGAAGTTGCGAAACTCCTATATTTGATTTTCTGCTTTGCACGTAGTTTTATTAACCATTGCTTTGCCTGCAATCTGTATAACAGAACAAGAACCCAGGAGAGTGGAATAAACGTGGGCTACTGTACTCCGTAGTCCAGGCATCTGTCTTTTTCTTCTCGTGGCCGTCAGCGGGACGGGTAGTGGAACAAAATCTTGGATCTGACCTAGTGTCCTTCAAACATCAAAAGTCAATGTAAAATCATAGCTTCTGTGCAAAGCGCGGCCTAAAGTTTGAATTTGGTCAGATGCAAAACCTATCAATCGCAAATACTTCAGCAGTAACTATTTACCAAGCTAATTTCAACCAGTTGAAATTTTCCCGAATTTTCTCCGAATCTAATTTTGGCTTGGAATCAAGTACGGTACGGAGTCAATATCCAAATACATCCGTCGATGTATCCGATTTGTGGTTAAAAATTTGGTTTTGATGGGGCTAAAATATGTAAAAGCCAATTGAATACATTATAACGAGCGAAAACAAAAACGGAATTCATGTCCATAGTCTAGGTCAAGTAAGTCGAGTAAGTCATGTAAATATTTTTTTAATCAGATTTACTTTACAGTCACGATTTTGGTTGCCCCGCATTCATCTTATCATCTATGCAGCTAATCATTAGACCTCGGATTTTGCATATTTGCATACTTTTATCAGATTGTTCCCAAATATAACGAATTTGAATGCATATCGAAAATATGCAAAACATATGCACAATATAACTGCAAACAAAATATACAAAATATATGCAGAATATGCAAAAAATATGCAAAATATATGCAAACGAATTTCATCGAAAAATTTAACGCTTTACCAGCTTTGTCGTATTGTTCTTATCGCAAGCCCGACTTAAAACCAGAGCAAAGCTTTATGACAACACCAAAGATGCGCAGCTTCTTTATGTGAAGTCTCTCTGTAACATATTTGCTATTGTAATTTGTTATCTGTTTGATCTCTGGCGTTATTTTGAGCGATTGATTTGCGCGTTTGTTTTACTTTTCTACATTCTTTGAAGTAAAATGTAGAGAAATGGCGAAAATCAACGGATATAACAAAAATGTGATAGAAAAATGGTTTGGAAGAAGGTCCACAGAAGGTCCAAAGCATATAACAAAAATGCGCCTACTTCCAGCAACACGTCCAGCGGGAAATATACCATGGAATGGATTTAAAAAATTAATTTTTAGCCATTTTGAAAAGATTTTAATATCATTTCAAAAATAAATAGTATATTAAATCTCAATGCTGAAGATTTGTCTGGAATTGAACCCGTCACAAATGAAAATATAATTAAATATAAATTTGCTCCGATTACTTCTTGTTACGTTGGAAGAAGCTTTTCTGCGTAAAAAATGATTTTTGGAGAGAAAGTAAATAATTTAGAGAAAATGTTTGTTATTTATTGCAATATCAATTATTTTGAATATACCACCTTCTAAACCACTTTTAAATTATTTTTTGATTTGATTAACATAGGAAATTGCTGCATATTTTGCATAATTTGCATATATGTACTTTGCATATTTTGGCATATATTATGCATATGCATTTCATGCAAATATGCAAAAAAAATAAAAATATGCAGATCATTTTCAACTCTACTATTCATGAAACGAACTTTGTCATCAGAATTTTTCTATCTTAATCCTTTAAAAATATGCAAATATGTAAATTCCGAGGTCTACTAATCATTTATTCAATCCAATCATCCAGTCATCTATACAATGAAAGATTTTTCTGCGTGGGAGCCCAAAAAAAAACATTACCGTAAGCGATTAACATGGTCTGCAATGAATAAGCGGTAACTGTTCTTTGGTCTTCAACCGTCAACGAGGCCATGTATACGTCTTATACTACATATGTACCATGCATTGAGCGACTTTTCACATAACCATATACCCTGAAGATCTTTTTCTGTTTTGTTTGGTTTTGCATTGACCAATTTGAAATGATTCGAAATAATGGATATAACGTTTTCTGATGTTCTTACTTATAAATATTTAATCAAGTTTTTACCCATATCGTCCCATATGCATATTTTTGAAACCTTCTACTCTTAATTAAATGCTTATACCAATTCTATCCCTCTATAATTTCTATCTGTACACTGTAATAATAATATTATCTAAACAATTAGTTTTCCATACATACAATATATTTAGGTTCCGTTAGTTTTATCACCTTAAATTAATATTTATGGATTTCGTAAATAAAATTAGTTTTTCAATTAAAGAAGGCAAAATATATTTGATAGGAACTATGTAGCCTCGTTTGATAAAGATGTAATCCACCGACGTCTTTGTTTGTGAGATCCTGCCCTTTTTTTTTATATGGCCCTTAGGATCATGGTAGGGTGGGCGTTCTCGCAAATTAGCGATAACTCAACCAACAAACACCTGACTGGTGATAGTCTTCTTGTTTCCCGTATCTATGCTGATCTTTCCCTTTGAACTCCTGTATCCCATTTCCGGTTATACTTTCCCTACTCGTATGCGATTTTTAAAATTCTTACTTCGAACATATGCTGGCGCCCTAAATTGGTGGTACAATGTCCTCAATACCCACACCCCGCCTACCAGAGACAAAAGCCGAAGCCAGCGCGTACTTCCTTCTTCCTCTTAATTTCCATCTCCTTCGAAAAGCTGTAAGTTGTATGCTACAGGTAAAGATAAAAATCTCCACGATGTTGTGGGTTTACGAATTTTAGCGCCCAACGTCAGGCCATTGTTCCATTGTTCCATTGTTCAGTATTCCTTCATACTTAAATCCCCACAATATATACATGGAATTTTGTTGATAAAGTGTTGTGGATAAGTTATAAGGTTATAAGTTAACATATTAGTAAAATTATAATAGAATGTCTTTAGATTGGAGCTTTGACGAGATTGATCAAGACGACGTCGTATGTCTGTGGTATTTGCGTAAGACAGGTGAATATCGAACACAACTTCTAAAAACAAATTGTAGCCACGTATTTAATTTATTTTTTTTTAATACCAGAAGAGGGGAAAAGACGGTGTGCCCGACGTCAATTATCCGCTCCTAGCTTAGCTGAGGAATTAGCATTAGCGCAGGAGACTGACTCGACCTCGACCGCTTTCTCAGCTTCTAATGAGAACCAGATTACAGGGATTGACAGAAAATCCAGCTACGAATACTGAAAACTGACCTTCTGTTTGTCCAACTGAAGTCGTTGCACCAATCATGCCAGCTCCAAGCATGCCGTCATTGCTTAAATCGGTTTGTTGTCTCAAGCTATGACCCAAATGACTCAGACACAAGTAGGATTCTAACGTTTGTCAAGTCAAACTGTACCGCCGCCGACTAACCAAGCTACTTAACCTTCACAACCTAGTGGGGAAACTCAAACCTTTGAACAGTGGTTCCAAATACCCAGTCGAGAGTCTGTAGGTGTCCTAATATATAAGGCTAACGACTTTACTGTCTCGGTAACATAATGGGGATCCCAACAGATAGGCGGGCTATGACCAGATAGTATTGGATAAATAACTATGCAACACCACATTTTCGCTGTGAACGAAATCGATTTTTATACCCGATACTCAAAATGAGTATAGGGGTATATTAGATTTGTGGTGAAAATGGATGTGTGTAAGAACTAAGCTAAGAACTAAGAAGTAAGTAAGAACTAAGCTTTTCCGACCCCATAAAGTATATATATTCTTGATCAGCATTAATAGCCGAGTCGATAGAGCCATGTCTGTCTGTCCGTCCGTCAGAGACTATAAGAGCTAGAGCAACGAAATTTTGTATCCAGACTTCTGTGATATGTCACTGTTACAAGTGTATTTCAAAACTCCACCCCGCCCCCTTCCGCCCCCACAAAGAACAAAAATCTGTGGCATCAAAATTTTGAGGATACGAGAAAATTAAGAGCGCACAATCATAGAAAATGACCATATCTACCAGATTGCCAAACGTGGATCAGAACGGATTATTTTTATATCCAAAAGTAACAAATCAATTTGCAGTGGCTACGCAGCGCCCGACGAAACATTCTGACTGATTTTCTGTCTCTCTCGCACGCCCTCTTTGTCGCTCAATGTCAGCGACGTCTGCCGGAGGAAAGCCATGTTGACTATGTATCGGGTATAAATGTAGAGTTGCGGTCGCAGCAGCAACTCACAACGTTACCCCTCGTTTCTGATAGATTTAGGGGCTTTAAAAATTTTTAGTAATAATCTTTTTTTCTAATTTCCGTTTTTTATATGCGATACTCAAAATGAGTATATGGGTATATTAGATGTGTGTGGAAAATGGATGTGTATAGCGTTCAGAAGGAACCGTTTCAGACCCCATAAAGTATATATATTCTTGATCAGCATTAATAGCCCTCTTGCTTGACGCCTAGTTCTCAAAGACTATAATAGCTAGAGCAATGAAATTTTGTACCCAGACTCCTGTGATATCAATTTTGACATGCCCTCTTCCGCGACCACAAAGGACGAAAATCTATGGTATCCAGAATTTTGAAGATACGGGAAAACCAAATCAGAATCATAGAGAATAACCATATCTTCCAAACTGCAGAATCTGAATCAGATCCGATCATTATTAAAGCCAGACGGAACAAATGAAATTTCTGTGTCTTCAGCCACGCCGCTTACTCATTTACTGTCTCTCTCTTTCACGCTCTCTTTGTCGTGCACTATGTGCGCCCTTTGGCGGAGGGGAGCCATACTGACTGAGTATCTGGTATAAATGGCCGTAGCGGCGACTCACAATTTTCCCCTTGTTTATTCCTAGCCTTATCTATATTTGCACTACGACCAGGTCAAAATCGCCACTCCCATTTATATGTTTGGCATTTTTTGGCAAATTCATATTTAGAGCTTTTTTTTTTGCACTGTCGCGTTTTATATCATTTAACAATAAACGAAAAATGCATTTTCGCGGAAATATTAAATTAACACATGGTGTCATGATTTTCTACGATTTTCGACGTGCATTTTCAAAAGTAGAATACTTTGATCAATTTGGTATAACTTTTGGTGATGAAGTTCAATTCATTGAAGGGACCAAGATAGTTCAATATTGCATGATCAGTTGGCAGTCAAGAAGAATTTTTCTCGTGAGATACAGCATAATTTAAGACGAAGAAATGGTGGTACAGCCACGCCATGATTACTCAAGCCACGTTTTTAGCATCGTATCCGGTGACGAATATATTTATATCAATTTAATCCCGAAAAAAAAAAAAGTTTTGTTTCAAAGCGAATGAAATGACACAAACATTGTGAGAAACCTTTTCAAACCAAATGGTCGGCTTTTTTTTTTAAATATAGTCAACAACAATTGGTCAAATTACAACTTTTTCGATAGGGAAAGGTACGAAAATCAATTTTGAGTGATTCACAACTATTTTTAGGATGGAAGTTTTTGGACAACTAAGGAAACCCCACCTACAAATACGGATTGTACTTTTTTACCACAATCCGAACTCTCACACGTTGAACACGTTGTTCGAATAAAGGGGGTTATCTAGCTTTCAAATATGTCCTCACACACCAGGCCATTTGTTTTTAAAAACAATTTTCAATGTTATCTTGTTGGTCCTTCACTATTGGTCTATGAATATAAAGGGGCGGACATCGTATATGAAATGTAAATTAAATATGCATATATAGATATACATAGATATAACTAATGAGGCAAAACGAAGATATTTTAACATGTCATCAGCTTCTTCAGATCTATATAACTAACTACATACTTAAAAATATATTAAACATGACTTCTAATATGATTATTTAAAAAAAAAAAAAAAAAAATTGACCAACTTTAAAAATACTAAAAAAAAATTTTAAATGTAGTTGTTTGTTTTTTTCAAGCTGAAATTTCCGAAAGCCCGAAAGCATTTTATTTCAAAACCTATACGCACTTGACGGACTAATTTTGAAAATTTCTTAGTACTAAAATCTATAGTGTTTATACATTTTAGGGCATGTTGTAGATTTATAAATACAATGTAGTTTTTCTTCAGCTTGTATTTTAATATTTTTATGGGTTGGTAGCGCAAATATTTTTTCAATCATCGTGTAACGATCACAAAAGGTCCGAGGTCTTTCGCATCACTGAATACCCAAAAGCAGAATCTTTGAGGAGACGATACAATAAGTTCCCACCCAGTCGCATGAAAGAAATTCATTTTGTGATCTCAGCAGGGTTTTAGCTTTCAGTTGAACGGTTACGTAAGTTCGATCCTAATAAAAAATTAAATTACATTATAAAAGACGTTTGCAAATTAAAGTGAGCAGAAAGAGCAATCAACAGCATAAATAATCATCCCCTTTAAGAAGTGAACAATAAGATGAAATAAATATGTGGAATTGAAGGCATAATCGGCGACAATAAGGGTGAATTATTATTTTCTTGTGTTTTTTGAGCTCCAAATCATTTAAAAATAATAATAAAATTATCATTTAAAAATTATTATAAAACCAGCATTTTCAAAAAATGAGGCCCATTTATCAGCCCTACTGCAAAGACTATATATAGACATAGTATATAGACGAAATAAATGACTGGGACAATATTTGTAAATATTTTATATTCCAGAAGTGGATACTATTATTTGGCCAGGTGTTTGAAACTGAATAATCTCCGACACCATAAAGCATATACATATGTATGTACATACATTTGTACACCAATTCCTGATCAGAATATCGATCTCAAACGGCAGTAACTTAAATTAATAACACAAGGAATGTCCTGGCTGATAGGCCGAAAATCTTAAACTAGCCTGGAAAAAAAGTTCGCCTGTGTAAAGACATACTAAAACCTGCGTAGACATATTTTATTTAATGGTACTGTGGTGTACTGCTAGCTACTCGAATATTGAGATTCTTCAGCGCTACCAATCATAAACATTGCGATGCAAAGTTAAGGGTCATTTCTAAGTTATTAATGCATGAAAGAAGAAATAAACGAGGGGGAACGTTGTGAGTTGCTGCTGCGACCGCAACTCTACATTTATACCCGATACATAGTCAGTATGGGTTCATTTAACGACAAAGAGTGTGTGCGAGAGAGACAGAAAATCAGTCAGAACGTGTCGACGGGCGCTGCGTAGCCACTGCAAATTATTTGTTTCTTTTGGCTATAACAATAATCCGATCTGATTCGGATTAGGCAAGATTCGGCAATCTGGTAGATATGGCCATTCTCCTATCTTTAAAATTGTGGTTGCCACAGATTTTCGTTGTTTATGGTTGCGGAACGGGGTGGGGCGAAATTTTGAAGCAGTGAGCTATCAACAGTGAGTTCTGCAGTGAAAAATTACAAATAGTTGTGTAGCAGTGAGAGCTCTACAGTCAGGTCTAATAGTCTCTGAGATCTGTGGATGCCACAGATTTTCGTCCTTTGCGGGGGCGGAAGGGGGTGGGGCGAAATTTTGAAACAAATCTGTCAAGGTCCGATATCACAGGAGTGTGGATACCAAATTTGGTTGCTCTAGCTCTTATAGTCTCTGAGATCTTGGAACTCATATTTAGCAATAGGCAAAGCCGGCTATGATACGTGTGTGTTAGAGAGAGACAGGGCGAGAAAAAATGAAATTGTTTTCTTCATTCTGGCTATAATAATGATGCGATCCAATTCAGATTCTGCAGTCTAGAAGATAAATTTATTCTCTACGATTCTGCGTTCTTAATTTTCTCGTATCTTTAAAATTGTGGATGCCACAGATTTTCGTCCTTTGTGGGGGCGGAAGTGGGCGGGGCCAAGTTTTGAAATATAATTGTAACAGTGACATATCACAGAAGGCTGGATACAAAATGTCGTTGCTCTAGCTCTTATAGTCTTTGAGCACTAGGCGCTAATAGGGACGGACAGACGGACGGACGGACGGACGGACAGACAGACATGGCTCAATCGACTCGGCTATTGATGCTGATCAAGAATATATATACTTTATGGGGTCGGAAACGCTTCCTTCTGGACGTTACACACATCCACTTTTACCACAAATCTAATATACCCCAATACTCATTTTGAGTATAATAAACTTAGTAAAAAATACATTGATAGAGTTCTCCACCACGAAAATAACATAGCCTAAAATCAAACAGATCGTCTTGCAGTAAGAAGACTTTAAAGAGTAAAACAATCTACCGGATAGATAAACCAAATAAGTTAAACTTCAATCTAACATACAAAATAAGTAAAATATAGTAATAGGGTCCACTGGGCACATTCTATTCCTGTTAATTTAAATTATAAATAACTAAATTTATTTATTGTCTCTAGACAGATTAAAATAAAGAAGATGTAAAGGCAACAAAATAAAAACAAAAAGGATAACGATCTGAGTCGATATAGACATATCCTGTCTACTTTCCTTCTATGATAACTACTCCGTCCGTTTTTTGGAACTACCTGATTGTAAACACGTCCTGAGTTTGTACTGTCGCTAGTGTGCTTACATCTCTTACCTAAATTGAGAAGATGAATTTAAAAGCTGGTACGTAACGACACATTTATATATGTATTTAATATAAAAAAATGTTCAATAGAATACAAATAAATAAATAAAATCAATGGAATCGAGGTAAATGTAAGTTTCATGCTGACCTACGAAATTATTCGGGAATTTGCTAGGTGAAACGCTACACTTACACCATTGCCAAAGAAGCTTTTTTTTTCTAGAGGTACTCGATGAGAACAGGGGTATATTTTTGGCACGTAATTAATATAAATTAGGTGTCGTATTTTTTGAAGGTACGGAAAAACAAAAAACAAAAACCACAACGAATTACATATTTTATCTACCAGATTGCCAAATCAATTAAATCCGATCGTTAATATAAGCCGGAATGAAGAAAATAATTTCCCATGGCTGACTTCTCTCGATCAGTGTGTCGCTTTCTGGCGGAGTGAGGAGATATAGCGGCTAAATGATACTTCTTTGGTGAAAAGAGAGAGAGAGAAAGAGATGGTGCGGTACAGAAGCAGCTGTACTATTAAACAGTAAGCGGAAAGAGGATAGACGGAGTTCAGAATGTATTGTATAAGTTACAAAAATGTTGAAACTGAATAGTGGGTTTTTGTAGTAAAATTAAACTTATAATGATGTAAAAAACGTTGTACTATTGCACGTATTTAATTCAGGCCGGTATCACTACTGTGGATGTGTATTTATGCAGAGGATGATATATATAGGAGAATACCTGCCTGCACTATTAACAAACTCTTGCGCTCTAATGTACGGGGATGATGATAAACTTTCCGTCCAGTATTCGGACATGGCATTCGTGCATGCAAATATGTTCAACTTGAATGCATCAAAATGCACGTTGATGAGATTCTATCGTGTTAACCGTCGATGTCTTGTTCGCGCTTACTTTTTAGTTACTACTATCGATATATTGTTTTTCGTCTTCAGTATGCACACTCACCAAATAATTTCTACATATATGTATGTTTCTACATATTTTATTACCAAGAGATGAAATTAAATTAAAGATGACTATTCAAAAACTGTCAATCAATTTGACTTTTATTTAATTCTGCTCCGGAATAATTTTACTAAGTCTAGGAAATGGCGGAATTTGTATTACTTATGCTAGTACGCCTTTTGTTACCGGTGACTTTGATCATTGGTAAGTTGGATAAGTCTATAATGGAATAAAACTGATAACCCTTTCAAAAATAGTATCCCTGGTTCGCCCAGTTGCTTTGTCATTTGTCTATCTTTTTATGTTCTTTATATCGCCGTGGCTATTGCAAACCAAGAGTCGTACACAACGTACAATGTTACATGCGTATATAATAGTTCTGTGCGTTTTAAGTGTTATCTTTATAATTGGACATATTATAATTAATTTGGTCAATGTATTTTATTTTCACTTGGAATTGAGCATAGAACAAGTTTTTATTTTGCGTCAAGTTGGCTTTACCTATTTTAAGCGACTGCGGTAAGATTGTTTCAACGTTTTTTTTTCATATTTAAGCTAAATGATACTCCATAGACTGGTCACCGTTATGCACTGGATACTTCCAGACATTTTTATTTTTATAGGTACTTTGGCTTTATTTATTTTTGCAAAAATTTCTGCTAAGAAGCAGACAATGAATTTTCAAGATGAAGAAGATGAAATTATTCGGAAGAATAGAGAAACAAGCGGTAGTTTAAAAATGGCCGAAATGAATCGACTTTTAATTATTGTTTATATTCGATCCATACTTAAAACATGTAAATATAGTGATCTCTCCTTTATTAGCATACAAATAATAATGTATATAAACTGACAGCTCCAATTTTTTCTCTCATTGTACTCTACTTCGCTGCTACTTTAAGACCATCCCTACCCGGAAGCCTATATTTTCTGATGTTCATTATAGCTGGGACCTATTGGGCGGTTTACCGTCAATTGCACCGGTACATATATATCGAAACAATTTGTTAATATATATCTTGACTGTTTAACCCATAGCGGAATGCATTACCCTCTTATATTTATGGTCATTGCGCTGTCACTTCATATAACATTTATTATGGGCTGTCAATTGCCAGTAGTACAAAAATCAATCAACACCGATACAATTTGGTCCCGGTAAGAGGTATAAGGGGAAAGATGATCTTAATATTAATTTTAAGCCAACAGCATTATAGGAATGGAGATTTTACTTCGCCTTTCCGAGCATAACAATAATGGAAAAATAATCGAACTTAATCAGGAACTGAATGTGGATTCATATCTAAGCCCAGTAGCTTTGATGCTGGCCTATTTTGTAACAACCCTCAACCTTATTCACCGTGCACAATATGAGCTTACTTTTAACAGTATACGTATGAACTTAGGACCAAAGCCCAATGATATACCATCTCAAAAGCAAACCGTACATGAAAATAATGAATTAATATCGCCTAATGCGCAACCATCAATGCTGGAACAATTTTTTTATATGCTTTTTGATATCACGTCCGTTATTTATAAGAATAGCTACATTTTGCTGAATACAATTATGATGGTAAGTGTTACTTACTTAGTTACGCAGTTACTTTCGACATTGCTTGCGTTGCTGTCTGATGTAAAAATATTAGTTCTGTTATATTTGAATGTAATCACATATAACATATGTATATATTTGCATCTTTACCAAAGTACATTTTTACAAAACTAAGTAGTACAAGGGTGTTCAATAAGTTTTGCGGTTCGATAAAAGAGGGCGTTACGACTAGCCAAATTTTTTTTTGTTATGTTGGTACATCTTTTATATGAACGTATGTGAAGTTTTATTTCAATCTGTCAATTCATTCTTTTTTTAAAAATCATTTAGTATCGACGTTTCATAGAACTTTTTTACAATGTAAAAAATCAAGTATCGTGCAGTGATTGATTATTTTTTTGGAAGGTTTAAAAGCAAAGGAAATTTATGATCGAATATTAAAAGTGTATAAGGACTCTTCGCCTTCAATTAATTTAATTTAATTTAATTTAATTCAATTAATTTAAACGTGGTCGTACGAGTCTTGAAGACGATCCACGTCAAGGACGTCCAAAATCAGAAACAACACTAGAATTTATAGAAAAAATATAGGATATCGTATTGGAACATCGTCGACTGACTGAAAGAGATTTAGCCCTAGGCATCTCATTGGGCAGTGTAAGAAATATTTTGACTGAAGTATTGGGTTTCAAAAAGCTGTGTGCAAAATGGGTGCCGCATTCCCAAAAATGAAAAAAAAACGACTTTCTCAGCAACATTTAGAGCGTTTTCGAAAGGATAAAGTAGATTTTTGCGTCGAATCATCACTATGAATGAGACTTGGGTTTATCACCATGATTCTAAATGAAAACAAGAGGCTAAAGATTGGTGTGAACCTGGTTCTTCGGCTCCTAAACGAGTTAGTGTCCAGAAATCGGCCCAGAAGTTGTTAGTATCAGTTTTATAGGATGCGAAAGGAAGTTTGTTTGTGGACTACTTGCAAACTAGTAAAACAATAAATTCCGAATATGACTGTATTCTTTTAGACCAACTGAAGGAAAAAATTCGTGAGAAAACACCCAGTTTGCAGAAGAAAAAATGATTTTTATCAGGACAATCCACCATGTCACAAGAGCATTTTGACAATGGCTAAATTCGATAAATTAAAGTTTGAATTGTTTGAGCATTCACTGTATCACTGAGTGAGAAAGATTTCAACCATAACTTGTATGTACTAAAGCCCTATATGAATCGACAGTAAACGAATTTTAACACAGTATGGTTCCGATATTTCATTGTTTTGAACACACCCGGTGTGAACGAAAATGAATTTCGCCGACCACAGTATGTAGATTGATATTTGTCTAATAGAAAAAAAGCTGTAGTTGAATAGTAATTGGGTAGCTCTATTATTACCAAAAACAGACAATAATCGAACGTACTTTTTAAAGATATAAGTCAAAATATGACCTGCAGTTACGTTACAAAAACAGAAGTGGTTTTTGAGATTGGGATATAATGTTGCAAAAATCTGCGAATTGGGTGGGAATATCTGCATACAATTTTTTGTGATATTATATAAAGTATTGAGAGTTAGTTTTCCAAGTTATTAAATGTACAAGCCGTTCCTGTTTTTACATTACTGGCGTTACATAACCAAATTAAGTGGATTAAAATAAATGAAAAATTTACCGTTAGCAGAAATTGGACGAATTTTCTGGAATTTTTTTAAATAGTTCAATATGTTAGAGAGACTTTGAGAAAAAACTTTTATCAAGAATCATCTCTTTTATAGGAGATAATTGTAAAGGAAAACATAACTATAAAAATACCAAAAATATAACGAACGAGGGGGAACGTTGTGAGTTGCTGCTGCGACCGCAACTCTACATTTATACCCGATACATAGTCAGTATGGCTACATTAAACGACAAAGAGTGCGTGCGAGAGAGACAGAAAATCAGCCAGAACGTGTCGACGGGCGCTGCGTACTGTTACTTTTGGCTATAATAATAATCCGATCTGATTCGGATTCGGCAAGATTCGGCAATCTGGTAGATATGGCCATTCTCTATGATTGTGCGTTTTTAATTTTCTCCTATCTTCAAAATTGTGGTTGCCACAGATTTTCGTTGTTTATGGCTGCGGAAGGGGGTGGGCCGAAATTTTTAAACACACTTGTAGCAGTGAGCTCTCTACAGTGAGCAAAAAGAAATACACTTGTAACAGTGAGTTCTGCAGTGAAAAATTACAAATAGTTTTGTAGCAGTGAGAGCTCGACAGTCAGGTCTAATAGTCTCTGAGATCTGTGGATGCCACAGATTTTCGCACTTTGCGGGGGCGGAAGGGGGTGGGGCGAAATTTTGAAACAAACTCGTCAAGGTCCGATATTATAGGAATCTGGATAAAAAATTTGGTTGCTCTAGCTCTTATAGTCGCTGAGATCTAGGCGCTAATGTTTTGCGCTATGCAAAGCCGGCTATGATACGTGTGTGTTAGAGAGAGACAGGGCGAGAAAAAATGAAATTGTTTTCTTCATTCTGGCTATAATATTGATACGATCTGATTCAGATTCTGCAGTCTAGAAGATAAATTCATTCTCTACGATTCTGCGTTTTTGGTTTTCTCGTATCTTTAAAATTGTGGATGCCACAGATTTTCGTCTTTTGTGGGGGCGGAAGTGGGCGGGGCGATGTTTTGAAATATACTTGTAACAGTGACATATCACAGAAGGCTGGATACAAAATGTCGTTGCTCTAGCCCTTATAGTCTTTGAGCACTAGGCGCTAATAGGGACGGACAGACGGACAGACGGACTCAATCGACTCGGCTATTGATGCTGATCAAGAATATATATACTTTATGGGGTCGGAAACGGTTCCTTCTGGACGTTACACACATCCATTTTCACCACAAATCTAATATACCCCAATACTCATTTTGAGTATCGGGTATAAAAAGGGAGTAGGTTTTAATAGGTTTTTACATCAAATTTAATAAAATTATATGTCAATTGTATAAAA
Organism: Drosophila lowei; assembly: GCA_008121275.1. Classification (NCBI taxonomy): domain Eukaryota; kingdom Metazoa; phylum Arthropoda; class Insecta; order Diptera; family Drosophilidae; genus Drosophila; species Drosophila lowei. Next base: position 12,174,590 of record CM017777.1, read on the forward strand.
TAGTTACCTTTCCATAAATTTAGAAAATAATACCTGTACAAAAGTATATGGAAATCGGTTTTTATTGACTTTTAATATATTTTGGCATGGTGGACCATTTGGCGGAAATGCCCACACATATATTCTTGATCAGCATTATACTTTATGGATTCGATGCCTCCTTGTCTCCTATATAAGCACCTCATAAGCAACTCATAAGGATTTAATAAACGAAATCTTAATCTGCTTTTATTTGATATTTTGAACCACTGTATTGTACATATGCACAGCAATAAGTTAAACTCCCATTTTATCATTACAGATTTGGTCAATTGTATATCATAGTTGGCTGACATTTGTGTTACTCATTTGGGCAAATATTCTTTGGATGATACCAAATCAACGCCGTTCAATGATGCGTTCCAGCTTTTTTGTCGTACTTTATGCCGAGTTCCTAGTGGTTACTCAGTATATATATGGCATGAATATTTATGAGGAGGAGCTGCCCACTAAAGTGACGGTATGTTTCGCGAATACTTAACGCTGTTTTCGTAAAGAACCATGGTACGGGTATCAATCATTTTAAAGGATTGGTCTACAACTCAGTATCACCAGTGAGGTTTATACATCCACTGCTGTCTGCCCTTTCGGCTGATAATTTCGTCACCTGACTATCGGCGTTCAAGGGACCCTCTCCTACTGGTTGGGCAGATCGGATAATCTAACCATGACCATGGTATAACGTGACGTGAGGTATAACAGAGCATACCACTGGTGTTTCAATTAATTTATTGTAACCCGTCTTCTTAGCTTAGCTTACACCCACTCCTAGATTCCATATAGCATGGTTAGCGCACCATCGGCATGTAGATCCAGTGCATTAGAGCAGGAAACAGGCCACATGGTTTTTTATACCCGATACTCAAAGAGTATAGGTGTATATTAGATTTATGGTGAAAGTTGATGTGTGTAACACCCAGATGTAAGCATTTGCGACGATAATAAAGTATATATATTCTTGATCCTTGTAGACTCCTGTAATATCACACTGAATCAAAATTTATTTTGCCACGCTTCCTACCCCCCTACCCCGAGTATCAGGTCTAAATGTAGAGCCGAGGCCCTTGCCGCGGCTCACAACGTTCCCGCTCGTTTTAACATCGATCTACGTTTTTGGTTTCGAATTGATATTTGCGGATTTAACCAGGGCTTTTGCTTCTGTAAACTATACCCTGCTAATCTACAAGCTTTCTGCCTTATGATTTCCTACAAATCTTTCAGAGTGAATATTGTCTTGTCCGTCCAACCTCACATACGTAGTTTGTTTTGTCCACTGCTCTTTATTCTATATGTGAACGACCTAACACAAGCTATTTCCCTCTAGTACCAGGCAACTAGTTCAGCACCGGTGCCGCACTAGCTACCATTCTCACCTCCCTGGTTCCAGATCGATTACCCGCAATGTATTTCAGCGGAGAATTTAACACACGCATGTCCTAGGGCGGAACCACCCCTGGTTCCCGCTCGATTACCCTTCGATTACCCGTAGCTAGTTGCTTAGGAGGTAGTTCCGAACTAGTTAACAGTAGACAGCCAGCAACTAGTTCCCCACTCGACTACCCTTCGATTACCCGTAGCTAGTTCTGACCTAGTTACCAGTAACTAGTTCCGAACTGACTACTGGTAGTAATCAATCTGGCAGTCTGGAATAATACGAAAATAAAAACACAATGTCTTTCAATATAAACGAATAATTTTTAATTATATGCTGCTTAGCCTACTCCTGGTTCTTTGTAAAACATTTCTTTTTAAATACCATCTTCTTCATCCTCTGCTTTGTCTTGCGTAGAATGCTTTCGGGGGGCTCATCTCCAGGCGGAATACATTCTGTAATTAATATTTATTTTATTTAATTTGAAAATTTTTAAACTCTAGAAGTGTAAATGGTATTTTACCTAGCAAAGCTGCAAAAATTCCTTGTGGGTCCTAAGGGCCTTCTTCTCTTGGACCCCATCGACATTATATGCCAAAACAATGTCCTCGCTCAGAATAAAGTTCAATAAAGTTGAATAATTGATTTCATAGCTGTTATCTGTAAATGAAACATTAAAATATAACAATAAGACAGAGGAAAAAGTCATATAATTTACAGTTTAGATTTACTTACATAAATGTCCCTATTTAATAAATTTGAACACAATTGCTTCTTCTAGCATAAGATCACGCACAGAAGTGAAGAAAAATCAAGGCAGAAAGCAAACGCGCGGAGAAAAAAATGCATTTTGTTTGTGTAAATTCTTGTCTCTTGCATTCCACGAGCGCAAGTACAGTAAAACATCACGATTAACTTACCATTTCGGTGAATATTGCATGGCGTGGCTCGGTAAAAACTAACTGAGTGGACACTGTATTGTAACTCTTGTTCGCGTTTTCTTCATAATTCCACGGCATTGCGGTTATTTGTCGACTTCGAAAACAAAACGAAGGCGGCTTCGTCTTTCGGTTCTTTTCGACTGGTCCGCGTTCGATTCCCGCGTAACTAGTTGCAGAACTAGTACACTGTAGTCGACGAAGACCTGGTCCGCGTTCGATTCCCGCGTAACTAGTTGCGTAGCTAGTTGCGCGGTAAACAGCGCAGAACTAGTTCGAGAGGGGTCAATTGACCCCTTTGGTTCTACAGGGCAGCTACAGTAGTGTATGTATGTATGTATGTATGTACGTTTCGGTGAGACGAAAGTACCAATTTGATTCTGACACATTTTTTTCGCCAACAAAAATAAGCGCAACCCTAATATATAAATATATGTACATATATTAAAATTTGATTTTATATATAAGTTTATATTGCATCTGGAGTAGCAATTTTGAAAGTACATATCAACGAAACATCATTAATTTTTAGGACAGCTTAATTTATTTTAACGAGTGCTGAGTTTGAATCTATGTTTGAAAAAAGAGGTTTCAGTGAGAAGCATACTTTTCATTTTGCGCCATAGTATACATTAGTCAATAATATAAATAAACAATAAAAGATAGAAACCCCAAAGAATCGCATTAGCCAGAAAACATTCTTTTGTTCGATTTTAGATAATCCAAAACGTTACCTACTGCTCAAATTTATACATATAAAGAAGTCATAGTATAAAGAAGTCATTAAAGAACGATTGAATCTTCTGATCATGGTTATGTTACTACAGTCTGCTTTTCATCCGTAGCCAAATCAGTTGCACAGAAAATGTTACCAATTTATAATATTGCTTCTGTCCCACTGTTAGTGAAAAGAAAATATCAGGAAAAATAAAATTGTACCATGAGTCATATTAAAAATTAAGGAAGTTAAAAAAAAAAAAAAATAAAGAAAATTATAAAACCAAACTTGAAATAAAAAAACGAGGGGGAACGTTGTGAGTTGCTGCTGAGCCGCAACTCTACATTTATACCCGATACATAGTCAGTAAGGCGTTCTGCGTTTTTAATTTTCTCCTATCTCCTATCTTTAAAATTGTGGTTGCCACAGATTTTCGTTGTTTATGGTTGCGGAACGGGGTGGGGCGAAATTTTGAAGCAGTGAGCTATCAACAGTGAGTTCTGCAGCGAAAAATTACAAATAGTTTTGTAGCAGTGAGAGCTCGACAGTCAGGTCTAATAGTCTCTGAGATCTGTGGATGCTCCAGATTTTCGTCCTTTGCGGGGCCGGAAGGGGGTGTGGCGAAATTTTGAAACAAACTCGTCAAGGTCCGATATTTCAGGAGTGTGGATACCAAATTTGGTTGCTCTAGCTCTTATAGTCTCTGAGATCTAGGCGCTAATGTTTTGCGCTATGCAAAGCCGGCTATGATACGTGTGTGTTAGAGAGAGACAGGGCGAGAAAAATGAAAATGAAATTGTTTTCTTTATCCTGGCTATAATAATGATACGATCAATTCAGATTCTGCAGTCTGGAAGATAAATTCATTCTCTACGATTCTGCGTTTTTTTAATTTTCTTGTATCTTTAAAATTGTGGATGCCACAGATTTTCGTCCTTTGTGGGGGCGGAAGTGAGCGGGGCGAAGTTTTGAAATACACTTGTAACAGTGACATATCACAGAAGTCTGGATACAAAATGTCGTTGCTCTAGCTTTTATAGTCTTTGAGCACTAGGCGCTAATAGGGACGGACAGACGGACGGACGGACAGACAGACATGGCTCAATCGACTCGGCTATTGATGCTGATCAAGAATATATATACTTTATGGGGTCGGAAACGCTTCCTTCTGGACGTTACACACATCCATTTTCACCACAAATCTAATATACCCCAATACTCATTTTGAGTATCGGGTATAATAAAATCTGAAAAACTTTTTTGATGTAGCATTTTGTAAGTTTAAAAGGCAATTGCATTGTTTTTGTAGGAAAACTTTGCAAATTTGTAGTTGTCCAATGTATATTAACTGCTCATTATTAAGGTTAAGACTATTATGCTCAAGATTAAATTTTTACATGAACAAAGAAATTATAGATCTTGGAAAATTAGTCCAGTTGACAAACAGGAATAAAAACAAACGAGCAATAACGTTGTGAGCTACGGCCGCGATTAAACATTTAAAACATTAAAACAGCCAGAGGGCGCACACTGCATAAGAGTGTGAGAGAGAATGAGAATGGACGGCGCACAATGGGGAATCAGCCGAAAAGAGGTGGCAAAAGTCGAAGATTTTTTTGAGCGCTTTGGATAAAATGAATAAACGCATCAATTAGAGAATTTTCCAGAACTTTAAAAAATCGAATTTTCATAATCGGACCTTTAGTTTACAAGATATGAGCACTCAAAGTTTAAAATTGTCAAAAAGTGTGCCAAAAGTATTCAACTTTTATTCACATACTGCATGTTTCAGGTGTAAAACAAGTAAACTATGTAACGTATGATTCTGTTTTTGGTATCTTTTATTAGGTGCATTTTATTCCTAATTCTTAGGAAAACTTTTTCAAAATATAGTCAGTTCTATACCAATTTATCTGCCACAACCTCGCACGAAAACCGGTCAAAAACGGCTATCGCAGCTCTTAAGTCCCATATAAAATCATATTTTGACCGTTTTCTAGTATTTCTACCTTTACCTGTCTTTTTGACCAGGTTTTGTAACCTGCTTTTTATACCCGATACCCAAAATGAGTATAGGGGTATATTACATTTGTGGTGAAAATGGATGTGTGTAACGTCCAGAAGGAAGCGTTTCCGACTCCATATAGTATATATATTCTTGATCAGCATTAATAGCCGAGTGGATTGAGCCATGTCTGTCCGTCCGTCCGTCCGTCTGTCCATCCCTATGAGCGCCTAGTGCTCAGATACTATAAAAGATAGTGTAACCAAATTTGCTATCCTGCACAAGTGTATTTCAAAATTTCGCCCCACCTCCTTCCGCCCCCGCAAAGGACGAAAATCTGTGGCATCTACAGATCGCAAAGACTATTAGAGTTAGGTTAGGTTAGGTTGAGGCGGCTGCCGGGCTCGCTCGGAGCCCGTCACACTTAGGCCGGTTTCGGCCCGTTGTGATACCGCATAGGATCATTCCTTCCTGCGTTGTGAGACTTCCTGTCAGCAATTATCCCATCCAGATGCTCTCACAAAGTTCGCTATCTTCCTGGGACATAGTTTGGACATCTCCGAAATGTCGTGTAGAAAGGCTGAGCCCAAGTGCTGTAGCCTTCTTCTGCTGAGAGCTGGGCAGGAGCAGAACAGGTGTTCCACTGTCTCCTCCTCTTTCTCGTCTCTGCAGCTGCGGCAGAAATCATTGTGTGGGGCTCCCAGCCTGTTAGCGTGGGTGCCTATTAGCCAGTGTCCCGTGAGGGAACATATGACTACGCTGCACCTTTTCCTGCCTAGCTTGCAGAGCTCGGAGGTGCGCTTCTTGTCTATGGTCGACCATGTTTGCCGACTTATGCAACATCGTGGCACTATTTTCCACATATCGTCTATTAGTCGCTTGTATTGCTCTTTTATAATAAGCTTACAGGTGGCCATTGGCATACAGATATCCTCCTTGTCCTGGAGAAGGGGGATTGTAGTGCCAGATCTGGCCAGCTCGTCCGCTATACAGTTGCCCTCGATGTCCCGGTGGCCCGGGACCTAAATCAGGCTAATAGCAAATTGCTGAGCTATCTCGTGCAGAGATTTGCGGCAGTCTGCCCCGGTGGCCGAGTTCGAGGAAATCGCACTTAGCGATTTGATCGCAGCCTGGCTATCGCTATAAATGTTTAGCTTGGTTGCCGTAACGGCAGCCGCTTGTAGGCAGTCTAGAGCCTGCCTGATTGCTATGACTTCCGCTTGAAAGACGCTGCTGTGATCTGGGAGCCTTAAGGAATGCCTTATGTTTAGCTGTTCAGAGTAGATTCCCCCTCCGACTCTGTCGTCCAGCTTTGATCCATCCGTGAAGATGTTTATGGCCCCATCTGGGCCTGGGAGTCCCTCGAGCCATTCGTCACTGTGAGGGATGATTGTGTTGAAGGGAGTAACTGTATACTCTCTTGGAACTTGGTAGTCCGTTTTGAGGGGACGGTATTGCTATTATTTAATATGGCTGAGTGACCTATGCACTGTGTCACCCATTGATTTGAGTCTCTTAGACGTATCGCTGCTGCTTCTGCCCGTTCCTTTCCTGCGAAGTCAAGGCTCTGTAGGCATAGGATGGCATTTAGCGCATCATTTGGGGTGGTGCGAAGAGCTCCGCTGATGCATAGGGCGGCAGTTCGCTGAACTTTGCCCAGTTGCTTGGTGATCGCCCTTTTTGATAGTGCCGGTTCCAGTTAAGCTTCTTGTCAATTACCAACCCTAAGTAACTGGCACTGTCGCTAAAGGAGAGCCTGCATCCATGTAGTATTGGTGGGTTGAGGGGCGGGACCTTGTATTTATTTGTGAATAATACGAGTTCCGTTTTGAGCGATTTACTCCCAGGCCGCGTGATTCTGTCCATTCCGACAGTTGCGCTAGCTTTGCGGTCATTAAGTCGCACAGTGTTTGGGGGTATTTCCCCGAGAAGATAATCGCAACGTCGTCCGCATAGGCCACGACTTTGCCCTTTCAGGTCACATAGAATCTTGTTGACTGCTATGTTCAACAGAAGAGGAGACAGGACACCACCTTGCGGGGTGCCTCTGTTGATATACCTTGACTGGGCGGACGATCCCATCGATGATGTCACCGTCCTGCATATGAGCAATTGATCAATGAGCATCACCAAGTGACGGTCCACCCCCAGGTCAGTCAGAGCTTCTGTAATGGCGCCCGGTACAACGTTGTTGAAAGCTCCCTCAATATCGAGAAAGGCTATAAGTGAGTACTCTTTGAGATGCAGAGATTTCTCTACCGCTGACATCACTTCATGAAGAGCCGTTTCCGTGGATTTTCCTTTCCAGTAGGCATGCTGTGCGCCTGACAGCAACTGAGGGTGTATAGTTTTCCTCAGTTGCAGCCCGACGAGTCTCTCAAAGGTTTTGAGGAGGAAGGACGATAGGCTGATTGGTCTAAAGTCTTTTGCAGTTGAGTGCGAGGCTTTTCCTGCTTTGGGAATGAAGACTATCTGTGCCTTAAGCCATGCTCGCAGGATTGTACCCACAGCCAGTATCATCCTGAAGATACCTTGTAGCCAGTTGATGGCCGTATCCCCGGCCTTCTGAAATTGAGCCGGGATTACCTGGTCTGGGCCTGGCGATTTGAAGGGGTTGAAGCTGTTTATTGCCCAGCTTATGTTACGTTTTGTGAGGATGTGATCCATCGAGGTTACCGGTCCCTCTCCAGGGAGGTGTACCATCTCGATGGTTGTGCACCCGGGGAAATGCGTGTCTAGTAGAATGTGCAGGGACTCCTCACTGGAGTTGGTCCACGTGCTATCATTCCTTTTAAGATACCCTACCGAGGGGTTAGTTTTGAGAGAATCTTGCAAAGCCTTGCGGCCTCTGACGGTTTCTCAATTTCCGAGAAAAATTTTTGCCAAGAGGCCCTTTTTGCTTTCCTTGTTTCCTTTTTATATAGTGACAGACTGATTTTGTAGTCTGCCCAGTGGTTCTCCTCGTTCGCGCTTTTGGCCCTGTTGAAGAGGATTCTGCAGCTTTTACGTAGGATGTCTATTTGTTTTGACCACCAGGGGGGTTTCTTTTTCCCCCTGGGTTTGATAGAGGGGCATGCCGCCGCGAAGGCTTTGTTGCATGCTTCTGTAAACCTGTTCACTAGACGATCTAGGTCCTCTTTTGTGTCCGGGTATGTTGGTGCTTTGGAGGGCAGTAAGTCCTCCAGGGCTGAGCTATATTTTTCCCAGTTGGCTTTCCTGGGATTAATATTGTCCTTAGGTTTCGGACACTCGAGGGATAGTGTGGTCTCGATGTACCTGTGGTCAGAGAAAGAGTGGTCATCAAGGACTTGCCAACTCTTGACTATGTCTAACAACTTGTGAGACACTAAGGTGAGGTCAATAACCTCCTATCGATTTTTAATTATAAAAGTGGGGTCGTTGCCCCGATTACAAATAAATAGATTTGAGTTAAGGATGAAGCTGAAAAGTGACTCACCCCTTACATTTGTGTTCGAGCTCCCCCATTGAGTGTGGTGAGCGTTGGCGTCGCAACCTATTAGTAGGTCTATGTCCGACCTCTCGCTGTCGCTGGCTAGTTTGCGAACAAGGTCGTTGGGAGGATCGTTTTCCTCATGGGCCATGTAGGACGACATCATCCTTAGATGTGCCCCTTTCAGCTCTAGACTTGCCGCCGTGTTGTCGCTATCGCTATAATTATGGAGCAGAAAGATATTAAGGTGCTTTCTGGCAAGAATGCAGGTGCGGGTTTTACCTTCATGTTGAGCTACAATTATCTTGTACTCCTTCGACCCCAGTCCACAAACCTTGTCTCCCACTATCCAAAGTTCCTGGACTAGGGCTACATCTGCTCCGCTCTCTTCGAGGCGGAGTATAAGAGCAGCGGATGCTGCTTTACAGTGGTAGAGATTTATCTGAAGGAGCCTCAAGGACATCCTTAGAGTTCTCCACCACTGTAATATCGGCTGGATCGTCTTCGACTTTTTCGTGGCAACACATCGCCTCGAAGTCGCATCTCAGCGTGCCATCGGTGGAGTAGCCTTCTGGGTCTGTCTCCGTGTGATCGTCAGGTGCTTCGATTTCCGAGATTTCCGCCCCGGCCGCTGCATCCGACTTATAGACCTTTACGGTCACCGAGCTAAACCCAAAATTGAGCTCGCCTTTGGCTGCTTTTCCAGCAGCTCGAAGCAGCAGTCGGCCAGTGCCGCTTCCACCCACTTCCACTGGTTCTTGGGGATTCGGGAGTCGGCGCTGCCTTTGTCCAGGACGCCAATCAACGTTCTTTCTCTGGCAATCTGCGCGAACGATGTATTTGGGATGTATTCGCAGGAGTCTCCTGCGAGCGCTGCCTCTTTGGCTGAGGGGCTTCCTTCTTCGGTGCTTCCTTGCCAAAGTTCGGCAACACCTTCGAGGCCCACTCGACCTTCTTTAGCCATTTGTCCGTTGGGCTGGACATCTGGCTTGCGTTCTGCCGACGGAGTATGTTGCCAGCACTCCTTCTGTCGGCTTATGTGAATGTCTTGGCCTGGACGCTTGTAGATGGTAACTCGTCCCCCGCCACTTTACCAGCAGGCAGAGCAGCCGCAGGATTGCATAGCCGCTCTGCCAAGGTATCGGTTTTGGGAGCCGATTCACCACCCACCCAGAATCCGGGATGGGACCCCTTTGGGCTCTCCCTAGCGTCTTCCGCCGCGCAGGTTTTCCCTGCTGATTTGCGGGTTGGGCCAGGCCTTTGGGCCGCTGCCTTCCCCTGTTTGGGATTGCTCCCCTGTTGGCATTTGGGGAGTGCCAGACTCATTTTTGTTGTTTTTAATTCTTCCATTCTTTTCCCACGAGCTGCAGAGAAGGGGTACGGCCCGTCCTGGGCTAGTTTTATATACCGGGCCCCCAGCCAGGCTGACTCTCGGCACGGGTCGAATAACACTCTTAGTCCGGCCCGGTGTGAGCTGAATGTGGAGGTTGGGATGTGGGTAGGTAGTGTGTAGGGATAGAGGGCGGCACCACAAGCGCATCGTCAGTGTTGCTACTTCGCGAACACCCGCTGGCTGTCGGGGCTGCTTATTTTCGGTACTCTCCTAGGGATGTCCGCTTATTCGCAGCTGACCTACCTATATGACCCATATATAGGTAGGTCGTTCGCTATCCGCAACCTGCGACTCGTCCGGTGGCCTCAGCTAGGCCCCTTTGAGCCACCTCACGAGCTCATCAAACCAGAACTATTAGAGTTAGAACAACCAAATTTTTTATTCACACTCCTATTAGATCTGACTGTTACAAGTGTATTTTAAAATTTCGCCCCACCCCCTTCCGCCCCCGCAAAGCACAAAAATCTGTGGCATCCACAGATCGCAAAGACTATTAGAGTTAGAACAACCAAATTTTTTATTCACACTCCTGTTAGATCTCACAATCATAGAGAATGACCATATCTACCAGATTACCGAGTCTGGATCAGATCAGATCTTTACTATAACCAAAAGGAACAAATCAATTTGCAGTGACTACGCAGCTCAGATCTCGCTTTGCCCGACACAGTATTGCCAGATTCAATTGCTATCCTTCCGCAATTTCTTTTGATGTCGCTCTTTCAAATACAACAGCACCGCGCGACTCTCTCTCGCTCTCCAGCCTCGCTCTCAGCAAAAATACGAATTGAGAGCATAACAGACACAACTCTACTGCGTAGTTTCTATTCTTTCTTTATTGTTACCATTTCTTAATGCTATACATCTCTACCTCATTCATTATCATGCATCTCCGACATACACATGTGTATATATTCAATTAATTTTTAGCACAGCTCTATAGTCTTATATTGACTTTTAAAGGATTCAGTTGCGTATAATCAAACATCAGATATATAAAATTCTCGAGTCACAAATTTTGTTTCTGAACTCCTCCGAAATGGCTCTACCGATTTTTGTGAAATTTTGTGTGCTTGTCGGTTAGGTCTGCGCATCGGCCAATATCTATTTTTCATGCCGATCAGACCGTACCTCCCAAACACCTATGTACTTTTTTTATGGGAGGTACCCGAAGGAGTGGTCTGATCGGGTCAAGATTTGGTATGCATAATTTTTTTACACGCCCTTATGTTTTTACAAAGTTTGATTCGGATTGATTAGTTCTAAGGCATAGCATCGTGGGAAGCGCCCATCGCCATCTCGAGCTGCAGCACCTGTAAAACCCAGAAAATTGCTAGCACATAAAATTTCAAGAAAATCGGTCGAGCCATTTCGGAGAAGTTCAATAACAAACATTATAACCGGAGAATTTAAATCATTTGAGCAATGCCAATAAGACGCAGAGGGGCCAATTTGAGTCGTCAAACGATCAAGTCTAGAACCATGCGAGATATAAGAATTTCAGGTGAACAAATCCAGGAAAACAACCGTGTGAGCATGGCGCAGTTACGTGAATCACAATCGCAAGAGACCCGAATTAACGAAATCAACAAAGGCAATTAGAACGGAGAGTAACGCGCAAATACATAGTCGACAGACGTAGAGGAATTGACCAACAACGCCAACAATTTCATCGAGCATTTACATCAAATTTATTTCTTCGACTAGCATTCCAGTATGAGCCTGATGTTGAATATTATGCTCATTCTAAAGTGGTTATTGGTACTTTGGAAAAGGAAAGCCCGCATTGTCATGCACTCAAATTTAAAAATGAGCCAGTTGGGATGTGTTGCTCATTAGGAAAAGTATAAATAACCGAAATTGAAACACCACCTGAACCATTGCACGGTTTACTTATCGGTACAGATCTTTATTGTTAAGTCATCTTATAGTTGATAAGTAAATCCCCGCATACTTATATTAGATAGTTATTTTTATTGAACTGAAAAAATGTTTCCTAGAAATAATATACATGGCAAAACAACGTTTGCCGGGTCACCTAGGTTTTATATATAATTCAAGAATTTAATTTTCGTTAAAATGGCTATGAAAAATATACAGTTGTTCGAGATATTTAGAAATTCGAGCACCTCAAACGAATTTGTGGAAACTGTTTTTAATGAATTAAATTTAGTATCGGACAGCCCAGAGCATACAAGCATAAGAAAGAAAATTATTTGTATGTATACATATAAATATTAAAGAGAAATGGGTGATCTCCCACCGTAAGACTGAAACATAGCAAACACGCAAGCTGGCTAATTGAAAACAGCTTGCTATTTGATGGAGATTATACTAGAAAGTGAAAACTTGTAGATGCAACATGTCATATAGGTTCGGATAATTTATCGGAGGCACTGTCAATTAAATATACGAACAACAAGGAAAACAAGAGGTCGCATATAACAAAAGCTGTATCTAAGGCAATCTCGGTGAGACTTGATAGGATAAAGAATAGCATCCTCACGCCACCAAATTCACAACCGAAGTCGTACACCGCTTACGAGGCTTTGGCGTTGTTTTAAGACTTGGAAATGTCTAAGGAAAAGTATTCAATATTGCAGTATTCCTGACAGCAGCATAAAGTCTATGTTCTTTCCGGATATAAACATATTACAGATGCCAAACTGATGGCAAGGCCGGAAGACGGTTAGTGACGGTTGAATCAGCAGTAGTAAAATTTCAAGATCTGGTGCAACATACTACGAAACGGCCCATTAAATGCATACCTCACCATCAAATTGAGAGTCTGCCGCAAAATCTCACTTTGATCAGCAAATGGGGCTGTGATGGATCTTCTGGGCAAAGTGAATATAAGCAAACAATATCCACAGACGATAAAACTATTACATGTTACATTCTAACCTGCTTATGGCTTCTCTTGTACCCCTGCGGCTTAAGTCGGATACATCGGAATATTGAAAAAATCCTCGACCTTCGTCTGCTTATTATTGCTGTCCTATATTATTCAAATACGCCAAGGAATCTTCGGAACTAAAAAATGTTGGACAGAATTTCGCTGCCGTTGCAAGGGAAGTTCTTGTACCGAAAAGTAAAAAACGCAACCATTCATATGTAAGGTTTATTTGTGACTGAAAAAATGCTCTGCTCGCAGGCAGATAGAGATCGAAAAAGGGAAAACAAAAAGGGAGATAAGAGAACGTCGTTTCGTTACGTCTCTCACTCATACGTCTACATATTCATATGTCTGTCAATACATGCGTGCATTGCTAGAGATGGTCATTCTTCAACACCCTTCCTCAATGCATGTGCATGTTTACAAATTCCATTTAACTCAATTTAAACTTAACAATTTTGTAAATTCGACATGCTTTCTCTTAGGGAGATTCTTGGTCAAGATATCTGCAATCATATCTGTTGTACTAGCATACTTTAACTTAACTTGACCTTCTTCTACAATCTGTCGCACAAAGTGATATCTAATATCAATATGCTTGGTCCTTGAGTGATGAACTGGGTTCCTAGCCAGCTCTTGTGCGCTCAGATTATCGCCATATAAGGTAGTTGAGGTAGCTTCATCTCCACAGCCAATTTCGACGATTAAACGACGTAAAAATATGGACTTCTTACACGCAGCCGACAGTGCCATGTATTCTGTCTCCGTGCTGCTAAGTGCCACGCTGCGTTGTTTCTCAGAAAATAAAAAATAAAAATAAACATAGCCCGTATACGACTTCCGGTTAGTTCGATCGCCGCCCCAATCCGCATCCACATATCCAGTAAGTGGCTGGTGACACCCTTTGTAGTGTAGTTTGAAGTTCATCGTCGCTGCCAAGTACCTCAGAACGTGCTTCACACCAGCCAGATGCTCTGCGTGCGGATCTTTGTTCCTCTGGGCCAACTTTGCAACTGAATGCAAAATGTCCGGTCTGGTTGTGAGTGCCAGCCACATCAGCTCACCAATCATGGATTGATACATGACAGGATCAACCTTTTGACACTGCTCATTAGTACAATCCACCTGGAACCCGCATCCAACGGAGTAGCCACTGGTCTACATTTGTCCATGTCGTGAGCTTGCAATAGTTCCTTGATGTATTGCGAGTGGCCTATGGTGATAGGCCCAAGCTCACCTTCACGGTGCACCTCCATGCTTAAAACAGCTCTGGAACACCTTTGTCGATACATTCGAACGCATTTGAAATAGCCGATTTGATACTGAGCATGTCCTCTTTGGACTGGCATGCTATAAGTAAATCGTCAACATATACCAAGATTAACAATAAGTTACCTTTCCCTCTCTGCTGGTAGAGACACGGCTCGTTGTCACAGGCAACAAAACCCAGATTAGTCAGGACGCCATTCAGCTTCGAATTCCATTCCCTTCCTGACTGCTTCAATCCATATATTGCCTTTTTAAGCAGCATAGCCTTCGCTGGATAAGCTCGATCAATGTACCCTTGTGGTTGCTTCATGTACACCGTATCGCTCAGGTCACTGTTGAGGTATGCCGTACATACATCCATTTGGTTGACATATAATTTCAATTCTGCTGCTAGCGCACGAATAAATCGCACGCTCTCCAGTCTGCAGACTGGAGAAAATGTTTCCGCATAGTTTATGCCGTACTGCTGGGAGCAACCTTTTGCCACCAGCCGCGCCTTGAAACGTTCGATTTGACCATCTTTGTCGCGTTTCAGGCTATATACCCATTTGCATCCAACTGCTCGTTGTCCTGCCGGTAAGTCTGCCAACTGCCATGTCTCGTTTGCCATTAATGCCTCATATTCGCGTTGCATCGCTTCGGACCAATGTGATGCATGAATACTGATCAACGCCTCCTCGTAGGATACTGGAATCTTTACGTCGCTGGCAACCAGAGCACCAAGAATGTTGTACTCCTTTCTCGGACGGCCAGGTTTGCCGGTCCGAATCAGCCTTGGTCTGCCAGGTCCAGCGCGAGAAGCTGGCTCATCTGACTCAACCTTTTCTGTTGCGCTCTCGTACCCATCAGTACCGCCGCTACTGGGATTCTCCCGGCAACGCTTGCACCATCGCTGCTGTGTCCACCGCTGCTGTCAATGTCATCAGTATCGCCGCCAGACTGCATGCTAACTTCTGCCTTCGGAAGCTCGAATGTGACTGTATCCTTGTCGTCTTGGATCTCGTCAAAGAGAACATCTCGCCTCTCAATCACCTGATGAGACACACGGTCATACAGTCCCTTATAGCCCTTAGCCGCTACTGAATATCCAATCATGCGATATTCTTTGCCTTTTGGTTGAAGTTTACTCTTCCTTGGACCCTTGTCCAAAGCTACTGCAACGGAGCCAAAAACTTTTAGATGACCAACAAAAGGTTTCTTACCAGTCCACGCTTCCATAGGCGTCATACTGGTCAGCGCCTTGGTCGGTGATCGATTCCGTACATACACAGCTGCGTTGACTGCCTCAGCCCACAAGGATTCGCCTAACTTCTGGAACTTCTGGAAGACTTCATCCTTTGTCCGCAGCAAATACACAAATATACGCCTTGATTTGTCATCGATGAAGGTTAGAAAATACTTTGATCCAGCAAGCGACTGTGTGCCAAAGGGCCCGCACACATCTGCATGAACTAGTTCCAATATATCTTGAGCTCTACTGGTGGTTGCAACAGGAAATGGTTGCGCATGAATCTTGCTGACCATACATGTTTTGCAATTCATATTCGCCGGGAAAACCATATTTTCAATGCCGCGCACCATTCCTTTGCTGATCAAATCTTTTATACTGCTGATGTTCAAGTGGCCGTACCGTTTATGCCACAGGGCACCATCAGCCTTAACCGCCGCAAAACAGTTGTTTTGTTTTCCTCGAAGCATATACAAGTTTCCAACTCTGTTCGCCTTTACAATGCATTCGCCATTTTGGATAACTTGTGCATATTCTTGTCCAAAAGTGACGAAACATTTATTCTGTACAGCGCTGCTCACCGAGAATTAATTTCCATTACCGGAAAGAGAACATTCTTTAACAGACCATAATCATTTCTGTGTGATTCTTTTCGAACGGAATCAGCCAGACCAATCATTTCTGTGTGATTTGTGAATAACTGTTTCTCATAACACATGTGGCTTGTGGCACCACTATCCAAACACCACATACTCTTTTTCAAATTATCTGCGTCCAACGCATTTAATAGACTGCACTGCTTGTTCTCCACTCTTGCTGTCCTTTCCACATTTGCGCTCTCCTCCTTACTGAGCCTTCATATGCCCGCGCTCACCACACTTGAAACATATCATTGTATTGTTTTTCTTCTTTTGCGCTCTCTGCGCGGCCGGCTCATGTACTGCGGTATATGCCTTTGCGTATTCCATTTGATCTTCTGTGTTTCCCTTTCGTTCGCCTTCTTCCTTCAATTTTACGCATAGAACATCGAAAGTCGGCAGACTGTCGCGCGTCTCTATGGCGACAACGAAATTTTCGAATTGTTCTGGAAGGCTTGACAACAAAACAATTGAGCGCAGTTCATCATTTAGCTCGATTCCTACTGACCCAAGGCCATCAAGAATATCCACGAACTCATTAATGTAGCTTGAAATGCTTTGCCTTTGGTCCATGCGCTTGCTTAGCAATTTCTTGTACAGTTGAACCTTTCGTACAGGTCCACTTGGTTGATGAACACTTTTTAATTTGTTCCATGCTTCGGACGACTTACTGCAATTTTGAATGTATCCCAACTGTGAAGTTTTCACACTCAATGTGATCATGGCCAGCGCCTTTTCATCCTTGGCCTGCCAATTCACACCTTCGGGAACATTTGTTGGTAGCAGGTCACCAGATGCCACACTCCACAATTCAGCGTGCACCAACACAGACCGCATTTGACTCCAGGAGTCATAATTTCCCTCCTCTAATTTGTCTATTTGATACATCCCGCTCATTGCTGATTATCGTTTAGTCTCTGAGTCACACCGATGTTAATAGTTCGTAACTAAAACAATCACTTTATTTTTTAATTTACAAAATCCGAACCTGGGCCCATAACCTGTTGGACAGAATTTCGCTGCCGTTGCAAGGGAAGTTCTTGTACCGAAAAGTAAAACGCAACCATTCATATGTAAGGTTTATTTGTGACTGAAAAAATGCTCTGCTCGCAGGCAGATAGAGATCGAAAAAGGGAAAACAAAAAGGGAGATAAGAGAACGTCGTTTCGTTACGTCTCTCACTCATACGTCTACATATTCATATGTCTGTCAATACATGCGTGCATTGCTAGAGATGGTCATTCTTCAACAAGAAAGTCCACTGTAAGTGATATTTAGAATCAGATTTAAAATATAAGACCGTTTGTACATAAAATTAACGAAGAAAAATCCATTAGTGTCAATTTTGAATTTTTCCTTACTATGATTGATGGAAAAGTTCTTAACGAACTTACTAATACTAAAACGACCTTGAAATGCGCATTTTGCAAAACACACACAGAAGGAATTTCAAAATTTGGATGATTCCATAATTGAAGAGGAAAACTTAGAATATGGCATTTCCCCATTACATGCAGGAATTAAATGTATGGAGTTCATTTTAAAACTTGCATATACCATTCCGCGAGAGGGAGAATCTTTTGACAACAGTACGCCAGCCAACGAAATACAAAAGACTAGGACAAAAATATTCAAGAAAAATTCATAGACAAACTATCACTGAAGGTGGACTGCCCCAAACAAGGATTTAGAAACACAAACGATGGAAACTCATCACGGACATTCTTTGAGAAAAACGAAATTACTGCAGAAATAACTGGGGTGGATATTGGATAGATGTCAGAGGAAGCTCAGGAAACGAGAAACAAAGATTAAAAAATACAGGAATATGAATACGTGCAAGACTTCACGAACTAAGCAAAACCAAGATCTTTTCAACATGTTCATCCATTAGATATGTGAGATCACAAACAAAATCGGCAAGCAGTTATTCTTCAGAAAAGCTAAGTTTATTAGATATTCCTGACACTAAACAGGAAGTGGAGGTTTATTTTACAGAAACAAAAAAATTCAACCAACTTAAAAAAAAAAAAATAATTTTTTTTTTTTGGTAATTTAAATTGTTTTAAATTATGTTAAGTTGAAAATTACATTAAAAAATAATATTTTTAGTGAAATGTACCATTAAAAGTACTTTATCGATCTGAAAAAATAAAAATTCCTCATTTTACATGCGAAAATATGCACCGGCAACAAGGTTCAACTTTAACACATTATTGTTAAGCTTTTAGACATTGTAGAATAATTTACTTAAGCAGATTACATTTTGAAAGATTTTTTCAAATGCTGTTTGTTTCATGAAGATATTTTTATTCGTTCAGAAGTTATTAATTTAGCAATCTGAAACGGCGTTGCGTAGGCACTGGCTTATTATTATAATAATCAGATCTAATCTAGATTCGTCAATCTGGTATATATGGTCATTCTGTATAATTCGTTTTTAGTTTAGCTATGTTTCTCCTCTCAAATCTCTAAATAAGATCGTCAAGATCCCACTCACTTCCGCTCCACTCTGATTGGACCCGCTTACAGCTTAGAAGGTTTACTATTCAGAGGTCGATGGCTAGTTATATGCCTGTCGCTTATTGAGGCGAAGGTAGACCCTACGCATACACCGCGAATTTTTTTCTGATTTCCGTTTACAACAGACCTCAAAAGTCCTTGCTGTTCTAAAGGATCAGATGTTGGTTCCCTTCGTTGGGTAAAGGGCTACCAACATAAAACACCTTGTTTTCTGCTATTGGGATTTCGGGATTCAGCCTCTTCAGGAGCCACAGCGACCGGTCCCCCCTCCTGCAGCGGGAAGAGCATATTCGCCTTTAGGATAGACCGTATAGATCTCTGTCTACAAGCTATAGCTGGAAATTTTCCCACATCGCTTCCAACTGCCACCTGAGAGTTGGGTCGTCGTTTCATTTGAGGATTTTGCATTTCGCTAAGCCACCCAGCAGCGTAGAAAGTAGGAATGGTAGGGCCTTTGGATCCTTTTTTTTATGAGTAAGTGTGCGCACTGTTCTTGGTCGTCGGAGAATCACAAGATCTTTTTCATTACCTTTATATGTGTCTTCTTTTTCGTAGCCTGCCACCATACCAAGACGCCATGCATCCAGGGTATAGAACTGGTAAGAGAACCCATATGCTGCTAAGCATCTTCTTGGATGCTTATACCGCAATGGTGGCCTTTTCACCCTTCCCACTACATGTAGTCTCCAGGTCAGTTTGATTTCCAGTTCAGTGCCGAGTTATTCGACTTGTATCTTTGGCGCCTGTCTCAACAGACGTTTATGCTGGGTGTGTGTTGGCGGTACATTATAGTATTCGTAAAGTCCTTGTCTACCAAGACCCGAAGTGCATATTTTTGTTTGTGAATGTCTCACTCGATGGTAGCTACTAGAGAATGCAGCGCAGTCTCCTCCGATTTCCCGTTGGTGAAGGCCAGCTGGTTGACCGATATCAGTCATCCACTATCGTTTCTAAAGTGTAGCACAGAGCTTATCGCTCTGCAATCCTTGAGGTTCATGTGGCTGAACTTTCCTACCTCTAGAAGGGAGAAAATCAGCAAAGTCCTCCACTGTATTGGGAAATAGCATAACTAAACCGAATATATTGAGGATTTCCACACCAACTGTAACCGGGAAAATCTACTTCACCTTTGAGATTGACAGGATTAGCTCCCTTTTTCGCTTTAGCTCGGGGACCTTCGATTTTAGTCAACTAACTATAAACATTTATTCAAATTTAATATGCCAGTCTATGATTATCGGGTATAATTATGAACATTTGAGAAAACTCGCTAAATATATTTTCTTTTTTTTAGAGTTGTGGCTTTAATCTGGAACAAATTGGCTTTGTTCATCCGCAAAATAAAGGCAGTCAACCGTGGATTCCTTTAACAGTGAAGACTGGATTTTTATTTATTTTTTTGGATAACATCTCGTCAGTATTTCAAGGAAAAAGCTGAGGATAGGACACAAAGTGATCTCCTTCAGCAAATCTTTGGACCTCATCACTCACGTTCTGAGCACTTGCTTTTTGAAAAATCACAAGCACCTCGACTCATCGTATTTATTTTCAAAAGTGTTACAAACTTTATAACGCGGATATGGATGTGGCTGCTGATATTTTTAATATTCTTATGTGCTATGATTGATCGTGTCATGACTGGTTTTCGGATTTGCTACATGTCACTCTTTCTTCTCTTTTTGATGGTCTTCCAGATGTCTCTTCAACTTTGGATTAAATTTCTCTATGGATATTGGATGTTTCTTATTTTCTATGCGATGTCAATACTGACAGTTATTTATACATATCAATTCGACAATTTTGATTACTATTGGGAAAAATTTTTAAGTGTGCAGCCAACATTGTAAGTCAAAAACGTAGTTTTTTTTATTTTTTTATTTAAATTTTTTTTCACTCTTGGTAAAAAAAAATAGGCAAAATGATATTGGCCTGCGCCGCTATCAGACGAAAGAGCTGTTTTTACATCTCCTTATCCCCACATTAACGGTTATATTTACTGTGGTTCAGCTACATTATTTTCACCGTCTTTTTATGGATTCAGTTCGACGCCCAAAACCAACTGATCAAAAGATCCGTGGTTCAATCATGAC
This sequence comes from Drosophila lowei, assembly GCA_008121275.1. Classification (NCBI taxonomy): domain Eukaryota; kingdom Metazoa; phylum Arthropoda; class Insecta; order Diptera; family Drosophilidae; genus Drosophila; species Drosophila lowei. The sequence continues at coordinate 12,195,150 of CM017777.1, forward strand.
GTTTAACGTAGGAAGTAATACTCCCCAAAAGGTCTTTGATACATACAAGCAGTCATGGAAAGTATTTTTTCCGCTGGCTATAGAAAGCTGCGCTCCAAAGGTCGGCGATGGTTTAGGCCAGGCAAACTGATTACTTGGGGATATTTGGAAATGCATATGATAAAAGCGGTGATACTGACGTCTTTCTATTGTGCTATTTCCGAAGTTTGCTTTTTTAATTTCTTTTTAGTTTTACTATCATTAATAAGCGTATGTGTTAATCGATTCTTAAGACGTGTAATTTTCAGAGTTGTGACATTTTGGGTTTCGGTTTTGGTTCTCATGAAAATGATTTATCAAATAAAGTACCTGGATCAGAGCCAATACGATTACAAATGTGTAATGATGTGAGTGTAACGAATTTGAACTGAACTTATTGAACTTATTTATAGAAAAACAACACTGTAAATTTCGCGGAATGGATGGGCTTAAGCAAAATGGATCCAACATTTAGTTCGCTTTTGCGGTACATATCGCCGTATATCGTTTATATGATCGTTACTTCATTGCATGCAGTTGTTAAGCTCAGGGATCATCTTATACGATACTCAATGTTCGAGCGCAAGGAGCGCAAAGTATTGTTTCCAAATATAAGTAGACAAGATGCTGAGCGTGATTTTGCAGGCCTTATAAAATATCTGTTAAATTATAGTTATTTTAAATTTGGACTAGAGATTACACTCATTGGACTAGTCTCTACTATTGTTCTTAGGCGCGATTTGCTTGCATTGACTTATGCAGTTTGGCTTATATTATTACTTAGCCTGAATCGAATGCAATGTGCACGAATATGGGAAATTTTGCAGCTGTACTTTGTGCTTTCTATATTTGTGCAGTACTTATATCTCCTTAATTTTCCCCAAATCTCTGTGCTGGTAAGAACATTAATGATTTAGTTTAAATAAATACAGATTTATCAATTTCCTTTGTAGTGTCATCGAAAGATTCCCCTTATGTAAATTCTACAAATACTATTTGGAAAATGTTGGATAACTCAACAAAACTTTTCTACAAATCAAAACTTATGCTCGATTTTATTGTTCTTTTGCTAATTTCACGGCAGCGTAAATCGTTTAAGGCAGAAATTCATCATATTGATGACTCTTACCTTGGAGGTGATAACAAAACGTAGTATATAATATAGCAAAGCTTGGACATGTGTATTTTGAAAATCCAACACATGATTTTTGTTCATATGTGCGAAACTATGCAGATGTTTTTAAAACTGCTGTATTTTGCGGTTTTTTTTGGATAACACTTGCTATAGTTTTTATGGGAGGCGTATGTAGTATGGATATTCTTTCATTGGGCTACATTATATTTGCTTTGGTGTTTCTACTGCAGGGATCGGAAGTGTACTTGCAAAATATTCATTATATTATCTGTCGTTGGAATTGTCTCATTGCATTTAATATTTTAAATATTGTTGTTAAAGTCAGCATTATTGTACTAGAAAATACAATCAAGGCAATTGATAAGCCATTTCTAAATGCCCTTTTTACAGTTTTGCACCATGATAGATCATTCGACCTGCAAAAGTCCAATCAAAATAAAGTATCTAATGATATTGATCCAAGAGACGAAGACTTCTACTATGGTCCACAAAACCTTATCTTCAAGAATACTTTAGTCTGGCATGCGATTATTTTTGCATTTGTTATATTTCAACATCGAATTTTCCGGTCATACTACTTTTGTCATATTATAATGGATACACAAGCTAATACTATACTTGCTTCGCGGTAAGTGTCCTCTATAAGTTTTTAAGCTATTTCTTCCCATTTGCTTCTTTACATTTTCACACGCACATGAGAAAGCGCATTGCCGATCGTCGACTTAAATATATAAATTAAGCAGCACAGTAACCTTTATTTTTAATAGGATTCTAAAACGTATTCGCATAAATGCCTTCTCTAAAAAGCGAGAGAGAGACGATTCAATGCAGTCAGTCTGCCGGTGCTATGTTCTTAAGAGCTACAAACGTGCATATTACACATTCATACAATAAAATTGACTGCCTGTAGAAGTATGGGTCGCTGAATCCGCTCTGTAACTCTCTGTGCGGTCTGAAGGCATTAACGAAGGCAAAACCGTCACGCCGAAACGTATTATCCTTGCCAGTGAAAGGGTTCCTAAAATGTTCTGTAGCTCCTCTCTTTTATAAGGCTTGTTCAGTTAACCGTGAGTATTCTCACTAACGGTTGTGACTCTCAGTACCACATAATAAGTCTTCTTTATATATGTATACTCATCTCGTGTCACGGTGTTTGTGGTTGAAATCCTCCCATACGGATCGACCGATTGTTATGAAATTTTTGTTATTATATATTTAGAAAGGTGCTAAGGTGCAGCCGTTTCACCAAAACTTGCCCCGTTGTACCGTATGCGGATGATGTTGCCATAGTATTCTCTGCTATAGATTTTCACAGACGCTATATGAGTGCAAGTAAAAGTACTCTAAAAAAACTGTCAAAATAGGCTGAGAAATACGGACTGCCCATCTAAAAAGGAACTAGTGCTCTTCTTCTAGGAAGTACAAGATTCCGATAGGAAAATGACCATAGAGGATAGGGTAAAAAAGGCTCTAGTTTCCCTCTATACCTTCAGAAAACCATCGGGCAAGAAAAGTTGTCTTAGCAAGCTGAGTCGTTTTCAGCGCATGGCAGAGCTATGTAACTGGAGGGCTACACTACCCCAGATGATCTAATTGGATCTAATTGAAAGAATCTGGTAGCACTTTCCGCTCTCAGAATGAGAGAAACCAAACTATGGATATCATTCGCGTTTGGACACTCAGGGATCTTGACGAGACTTCCGCTATTTACAAGAGAGGACAATTTAGTGTTTCCTGTTTCTTTCTGTTTCCCCGTTTCTCGACGCCTTTTTAGGTATCCAACCCATCTAGTGAAGATTAGGAAAGGGGCGAAACAGAACATGCAAATGCAGTCCACATCTACACTGATAGCTCAAAATTAAACGTGGGCGAAAGAGTCTACTGTGATGAGCTTAACATCAGTCACTGCTTCAGGCTCCCGGATCATTGTAGTGTGTTCCAGGCGGAGGTCGTAGCAATCAAGGAGGCCATTTCTATTGTCTCCGATCTCCTCCCCTCTCACTTTATGAATTATTGCTCCGGGTGTGGATGGGCCCTTCTCCTCCACAATTAAAGCGGCTCAACGCGCTTCAATTTGCATCTGACTGGCGTGTGTCCTTAGGTCATACACTTGTAGCTTCGTATGCTGCGCACAACACACCCCATACGTCCCATGCCAAGCTGGAAGAGCTTCTGGTTAAGGCCGGGCTACACCCCTGGCCCTTCTCGTTCATCTGGTAAAGAAGATCGTCTAGTATTGTGACAATCTCGTCGATGTCTTGGTGAATGGTCGCTTCGTCGCTTGCCTTGTTACTTGCTTCGACTTCCCAATGTATATATTTGTATCCCTTCTTTATACTGTTACCATTTGAATTAATAGTAAATTAGCTTGGACAAAATATTATAAATAAAATTAATATTAATATATGTAACAATTAAAATTATTAATATTAATAATAATGTTAGAGTAGTATATTAATTAATAATGAAGTTATAAATAACGTTGCATAGTTGAATGTAACATTACACTGTTATATACTTTATTACATTACATTAAGTAAACTTCGGTATATTACGTTCTAAGCTTTTTTGGATCTTCCGCGCTGCTACTGCTTTCCAAACATGCAAGGTAGGTAGAAAGGTATTTACATCGCTGCCTGCGACCAGTCCAATAAATGTATTGAAATGGACCGGCTGTCGTTTTTGTTTCTCAATCAATTACTGATACACAATAACGGGTCCGCTGGAGTCGCCGGAGTCATCAAAATACCAATTTTTCTAAACGGAAAAAAACATTCCCGACTTTCAAATACAATTAGAAAAAAATTGAATAATAGTGTTATGACCGACTGAAATTAATTTTGCGGTTTGTTTCTCATGATATGTTTCCCTTCGCAGCAATGTTAGTAAAGTCTAATACCATAACACCAAAAATATTTGTATTAATAATACAAATTTGAAGTTGAGGTGGAAAACTTGTTTGTTATTCTAAAGAATATACTTACGTATTGTGTCAAGAAAACTTCATGCCACCGCCTAAGGCTCAGTGGCGAAGCATGGAGGCCCTAAAGGGCAGAAATTCAGGCAGAAAAGTAAAGCGGAGACAAAGCACATACAGATGCAAAGCATAGACGAAAAGAGAATTGAAATACAGGGTTTAGAGTAGTATATCCAATATATCAGGACGGCTTGCTTCCCATCGGCTCACTTCAACAGACCCGACGGGTCTACTTTAACCATTGCTACTCTGATGATTCCATGCTTGTCTGTTATAGCCTCTTCAACACGACCGAGAAGCCATTTTAGGAGTGGCAAGTTTTCCTCTTTTAGGAGGAAGATGCTTCCAATCCTTATGTTTTCCATAGTGGCTCTTCACTTTTACTCAATGCTCCATTTTCGCCAAAAGATTTCTTGCATCTGGAACACCTGCTGCCAACGATTTAGACGGTAAGCGTTGAGATGTGTGACGCCCGGCTCTGGAACCGTCCTGAACTCGTTCTCTTTAGAAAGTGTATTGGCATAGACACTTCTAAACTGTCTGGGCCTTCTGAAATCGGATAAAGCTGTCGAGAGTTAAGAATTGCCGAAATCTTATATAAGAGAGTGCGAAGCTCTTTGAGGGTTAGCACAGTTAGTCCGACGACTCGATAAAAGTGGTATTTTTCCGCTTTAAAGGAGGAGAACTAGGAGGGATACGTTTCCGGTCGATTCCATCGCTGAGACAAAACGAGGCGATGACAGAGCCGGCTGGCTCACTGTTGAAGAGATTCTTGTGCTCCATCAGCGCATTTCTTCCACCCACGAAATTGGTAGAGCTGTCCGTCCACGAGGTCCGCGGCTTGCCCCTTAAGCTGATGAAGCATCTTGATGCTGCAATGAATGAGGCTGAGCTTGAAAAACTTTTCAACTGCATTTGCATAATGGCTTATTTCGAACAACAGCCCTATAGTAGATCAGCACACAAAAAGCAATTGCAGCTGTGTGAAATGCGGGTTTCGGTTGGACGCAATCCGTTGGCAAGTCTCCCATCACGTGCTCACCCAACCTTGGCTTTGTCTGAAAGCAACGAGCGCATGTGCTTATGACACTTGCCAACAAGTTTCGTCCTACAAAAGGCCAATATTTCCGATGAAGCGATGAAAGTAAAGCCTGTGGCCCAGCATGCGAGATCTTTTCATGATAGAAAGTCATAATCGCCTTCCTGATCGGAAGACATTTTGCAGATAGGGGGCTTTGCATCGTAATTTATGCTCGAATTTCGACGCTCCGGTAAGTCCACAATTGGCTGAACTTGAGAAGGCCCTCCCGACAAGTCCGATAAAAGGTGTGACGGTCCATTTAACCACAATTGCAAATCAAAAGTTATTTTGAAGATCATCGCCTTAATACGACATCTGCTGGGTTAAGATCCGTTGGCACGTGATGCCACTCTATTTCGTTCGTCAACTACCGGACTTGCGCAATTCTGTTGAATTCTGTATTTGAATCCGACCAACAGAGCGAGATTGGCGAGACTGCACCTGGAATTTAGACTTTGAGCAAAGCAAGCGAGATGTCGTATGTCGTTGGATATTGGATCTTATGTATACACAAGCTCCACTTGCGGTCGTGCTGGCATCACAAAATAAGCTCAACTTTATGGATGAGTCCGGCAGCTTGACAAAGCGAGGAAATTTGAAATTCTGAATGATGCGTAATTGAGATGTCAGGTTAGACCCCACTGTCGACGGTAGTGCATCATCCCATCTTAAATCCCCCTCTCATAAGCTCTGTAAGAAAATGTTGGCTTTGGACAGAATAGGTGCTAGTAAACCGAGCGGGTCATAGAATCTGACCATAGACTACAGGAATATACGTTTTTTGGGTGCGCAATCTGGCATAATTTGCGAAAAATTAAACAATAGGATCCCATACCAGCCCCAACTTCTTCGCCATATCTGTTCCATCATGGAACTTGAGCAGTATCTCCTTGTCTTCCTCCGGCTCCTCATAAAGCAATCTATGCTCATTGGAGCACTTGTATTAGCTTGTGTATTAGAAAGTGTCCTCTATGCAGGAGCTCCTTTACTTTACGACGGACCTACACCTCTTTAATTATGTCACCACCAGACACAAAATAATACACATAGAAGTTTATTCTCATGACTTGGGTTCCATATGAACTGACGCCGCCTCGTCGTACGATAGTTGGTGCATGGCACGAATTGCCAAAAAAACAGCGAGCCTTGTTCCATACGTAACGGTCTCCAGCACATAAGCCTTGATTTCATCAGTAGGCTTTTCGCGCCAAAGGATGCATTGCAGATATTCATTTGGGTGAGACATCCGTATTCAGCGATGTTTCTTGCAAAAATGTGCCTTAAGTCACATTGAGCGTTCACTGGAGGGTTTTTTAAGAACTTTGTCTCTTCTAAATCAACGAAAAGCGAGACAGAATGAGTCGCCAAGAGCCTCAAAAAGAGCTCTAGCCAAAGGTTGAACAGAAGATTTACCATTTTGGAGACGAGAACAGTTCTCATTGAACGCTTGTTGGGTAGATCCTCATTCGATATAGCTGCCTCCGATGAGTAACGGTTTTCAAGCTCCCAAAAGCGCAGCGATTGTTAGTGGTGCTAGTGAGATCTCGAAAGATAATTCAAGTTTGGTGTTCGGAATCCAACTGGGTCTGTTCAACGCAGATCAAGTCAAAAAATAGCCAGCAGCATTAATATCGTAATGCGACTGATACCTATCAGCTAGCTGACTATAGTCAGTGATGACCTTTGTAGTGAACGCCGTGAATGAAGAGCTATAGCTACCATCCAGAGACTGCAGTCTTCTACAGCCTTATCCGAGCTGGAGGACGATTTTCCTATGCCAAAAATTGAAATGGGCGAATGCCGATGATTTATATGCAGATGGCCAGCCAGATTGAGCTGCGATGCCGAATCAAGTGTCGTCCTACAAGACACGAGCATTTCTGCGCGATTTTTAACCAATACGGTCGCCGTAGCTAGCAACATGTAATAGTTTGAAATACTGGGAATAGGTGGAAGTGATGAGGCCGAGCATGAAATAATTGTAGATGTTTGATTTTGCGCCTGCCGAAGTTGATGAGGATGCAAATGGGCTTGAGCAATGTATGATATTGCTTACAATTTCTAGAATTGTACTGCTGCAAATCTTGGAACTTGCGCAAAGAATTGAGGGAGAGATGCAGTTTCTTTTCTTTATTTTAGCGCAAAGTAGTGGTCAAATTTAAGAACATGCTGAATTTGGTTAGGGCATGGCAAAACATACATTCAAGGTTATTTGAGTAAGTAGATAAGGCAATGACGACATTTTGGATGGGATTGTGCATGATTTTTCTCAACTGTATGGGTTACTAACGAATTTTGCAGATTCTCCATTATCCTGCATCACCTTGCAGCCCAAATATCGCCGTTACGTGTGCCTGGAAACGAAAAATCTTGTTGTTGAAACGATTACTAAGTAAGTCCAAGGCCTTTTCATAGTTCGCATCGGATATATGCTATCCCGTCGAGGCTAGCACGTAGATACTGGAATTTTTCCAAATTGTTTAATTCCTGCTCGTTGTCCACCACAGATGAAAACATACCTTGGCAGAGTGGCTATGCATCGACTAGCGTCCAAGCCAGAACGTACACAAATGCCGAAAGGAGGAGTGCTGGCAACATACTCCGTCGGCAGAACGCAAGCCAGATGTGCAGTCCAACGGACAAGTGGCTGAAAAAGTGGGAATGGACTTCGAAGGTTCTGCCGAACTATGGCACCGAAGCGCTCCAGAGTACTGCCAAACACTTCGTTCGCGCAGATTGCCAGAGAGAGGACGCTGATTGGCCTCCTGGTTCCCAAGGAATCAGTGGAAGTGGGTGGAAGCAGCACTGGCCGACCGCTGCTTCGAGCTGCTGTAGAAGCAGCCCGGACCCCCGCCAGTCAGCAAAGACATGAGACGGTACCAGGGCTGCATTAAAATCATAGCCTACGAAGACGAACGTTCCGTACAGCTGTACAAATCAGTGGTAGCGCAAGTCGGAGAGGTCTACCCAGGGGCGAACTCGTCGCTGTAGACTGGTGCGAAGTGCCCAGTACACCAAGGGCGAGAGTCTGGGTACCCGCCTCCATGAAAGAGCCAGATCGCGTCCTAAAAATGCTGCAGAGATGCAACCCCCACCATCCAACATCTGACTGGAAGGTGGGCAAAGTGGAGACGTCACAGGGCCCAACAAACCAGCCAGTGGTCGTCCTCATTAAGGAATCGCTGGCCCCGCTGAACAGAGCCAAAAGCGCGAACGAAGAGAAGCACTGGGCAGACTATAAAATCAGTCTGTCACTATATAAAAAGGAAACAAGGAAAGCAAAAATGTGTTGCCAAAAATATTGCTCGGAAACCACAAAACGGGACATAAGCTGGGCAATAAACAGCTTCAACCCCTTCAAATCGCCTGGCCCGGACCAGGTAATCCCAGCCCAACTTCAGAAGGCCGGGGAACGGCCATCAACTGGCTATAATGTATCTTCAGGAAGATACTGGCTGTGGGTACAATACCGCGAGCATGGCTTAAGGCAAAGATAGTCTTCATTCCCAAAGCAGGGAAAGCCTCACACTCAACCCCAAAAGACTTTAGACCAATCAGCCTATCGTCCTTCCTCCTCAAAACCTTTGAGAGACTTGTCGGGCTGCAACTGAGGAAAACTATACACCCTCAGTTGCTGTCAGGCGCACAGCATGAAGTAATCTTAGCGGTAGAGAAATCTCTGCATCTCAAGGATACTCACTAATAGCGTTTCTCGATATCGAAGGAGCCTTCAAGAACATTGTACCGGGCGCTATTACAGAAGCCCTGACTGACCTGGGAGAGGACCATAACTTGGTGATGCTCATTGATCAATTGCTCATATGCAGGACGGTGACATCATCGATGGGATCGTCTGCCCAGTCAGGGTGTGTCAACAGAGGCACCCCACAAGGTTGTGTCCTGTCTCCTCTTCCGTGGAACATAGCAGTCAACAAGATTAAATGCGACCTGGAAGATATGTCAAAGATAGAGTGAAGAAGGCAACGACTGCGCTCTACACATTTAAAAAACCTATTCGCTTAAGATGGGGCATAAACCCAAGTACAGTACAATGGATATATCTAGCAATAATAAGAACAATACTACTCTACGGAGTTACGGTATGGTGGCCGGCCCTATCAATAAGGGCGATCACCAAACAACTGGGCAAAGTTCAGCTAACCGCCGCCTTATCTATCAGTGGAGCTCTTCGCACCACCCCAAATGCTGCGCTAAATGCCATCTTATGCCTGCGGAGCCTTGACCTCGCAGGAAAGGAGCGGGCAGAAACAGCAGCAATACGTCTAAAAGACTCAAATCAATGGGTGCCACAGTGCATAGGTCACTCAGCCATACTAAACAACAGCAATTTCGCCCCCGCTAAAACGGACTACCAAGATCCAAAAGAGATACACTACAGATACTCCCTTCAACACAATCATTCCTCACAGAGACCGATGATTTAGCCGCCGTAGTCAGTCAGACCGCTGTTTTCATGGCTTCCCTCTTTAGCTCTTCTTCGGAAAGATTTCAAAAATGCTGGTCCACTAAACTAGATGAACTGAACGATTTCCTCTACGTCACAACCTCTCGAAATTATATCTGCTGGGTTCAGTTTTGGTGGCACGTGCCATCACGTAGCGTCACCTAACCACTCTTAAATCTCCGCTACTCGGTTCGCAACGAATGTTGACAGCAACGAAGGGTGGGATCGGATCCAATGAAGAGTAACTTCCGAGTCTGAGAAATATATCATTTGTTCGATTGGAACCTTGAGTAGTGATTTCAATCGGTGACAGAGATCTGCGGCACTTAACTCACGCCTTGGGTGGGTTTTCGCCTTGAGCAGCGGTACTTTCACCAACGAGACCTTGAAACCTTCAGCAGTCTTTCTACGGACATGGATGCGTCGCCAAAGGCATGTATTTGAATCGGTGACAGAAGATCAGTATGTACAAATAAAGGTATGGTAATCTGCTCCACCTGCTGTTTCCAAATTCACTGGTATCAACTCATCCCAATCTAAAGCTCCTGCAGTAGGATCTGTCCCTTTATTACTAAATAAATCAATAAGCTAAGGTCGAACAGCTTCGTGTCACAGATAATATGTTACGTTTTGTCGCTCAGAGACCCATGACTGACATTTCAATTTAGAATAAGGACGTCTTCGTGTAGTAGCCAATAAATTTCTAACGCCTTGGTTGACTCTGAGACCGAGATCGTTAACGGTTCAACTGTGGTCTCGGATGGGGTAACCTCAGGTGAGTTTGGAAACCACTAAGTCAACTCAAACCATGCAGCTTAAAAAACCTGAGCCACATCAGACTTAATTGTCTTTAACTCCTCTATGCAACAAGCACCAGTTAACATATCATCCATATAAAAGTCGGAACCAATAACTTCAGCAGCTTTAGGGAATGAGAGCTTTGCAGACTCACTCAACCTCTTCGAACACCGAATAGCCAAAAATGAGGCTGGTCCAGTCCCATACGTTACAGTGTATCCGCTTCATCTACCAACGCTTGGCGATACATCTTCTTGAGATCGGCTGCCAAGCCGTGCCTGTTTAGTCTGACCCGGAGTAACATCGAATACAGCGCATCCTGTATCGTGGGACCGACCGTCAATGTGTCGTTCAAGGCCACCTGAGTGGACGTCTTACAGGACGAATCACAAAGGACACGGAGCTCAGTTGAATTACTCTGGGGTTTCAACACACACTGATGTGGAATAAAATAATGTAGAGTTTTCGGGACTTTGCTGTCTGTGTGAGACATGTGAACTAAGGAGAGGTGCTCTTCAATGAATTCCCAGTACATTTTCTTCAACTCATGGTCACGAGACAACTTTTTTATTTTGTAGCCCAGAGGATGCGAAAAGGAAGGGTTATTCTGATTACGAGGAGGAGAAGAATGCTCTGGGGGTGATTGCAACGACAGATTTTTATCCGACACACATCGCATCTGAACAGCTTTGCATCGTAACACAGAGTGCCCTTGTCGCAGCTAATAAATGCATAGCGATGCAGATTTTGCGAATTCTGACCTTTTCATTACTGCCAGCCGACCAAATAAACTGCAGTCTGTCAAAAAATGGTCTTTCGCATTGCAGTAACTACATTATTGGTTTTTAGCACTCGCAGTATAACACGCGAATGAGCTCCGATTAGAAGTTTTGCTTGAGACAGCTTTCTATTCCTGCTTTGGTTTTGTCGATTCTTCGGCCGAAAGATGCTGATATCTGATATTAAGCAATTTTTCGCTGTTAGCTAAACGTGCCAGCCTCTCATAATCGAGCTTCACATTTCTGTTTGGTCACTGAATCGACTCTGTTTATCTTTTTATCATCGCCTGAGTATCGAATAGGTTTTTTTAAGGACGATGCTGATAGTTGGGCTATTTTGGGAAGATTAAATAGGGCAGCAATGTGATTTATATAGATTAGACATGGCTTACTCATAGTTATTCTTGGTTTCTTCTAGCGACCTAATAGTTCCTAACGCTTCACCAGAGAGATACGAAGGCAAATGGCTGAAGTTTTCGATAGTTGGATTGCTTTCGTCATTATGAACAAGAGTTTTAAATAAACCGATGAAGTTTTTGAACTCAAAATATTTGCCGCTGAACTGTGGCAATGCTACGCTAATTTCGGAATTCGAGCACGAGTTTGGGCACCAGAAGGTTATACTGAAGGCGCATATAAGTGACATTAATTTGGCCTTGGTTACAATTGAGAGTTCTTCCAACTCTGCTCCAAAGTCATCGTAACTATCTATTTTCGTTTCGAGTCTGCACTCGTGCTCTGTCAATATCAGCGGAATATCCCAGCCTATTCGGTCCGCTAATCGACGAATGCCTTTTTTTTTTTTTTGGGTTTAAATCATCTCGATGATGACCGGATTTTGATCACAGCACAGTAGCCACATTGATCAGATACTGGTGAGGTTATGTAGCGAGTTTGACAGGTCGGTATATAAAAAAAAAAGAGTTTATAAAATGTTTAGAATGTAAAGTAAATTTACGTTATAAAGCGATAAAGCAAAAAGGAGTCAAAAGTTTAAGTCGGCAGCTTTAATGAATATTGCCAGCTCTCTGAGATGGAGCGGCTCTTTTTGGATCAATAATTGATCCAAATTGTTGTAATATTTGAAAATTTTGAATTTCCTCCTGAGCCCGGCAAATCTTTGGCAATCGAAGATCAGGTGTTCGGCATATTCTGTTACATTGCAAATTTCGCAGATGTTTGAGTCGGTTGCTTCGATTTTGTGTAGAAAGACTTTGTCATATGTGTGTCCTGTCATCAGTCTGTTGATGGTTTTAATGCTTTTAGCTGGGTTTACTGGGTATATTTGGAAAGATGCCTATGAGGTTGGATCCTTTTGTCCTGCATTTCATTTTGTAGTCCTCATTCCATTTGTAAATTAAGATGTTTTTAATTTCCCTGTGAGCCTCCTTGTAGCTGTATTGTACATTGATTGTTGCCCCCTCATTTATTGCAGCTTTTGCTGCTATGTCAGCCTTTTCGTTTATGGTCACACCCTTGTGACCAGGGACCCATAGAATGTCAAGTCTTTGTATATCGGATTGGTTAATTATGTTGTGAATATCATTCACCAGGTACGAGTCTGTTTGCTTATTGTTAATTAAATTAATTGCTCCTAACCCATCACATAAAATCACAGCCTTTTTGTAACCATGTTTGAGACACAGTTCGCTGGCCTTTTTAAGGCCTACAAGTTCGGCACCTACTGAAGATAATCGGTTTTCACATTGTACTTGTGAATGTTTCTACTAGGCCATTCTACGATTCCTATACCACACGTCCTTTCTGTAACTGAGGCATCTGTTGATAAGATGTTGCAGTCGTCCTTTCTGTACTTGTTTAAAATCTCATAACACCTAGTTTTGATTTCCTCCTCCGAATATTCTACCTTACTCTTGGTCAAAAATTTGTCTATTATGTGGATTTTGTTACAGGTGTTAAAACTATCACAGGCTTGAGTGTTGACAAAAAGGAATTAAATTCTCTTAATGTACGTGTGTAACTATTTTCAGCCTTTGAACGCATTAGCTCGTCGAACATTGTTGGATTGAACCTTTTGATTTTAAGCAGTTCTTTGGCTGTAAGCCATTTAGCCCTAAAAGAGGGTGGCATTACGCCAGCGAGGACAAAAATTTCGTGCTTGCTTGTGTCAGGTGGCACCCCAACACACCTTCTGAGTGATTTAGCTTGTGCTATTTCCATATCTTTGCTTGCTCCAGATCCCATGTCTGAAAAACTTGTAAAATCATATTCTTGTTTTGTTCTAATGAAAGCTTTAAAGATGTTGGTACTTGTCTTAGGTTTCAGCCCTGATTTAATAGTAGTCGCGAGCTGAAGGAGCCTGTTTCCTTTTTTGGTTTGTTCTTTAACCATTTTTACATGGCTGACATTTGACATGTTTGCGCTAATCAGTTTGCCTAAGAAAAGGATATTTTTTCGATTTGGTATTGGCACATTTCCAACAGAAATGTTTACCACTCTGACATGTCCTTTTCCTACATTCATTGCCGCAGATTTACTTGGGTTGAAGCTAAAGCCGAGATCACCACATAGAAGGTTAAAATCATTTAGTTTGTTATTAAGATTTTCAACCTCTGCAGAAAAGTCTCTGTTGTGAGAGATTATAACGAAGTCATCTGCAAATTGCATGATGTGAGTATTTCCATCATGGATGTAGTCTTTTAGTCTATACATTGAAAAGAAGCGGCGAGAGACAAGAGCCCTGTGGGATTCCTCCCTGCACTACCTGAACGTCTTCCCCTATTTTCAGTAGTCTCATAGACATAAAACTGATGATCCAGTCAATGTATGTTTTTGGAAAATGCTCATTCTCCATTAGTCTTTTTAAGAATTTCAGGTTGACACAATTGTAGGCATTGTTGAGGTCAACAGCCACAAGAATAACGTGTTCCTTGTTCTTTTTCTTCGACGCTAATACATTAATGACATCATTAATGCACATCGTTCGTTCGTTCTCTTTGTAGTGACCAGACGTGTTTTTGTTTTGCGCTCCGCTTCTTTTCCTTTTATTTTGCAAATACAGCCGGTGTTTTTTCAAAATAAACCTCGATTAAAATCCTCATTTAACCTACAGTAGAAAATCTGTCCTATAACGCGAGTGCATGCCTATTGTTATTATTAAAAATTTGATTTTGAAATTAATTCTGTGCGTTGGTTAATCGTGTGTTTGTGTGTTGCTTTCTGTAAGTACGCTCACGCTGAGTTTAGCCCGCTCTTTATCTCGTAGCCTTTGCTTTAGCTATCACCTCTCCCTATTATCCAAATAACTGTTTTTTTCTCGCTCTTTTAACTTTCTGAGCTCTCTGTTTAGTAGCTCTCGATATAACCGCTCTCCTCCCCGCTCTCTTTTTACTAATTCCGCTTTGAGCGTTTGTCTGGCACATTGGTCTGATACCAATTTGTTTTGGAATTTTAAATAGTTGATTTTTTTTTTTTTTTTAATAATTAAAATGGAATTTGCTGTGGTCTGCGCCAAAAAATCATGCAATAAGCAGATCACCCACGATCAGCCGATTATCCCCTGCTGGCTCTGCGACAGCGTAGTGCACTACAGTTGCGAGGCATGCCGTGCGGTGGAGAAAGACATGGTAGCTTTTATGAGGCAGACGCGGAGTGGCTTTAAGGAGCTGACCGTTGGTTTTAAAAACCAATACGATCGGCTCCTAGCCATGGAGGCTCAGTTTAGCGGTTTAAAACTGCTGAATGAGTCTCCGAGGCGCAAAAGGGTCACTCCGCGGGATCTGCAAGTGCCAATAGTCGCTCAGCCGCTCGTTGCCGAAAATCGGACTCCGACCACTCAAAGTGTGCAGCAGCTGATTTCGTTTGCCACCCCAAGGGCAACGACAGCTGCTGGCGATGCAGATTCGGTTGCCGAATTCATCGCTTCGGAGAATGTGCAGGCAAGTACGTCTGCAGCGTCCGTGTCCGTAGTGTCCGCAAGCTCACTAGTTGTCCCGTCCATCCCGATCCCACCAGTAAATAGACGTTCCGGACCTCCGGATATTGCCACCACAGGTACTAGGCCTGTGGTGCCCAAACCACTGGTGGGAGTCCCACCAAAACGACAAGTTTTTGTCTCACGGCTGGCCCCTGATCTCACATCGAATGATGTAACTGCTTTTATTCAAAGCAGAATAAAAGCCGTGGGTTTAAAGGTGGAGAAGTTCAACTTTTCTTATGCCAGGGAGATAGCCTCTTTTAAGATAAGCGTCTCCCCAACTCAGTTTGACACCATTTGCTCTGCCAAATTTTGGCCGGAGCATTTGGTGGTGAAGGAGTTTAAGGCAAAGAAGAAGAATAGGCCCCCAATAACTCTCACAAATCATCCCAGTGTGCCATCCTCATCCTCAACGTCAACCTCAACTTCTAACTTCTAACTTCAACCCTTCTAAAAAAGTAACTTCTCTCTTAGTAACTTATCAGAATGTTAGAGGCTTGCGTAGTAAACTCAGCATTCTTTTCCGGGATAGTGTTGCATTTGCATTCCATGTTGTTGTGTTTACCGATACCTGGCTAAAACCAGACATTCTTAGTTCCGAGGTTTTGGCAGGTCGGTACACAACTTTTAGAAAGGACCGTTCGTCTCGACGTGCAGGGGGGGTTCTAATTGCAGTGGACTCTTACTTCACGTCGGAACACTTCACAGTCCAAGTTCAACAGGAACTGGAATTCCTGTGTGTAAAACTGATTCTTCCCCCTTTCGCTATATTCATTACTTGCTCATATATTCCACCTTCTTCGGATATCTCAATTGAGCAGCACTTGTCCGCTTTAACCGCTGTTTCTTCCTCGCTATCTGATAAAGATCGTATGATAGTTCTTGGTGACTTCAACTTGCCAGGAACTGTTTGGTCTTCGGTAAACGAGTCTAGTATCCTAGTGCCCATGTCATGACATGACTTTGTTGACGGCTTGCTTAACCTGTCTCTGTCTCAAGTCAATCATGTGAAAAATTCCTTGGGTCGATTACTTGATCTATGCTTTGTATCGGATCCGACCATAGTGTTGTTAACCCGAGCCCTTCCGCTCACTATACCTGAAGACGCCTACCATCCCACTTTCGAAGTGTCGCTAGATATAGGACCAACTGTATTGGATCGGTCGAGTAGGCTACCTGAACGTGTCCGCTGCTTTCGTAAAGCCGAGTTTGCGAAGCTTAATAACCTCATTAGAGATTTTGATTGGTCCGCTTTGTACTTGTGCACTGATGTCATAAAAGGCACAAACATTTTTTACAATGCTCTTGGCACATTTTTTGATTCTTGTGTCCCACTATCTTGTCCGATTAGATCTGGAAAACCCCCTTGGTTTACCAAAGAGTTATCCAGTCTAAAAAACTTAAAATCAAGACTTTATAAAAAATTTCAAGAAGTGGGTTCTACTTCTCACTCTCGCTATGTAATAGCTCGGTCAAAATTTTCAGTTCTTAATGCCCAATGCTATAAGAACTACCTATCTCGATGCAGGATAAGTTTTTCTCAGGACCCTAAACAGTTTTACTGCTTCGTAAACAGTAAGCGTAGAACGTCCGCACACCCATCCTCGCTATCATTTCGTAATACGTCGGCAAATAATGATCAGGCAATTGCCGATCTTTTTGCCCAATTTTTCCAAACGACCTATTTTGAGGAAAGCTACTCTGGTCAAACGTACCCATACGGTTTACCGAAGTCGAACGGCATTTTCAGTCCCTTGTTAAATGAATGTTCCTTACTTCATGATCTTCGACTAGTTAAGCCGGTGTTTTCACCGGGTCCAGACGGGGTTCCAGGTTGTGTACTCAGGTACTGCGCCGAGGCACTGTGTGGACCCTTGCTTAAACTATTCACCCTGTCCATTGATTCCTCTTGCTTCCCCCCGATCTGGAAGGAATCGTTTATAATTCCTCTCCATAAAAAAGGTAGCAAGTCTGATGCAAAAAATTATAGAGGTATAGCAAAGTTATCCGCTATTCCTAAAATGTTTGAGAAGGTTTTAACTCCGCACTTGCAACATCTCTGCAAGTCACTTATATCTCCAACTCAGCATGGATTTATAAGGCGGCGATCAACCACCACGAACTTGTTAGAGTTTACCTCTTTCATTATTAAAGGCTTCCAAGGTAACTTACAGACGGATGTTATTTACACCGACTTCAGTAAAGCATTCGACTCTGTAAACCATTCCCTTCTAGCACATAAACTTGACCTTTTAGGGTTTCCGCCCAACCTCCTGAGATGGATTTCTAGCTATCTTTGTTCCAGGTCTCAAAGAGTCCTCTTCGAAAACTCCCTCTCTTCACCAGTAAAGGTTTCTTCGGGAGTACCACAGGGCAGCCATCTAGGCCCCTTACTCTTTACACTCTTTATTAATGACTTGCCTTCGGTATTAAAATATTCTCGAGTACTTATGTATGCGGATGATGTTAAACTCTGTGTCCAGTATAAGGACATTTCATTTCATTCTCGCTTGCAATCCGATCTCAATGACTTTCAGTCATGGTGTTGTGCAAACTTGTTACAACTTAATGCCGCGAATTGCAAAGTAATGACATTTCATCGTTCTAGCCCCTTGTTGGCTCCCTATACTCTATGTGGCGGTTCTCTTGAGAGAATTACCCTGGTGAATGATCTTGGTGTCTTATTAGACGCAAAGTTAAAGTTTTCCGAACACATTTCTACCATGGTAAATAAGGCCATGGGCGTGCTTGGGTTTATAAAGAGGTGGTCAAAAGAATTTGACGACCCTATATAACAAAGACTCTCTATACTTCGCTAGTTCGTCCGATTTTAGAATACGGCTCCTGTGTATGGTGCCCTCAGTACAAAGTACACCAGGACCGTATAGAATCAGTACAGAAAAACTTTTTACTCTTTGCTCTGCGGGGCCTTAACTGGGATGCGGGTGTAAGACTCCCATCTTACTCTAGTAGACTTCTATTAGTAAACCTCCCATCCTTAGTTAACCGTAGAAAAATGCTTGGTGTGATATTTATGCACAACTTGATCAGGGGTGACATAGACAGCCCTGATCTGTTGAGCTGCATAAACTTCACGATTCCTATTAGACTAACTAGAAATTTTATACCGTTGTTCCTTCCACTTTGTAGATCGAATTATTAATTGCATGAACCGTTTAGGGTCTTATGCTCGGATTATAATTCCCTCTACCATATTATATCTATCACTAATTCTCTTCCTCTTATTAAATTACTAATCCTTACACACCTTTCTAGTAATTAGTAATTGTAGAGGTATTTGTATTTTGATTGCATGCTTAGTTTCTTAGTAAGTTTAGTGCTAATTTTCCTCGAATGTTAGTCTAACAGCTATCTTTCCTGCATGCTCGCGTTCGGCTCGGCTACGCGCCGCGCGTTATGCGGCAGCGCCCCTCGGGCGGTTATGCGGGAGGAGGGCTGCGTTTTGCCTGGAATCCGCGCGTAACAGCCTTCTGCTGGCTTCAAACGGGCCACTTGACGGTGCAGTAACTGCATCGCCACTTGAAAGATGCAGTCATTGCATGTCAACGTCCAATCACTGCAGACTTGTTTTTTTCTCTAGTCCTCTTGCCGTTTTTCTGTTTCTAACTAACACAGCTTCTACATCTTCCAAGGAGAAGAAAGGGTTTACATTATCCTTGGGCGAGTACGAATGCCTTTGACACGGCTGCTCAGATTCTATTTTAGCTCTTGACGAACGGGCTTGTGATTGGATTTTGGGGTCATATTGATTCTCAATTCACAACTAAATCACTGATGAATTCAAGCGACTGACAACAAAAGGACGTTTTCAATAATAATAATAATTGCCTAGGCCCCAATTGTAAAAAATAGGTAGTTGGACAATACCGCTCAAGCGCGCAAGCGAAAACCACACACTAACAACAACGAACAGCAATGGTAACAAGCGAAAACGAAAGAATTCACCACAGAAACTATGAACGTATGTGTGTATATGTTGTGTGTCATGTACAAGTTAAGTTAAGTAGAATCGACGTTTATTGTAGTATTTATTATTTATTATTTACTCGTCGAAGCGAGATTTATTGTTCCTCGTTGGAGGTCTAAGAGAATCTAAATTTACATAAAAATGAAAGTCTTAATATTAAGTCCCCGGCCGCCGGCTGCGCAGTCGCCGGTGCATTAATCTGCTGACATGGCACACGCGCCGGTGTTATGTTGAGCAGCGGCAGTTTCCCACGTTCCACGGCCCCATGGTTGTTGTTGGGCTGTCTGGGCAAGTGTCTCCGTCAACGCTGCAACTCTCGTGTTCTATTACGCG
The DNA here is from genome assembly GCA_008121275.1 of Drosophila lowei. Classification (NCBI taxonomy): domain Eukaryota; kingdom Metazoa; phylum Arthropoda; class Insecta; order Diptera; family Drosophilidae; genus Drosophila; species Drosophila lowei. The sequence continues at coordinate 12,214,661 of CM017777.1, forward strand.
ACGAGGCATGTGCTGTATTTGGTTCATATGAAGGTGTTTAAGCTCATTGACCCGCTGTAGGGTCGAGAACCAAATGCAGAGGGAGGGGTATCCGGCTGGATCGGATAACTACTCCCCTTGAGCAGTCGCCGTCCCCGGCGCACTTAGTCTTGCCATTAATCCATTGATTTGCCGGGCGTCGCGCTTCTTCGTCAAATATAGTCTGAGCATGGCCATGCCACATACTAGGCCACAAATACCTAGTCCTAGGCAGAATGCAAAGATTGGTCTGGAACGTGAGGACACCTCTTCCTTTATCTCCTTGATGAAGTTGAGGTTCTCCTCGCTCAACTGGTGGAGGAATGGCAGGCTCAGCACCCTTTTATGCTCGGTAACATTTAGCAAGGGTGAAGATGCAACTCCTGGGTATCGGCTCTGAACGTTTTGCGATTCTGATACCGTGAACCATTTATGACGGCATAATCGTTGAATGTGATTAGATGCGTCCCTGAAATGTTGAGCGCCGCGCTGCCGTCGAAACTTACTGCTGCTGGGTGATCGTTGATGATAATGATCCCGTCGTCGACCAGTGTGATGGCGCTGAGGTGGCTGGGTTGCGACTGGCAGTGGGCCACGCCACCAGAATATAATCCTTGGGCACAGGAGTCCTTTGTCGACGTTTCGCAGAATGTTGTCGTGGTCGTCTGTTTGCAGTCCGACACTGTTACTATCTGGTCGTTGCAGTCGGCGACGATGTTATCGTCAAGTCGAAGGACGGTGCCGTTGTGGGCGACCGGGAAAATAGTTATCTTTTTGCAAATGTACTTAATCTTAGGGAATTGAATGACAAAGTGTATTATGCTATTTGATTGAAAAACTTTGATTTTAGATACTTCTAAAATGTTAGTTACGATAACATTGGTGAGCTGATTAGAGAAAATAGAATTCAAGTCGTCATGGTCTAATATGACCGGATTGATTACGTTAACTTTTGCGAGGGAAATGGTGAGCATGAGATTACTTAGTTCGGATGCCAACATTCTGTTCCTAGCCAGCAAGGTCTCGTACAGGTGAGCCGAGTCAATTTGCTTTCCCTTTGCTGCCTCTAGCAATTTATTGACTGAGTCTGTTAAGCGGTTGATTTGCTCCTGAGACTTAGAATTTATGCTTATCTGCCTGTTATTCGATTCAATAAGTTGGGCCTCGTTTATTCGTATCTTTTCTAAACCGTCCGCGTCCGGAGTTCCGGCTACCACCTTTAAGACCGAGCCCAGGATGTTTAGGCTCCTAGCAACTCTGTGGTGCACGCTAATCGTGGCTAACATATTTCGGATATGGTCGGTATCCACCACTAGTAGTTTTCGCATGTGCGACTGTGGAAACATCTCGGTCAAATTTGCGGTCTCGTCCGCCATTCGTTCGTAATCCGTTAAGTTTGTCGAATGCCTAAGGTAATTTATTTCGTCCCATACGAGTATGTCGCCGTCCAATATCGGTACGTAGTCAGAATGTGAGTAGTCTGTTATGCGAGCGTTTACCAAGGCCACCAGAAGGATTATCATGTGAAACAAACCTAAGGAATGAAAGAAAAGGTTGCTTGGTAATCTGTGATCGAGTCTCTAAGTATGAATGTAAATGGAGCGTAAAAAATAGTCGGCTGAGTGGAACGCTCACGTATGGGCATAGGGGCATTACCTAAGATTGTCTTTGTGCACAACCCTCCCCCTAATTAGGACCGTTGTCCCCAAGTCCGCTTCTACCGTTTCTTCCACGTACAACGGGGTTAGTTTATTTCGAGGCGTCTGTTGGTTTTCATTAATACCTTATCACCTACTCTAAAAACTCTGTTCTGACGCGATCGGTTGACTCGATTGTTCTGCACAATCTGAGCTTTCCGTACCCTGTTCTGTACCTCGCTGTGAAAGTCTGCTGCAGCGGCGTTTAAAATATCGATCGGCTTCTTGTTGGTTACCGAGTGTACCGACCTGTTGTACTCCACTGTTGCCTGGAGGAAAAGGTCGACTGTGTCGACGATTCCCTTCGCTATCTTGAGGCATCTCGCGATTTCCAACAGAGTACTATGGAATCTTTCAACTTGGCCGTTTGAAGTGCTGTGGAGGGGAGGAGCATTCACAATGTGGGCTCCGAAATTGTCTCGCAGAAGTGACCTGATGGTTTCTGAACTCAGCGATGGTTCATTGTCGCAATATATTTGTCTAGTGTTGGGGAAAATGTTCATAAGTTGCAAGAGTGGAGCCTTTATATCCGCAATCGTGCGGGAAGCTATCGGTTGTACGATGGCAAATTTCGAGAATTTGTCCACGCATGTTAGGGAAGTACTTCCTATCTGTTGAAAAAATGTCGACGTGAAGCATTTCTCCAGTGAACGAAGGGACTGGCGTTGGTCCCAGCTCCTGTTTTTTTGGATGCCTATCGTACTTTGCTCTAGAACAAATCCTGCAATTCATGACTACCTCGCTTGCGAGTTTAGTCATTTTTGGGAAATAGTAATCGGCCAAGACCTGCTTTACGTTTTCCTGAGCAGCTCTATGTGCTCGATTGTGTTCGATTGTGACAATCTCCTTTCTTTCATTTTCATTGAAAATGTCTGTGACCAGATTCTTGCAATGCCAGAACTTGGTCGACGGAAAGGCGCGTACTAGCTCATGCTGAATGCAGGCTAGAGTCGGAAAATCACAGTGGATTCCGTTTACAACCGTAGGGTTTACTGAGGTCTTCACGACCCCAGTGAGCGCATTTTTGTCCGTAAAATTTATTATGTGTCGCGTTTTTTCCCCGAAAAGAATAAACATCTGCTTTAGAGGAAAACGCGCCGCTTCTAGGACGATTTGATTCCTAAAACAATTGACAGGTTTGTCTGTCGTTTCTATCGTGTAAGTCAAAGACGCTTCGCTGTGTATTGTCGCTGCGTCAGATTGTGGCGCGCTGTCTTCCAATGCATTGATGTTTTGTCGAGACAATGCGTCTGCGACATGGTTTTCTTTGCCTGGCTTATAGAAAAGCTTGGCACCGAGCTCGTCAATGCGTGCCTTCCAGCGTTTTATTTTAGAGTTAGGGTTTCCTTCGGAAACCGCAAACGTGAGTGGCTGGTGGTCAGTGAACACATTAATGTCCCTGACTCCGTAAATGTAGTGACGAAGCTTCCCCAAGGCCCACACAATTGCTAAAAGCTCGCGTTCATTGGTAGCGTAGTGACGCTCACCGTTCTTTAGTGTCCTTGAAATCATAGTTATTGGGCGGCCGCCTTGTGAAAGGACCGCCCCGATGCCATAGGCAGAGGCGTCGGTCGTTAGGTCGAACGGTTTTTTGTAATCTGGGTACATCAATATTACGTTTTCTGATGCCAGAATGTTCCTTAATTTCTGAAAGGCGTGTCGTTGGACCTCGCTCAAAATGATAGTGGTTTTTTGATTTGTATTTGCTGATGGACCCATTTTCCCCTTTTAAAATATCAGAAAGCGGTCGGGCAATTGACGCGAAATCTTTCACGAAGCATCTGTAGTAACTTGCCAGGCCCAAGAATGACCTTAGGCCGAACAACGTTGTTGGCTCGACGTACTCCTGGATGGCCTTCACCTTCTCAGGGTCCGTCCTCGTGCCTTCGTTAGTCACAATAAAGCCGAGGTATTTCACGCTCGTCTTAAAAAAATTGGACTTCTCTCGAGCGACTCTCATGTTGGCGTCATAGAGGCTTTTCAGCACCCAGTCGACGTGTTTAACATGGTCGTCTTGAGACTTGGAGAAAATAATTACGTCATCGACATAGACGTAGCATGTTTTTTGCCGATTTGTTCGCGCAAAACATCATCGATTGCTCTCTGGAAAATGCTACCTGCATTTCGTAGACCAAAGGGCAGTCGGCAAAACTCGTACTTCCCTCCATTTACGGAAAAGGAAGTCTTTTCTCGGTCGCGCTCCGCCAATGTTATTTGGTGGTATCCAGACTTCAAGTCCAGTGTTGTGAAGTATCTGGCAGTACCCAAGTTTGCTAAGATCATTGAGATGCTTGGCATCGGGTATTTGTCGGCCACTGTTTTTTGATTGAGCTTCCGAAAGTCCATTACGAGACGTTTCTTCTTATTGCCCGCTTCATCAGTGCCTTTTTTGTCGACCACCCATATAGGATTATTATATGGCGATCTGGATTTGCGAATGATTTTGTCTTTCAAAAGGCTCTTGACCTCTGATTCGACAAAATCAGCTACACCCATAGGGTACGGGTACAGCTTGGAGTAAATTGGTTCGTCGTCCACAGTGCGGATAGTGGCCACGACCGAAGTATTATAAGGCAGAGCCCCGTTAGGGTCGGCAAATGCCTTACTCCTCTTATTTAACATTTTTATAAAGTCCGCCCTTATGGCTGGGGAGCATCGACGTCAATAACGTTTGTGTGGTTGACGTCTATGCACTTGTGGAATTTGATTACCTCAGTCGTGTTACCGAATCTGAGTGTACCGCTCTTTAAGCACAATGTCGCCCCTACCTGCGATAGCAGGTCAAGGCCAATGATGCCGTCAAATGATGATAATGATTCTAACAAAAAAATGGGGAGGTCTTGCCGAATATTGACAGAAGGCATTTCTTCGAAATTTCATTTGTCCCGTTGATTGAGTAGACGGGAAAGGGTGTCTCGACAGGGATGACGCCGCGAAGCCATTTACACGGCTTGATGTAATTCTTTGACGCACCCGTGTCTATGAGAAGCTTCATATTAATCCCTGCTATTTTCCGCCAAACGAATGGCAGCAGGGATCTTCCCCTAAAAATTCACTGAGTCACTCTCGTACTCTAATTCGCCCTCCGCTTCTATCTCAGCGACAGCTTCGGCCGCAGCCCCATTGTAGGCCGTGTCGGTCTGGTTGTCCCCGGCTGTAGTGTGCTCTATCCTCTGCTGCCAATTTCTCGAGGTGCGCTCTGACGCGTTTGTTTTCCTCGTAAAATTTTGATTGCGTCCACCCGACCCGAAAGGTTTTGGTAAGCAGTGGGCAGTCTGAGTTTGGAAGAAGAAGGATCTACATCCATGGGCTCCGGGCCCTGGGCCCGAGTCCTGCCGCTATTGGATCGTTGGTTGGATCTTCCCTGCTGGGCGATCGACGCGTCTTGCCTTTTGTCGTAATGAGGACTTTTATAGGAGTCCACAGCTCTAGTTTGCCTAAAATTGCCCTGGAGTTGCGCTTGAGTTTGGCGCTGGCCCGTTTTTTGGGCCTTTTCCTCCATGGCCCTGGCGTAATTTGCAGCCAAAACGCTGCGATCCTCGCTGGATTCCGCCGCTTCGGCAAGGGCCAGAGCGGTCTGCAGATCTTTCGGTCTTGCCGGAAATACTGCTGTTTTCAATGTTCTTCTTAAGCCTGAAACGAATACGTCTAAAGCGTCGTCCCTAGCTTTCTCGTTTAGAATGCCCGCTGCGACCGCATTATGGACCATTATGTTTTGTTGGTAATGAGAGAGAGCTGCTTCTCAATCTCGTCATAGTATTCCGCCAAGGACAGGTTTCCCTGCCGCATGGTGGCCAGTTTTTGTTGTATCACGCTCACTGGAGTTTTGTCGGAATACGAACTATCCAATCTATTCAAAATTGCCTTGAAATTTAGGACTGTATTGAAGGATGACAGGACGTTATTTGCGGCACCTTTTATTTTATTCCTGATGATGCCTGTCGCCATGTAATGTCTAGCGCTGCCCTCATAGGGCTCGAAAGTTTTATAGGCCGCCAGCGCTGCCTGGCGCCAAGCCACATAATTTTCCTGTTTGCCGTCGAACTCGGGGACGGACTTAACCATGTCCAATGGCTGATCACACTGGACATCGGGATTTATTGCTATCTCCTTATACGCTTCAACTTTCGGGGCAGGCGTACCTGTGCTCAACTGAGCAATCTCGGCTTGTAATTGCTGTAACCTGGTCTCGAACCGCGAGGCCTGATTTTGCAGTGCGGCCTCTATAGCTGCTGCGAAAGCTGCCGGATCCATGATGTCCGGGGAACGTTCGTGGCTTTCAGTCAAACGGAGGCCACTAAGACACAAACGTAAACTATCGTCGCTATCGGATTGTTCTTGCTTGCTATCCCTGGGTCTTGCAGGTCCCCACACAGTGAAACTAAGCTATCGGACCGCTTAAAGGACTTGAGGTTACTATTGGAACTGTTAGGGCTATCGCCCATTAGCCACTTCTTATTTTATTTATTTTCTTTTTTTTTTTAATGAATTTGATTTTGATTTTAAATATCTCAGCTGCACCACTCAGTATTATTTTATTTTTATTGGGTCGCGATTACCAAAATGCTTGAATAAAATTTTATAAAAAGAGCTCACTTACATGGTTTTCTGCGGTTTATACCGTGTTTTATTTGACTTAATTATTAGTTTCCTTTGATTAATTATTAATTCCTTTGTGGGTGGCGATGAGGGAAGCGAGGGATCACCCTTCAGCTTGTTGGTTTTAATTTTTGAGGCGAGGGATTGCCCTTCAGCCTGCTTTTCCTTTCGTAGACGTTGATGCCGGGAGCGAGGGATTGCCCTTCAGCTTCTTCCGGGTGTGGTTTTTTTTTCACCTTCAGCGAGGGATTGCCCTTCAGCTTGTTGTTTTGGTTTTGAGGCGAGGGATTGCCCTTCAGCCTATTTTTTTTTTGTAGATGTTGATGCCGGGAGCGAGGGATTGCCCTTCAGCTCCTTTAAATGTAGGTTTAATTATTTATTTCACCTCACTTGTTGTTTATTACACTTGCGGCGTTAGCTCGCTAATTTAGTAGTAGAAACTCGAGTTGGGTAAGCACTCTTTATGTTTCTTTTATTTTTGTTAAGCCCGAAGCGTTAGCTTACGAATTTTTGTTTTCTAAATAATTACTCGCGTTGGATAAAATTCCGTTGGGCGCCAGTTAAGTTAAGTAGAATCGACGTTTATTGTAGTATTTATTATTTATTATTTACTCGTCGAAGCGAGATTTATTGTTCCTCGTTGGAGGTCTAAGAGAATCTAAATTTACATAAAATGAAAGTCTTAATATTAAGTCCCCGGCCGCCGGCTGCGCAGTCGCCGGTGCATTAATCTGCTGACATGGCACACGCGCCGGTGTTATGTTGAGCAGCGGCAGTTTCCCACGTTCCACGGCCCCATGGTTGTTGTTGGGCTGTCTGGGCAAGTGTCTCCGTCAACGCTGCAACTCTCGTGTTCTATTACGCGACGAGGCATGTGCTGTATTTGGTTCATATGAAGGTGTTTAAGCTCATTGACCCGCTGTAGGGTCGAGAACCAAATGCAGAGGGAGGGGTATCCGGCTGGATCGGATAACTTACATGTACAATGATTCACACGGATCGACGACTAAGTACCAAATTTAGTATTGCTTGCCGATGCACGATTTGTCACAATGACTAGTTGGATCCTACTGACACAAAACATACACAATACTCGACGAATACAGGGTAACGTGTCACTTGGTGCTCGTTGAACAACAACGGCGATAAGCAACGTCGTTCGAAAACGAAAAATGCACACCTGCAGCTGCGTATGTTGGTATGCGTATGCATGGTCAATGACCAACTATGTATTTTAGACAATGAAAACTAAGTTATATATATGTTGCGTCCAAGATAGTTAGATTTATGTATATAGGTATGAACCAACAAGTATTACCAAAAAGGCATAGACGATCATCGGACGGCTGTTTCGGGGGGGAATCGTACAAGGATCCCGGCAAGTATCACCGAGAATGCCTAGGCGATCGCCGGACAGCACTTTTGGGAGCCTACGGGTCTACACGTTACGGGATGGGGGAGGATGAACAAGGATGAACAGATAAGAAGCACGAGCAAATGAAAAGAAGAAACAATACCCTTCTCCCCAGAAAATGGACACGTGAGGTTGGCGGCTTTGTTCCACCGTGTTTCTTTTATTTAGCTTCATCTTTTTGAGGCCCTGCCAACCGCACCGCTCAGCAGACCGCCTACTCACGATGTGAGACTCGCTTACTCCTCATCCTTCGCGGCCCCGACACACGGGTCTCTCCTGGTTCCCGTTAATAGGGGAAACTGTTCCTTGAAAGGATGAGCGGTTTTTTTTTGCTGGCTGCTGGTCGCTGGCAATCCGTCTCCCGTTTTCCACGTCTTTCACCAGCGCAAGCGTCTGCTCCGGCCAGCGCGTTGGATTCACTTTTTCGGTGTTATCGCTCTCTAGCCCTTGCCGCCTGTTTCTAGGTGTAGGTGGCTGACGCCATTGCCATTGTTTCGTTAGCGGTTGTTTGCTCTCTCCCTCTCTGCGTCGTGGCTCATTGCTGAGCCTCGCTCTCTCTGTCCCTGGTCTTATTCGTCGTTGGGTTTATCACTGGGCCTCGCTCTTCTTGTCGCTGGTGTTGTTCGTCGCTCGGCTTCGCTCTCTCTGCTGCTGGTGTGGGCGCGTTGGTTTTGGCTGCTGGTGTGGTTCGTCGCTCATATTGGCTAGCGTGATCAGAGATGACCACCCTAAAACCCAGTGACACCCGCCGTGATCACGGTTTCCGAGACACCAGACAGCTAAAATACTTGTTTGTCCGATTCTATGGAGAAAACTCCTATTAGTTTGGGACGAGGACATAATGGCAGAGCGGTTCCATAAGTGGCCCTCGTGAGATCTGTAGGTCATTCGGGTGTCTTCGGTGTTGTCAGTGTTTCCTCGTCGTGGTCCATTCCGTGGAATGCCTTCAGATCCGCCAAGCTCGCGGTTTTCTTTTGTTTTCCATGAATGATAATGAATACTTAATAGTGAATGGTCAAAATAAGAAATAATAATATGAGAATGCGAAAGTCCAGATATACATGTTAGCGATCAGGTCCATGGGCAGCTGCCCCTGCCCAACTCGTCTAAACCATGGCTATCCCTGCATGGAGTGGGAAAATCTGCAGTTGGTCGGCTGTGGTTCCAGTGTCTCTTTCTCTACGGGAAGCTGTGCTGGTTGTTCTGCACCGGAGGCTACGGGTGGTGGTTAGATGGCACTAGATAAGAGTCGGTTGGCTGTCACCCAAGGGCGAAACTTAGGCGTCGTCTACGGCGGGCCCTTAGCTCCAGAACAGGTGTCGATTCAGGGCGGCGATGATGTGGTTTGCCGTCAATCTCACCCCAACGGTCGCAAAGCATCCATCGGGCTTTACCACCTCGTCGGTGTCTGTTTCCGGTGGCCCGTCTGTGTTGTGGTTCCGACTGGTTGATATTCCGTGCCGTGGTAGACGCCATGACTTACGGCTGCTGTTCTCCGCTATGGTACCCCGCCGTGCCCACATGTGCCCCTAGGCATCACGGCAATATACGTAGTCCGGTCTGCCCTCCGATAAGGACTGCGTTGTCAGTCAGTTGCAGCGTCGGCTTATGGTGCTAGCTGATAGTCCATTGTGGTGCTAGATTAAAGGTTGCCTATCTTGATCCAACCGTTCTCTTCTAGGCCGTCCTACTCGAGGTGTGGCTTGTCGTGGTATAGGGCGATACTGGTGTTCTGTTGGGTCCTTCGCATTGTCTTAGTAGCGCGGCTGGGTATTTCTGGTTCGACTCGTGGCGATATCATTTTCCTGGTAGAGATGCTGGGTCTAATGTGGTCGAAGATTGTATGCATCGTCCCATGGGCGTTGCTGGGTCTGCATGGTCGTGTCATGTCGTAGGCGTTGTCCTGGTGGTCGCCTTTGGGCTGGTCAGGGGAATGGTCGCAGCGGATGTGTTTGGGGAAAAATCGTCACTGAATGTAACCGTGCAATGTGGGGACCCGTTGGGTCAGCAGCTAGTCCGCATTGTATTATGGCATAGGAAGTCGATCCCCAGTATGATATCATCGACTACCATGGGTAGAAATAATAAAATCACATTCGTTTCTTGTTAGTCGAGACGTACCTTGACAGCTACTGCCTGCATCACCTCCTTTGATGTACCGTCCGCCAGACTGACACGAGTCCTTACATTTTGTAAATTTTCTTCCGTCATTAGTTCCCGCACAATTCGCTGACTGACAAATGATCGTGTCGCCTTAGTGTCGAGGTTAGCATTCAGTGGTACTTCTTCGATGGTCACTATCGCAGTGATCCTACCGCCTTCCAAACTCAAAAGATCCGTTACGCCTATAGGTCCTGGATGTGATTCTCCGGGGACCACACTGCCAGCAAAACAACAGTCGTCGATTCTGGCAGGCACTGCTGAAATGGACTTCCTCTTTGCAATTCCCACAGGCCCGATGTACGTCCACCGGCCGATCTCCGTCTTGGCTTGTCTTTTTCAGCTGAAGTCCAACTGTCCGGCGGTCACGTTTTGATGCTATGACGTTAGGGAGGCCAGTCTCGACCGTACGTGAATAATGCGCGACCTCAAGGCCAAAGGCCTAGGCGATCACAGGATGGCTGTTTCGGCTGGAAAGGGGAGATTCGTACAGGAACACCGGCAATTATCACCAAGAAACGATTGGGCGATCACCGGACTGCGTTTTCCGGGAACTAGGACGGTCAACACCTTACGGTGGGGGCGGGATACAGGCAAGTATCACTGAGAATGCCTAAGCGTTCGCCGCATAGCACTTTTGGGAACTTTTGGGTAAACACTTTACGGAAGGGGGTGGGAATCATGCGGGGATACGCGCATAGCAACGACGCGTTTGAGGGCACTCAAACAAGCCAGTTTTTAGGTCCTTCACTCATTCCAGATGTCCTTTGTTGCTAAACAGACGAAGAAGCTGATGTAATATTTCATTGGCCTTCGACCGCAGTTGTCACCGCAGACCGCAGTGACGCCTTATGCAAGTGAATCCTGTACTCGGTCCTACGGTAGGTCAGCCATGATGTATTCCACTAGACGGGGTCTGGATGGGCAGCAGATGACGCATTTCTGCAAGGCGCGAGCAACAGTTCTCATGCCGCCGATGGGCCAAAACTGTAACCGAATCGCTCCAAGTAGAGACTGCGGACCAACATGGGGATGCTTCCGATGAAAGGGCGTGATGATGACGAACGTTAATGTATGATCTCTGGGCAATATGGTTGGGTGGCGTGCATCAAAGCCGAGAGTTGAGGGCCGCAGGCGACTACCAACACGAATTAAACCAAAGTCATCTATAAAGGACGAGAGCGATATGACACAAGGTACTCAAGATACTGAGTAAGGTACTCAGGATACAGGTGAGCCCGTTGAACAGTCAACGGGCTGTTCTGCAAAACAAATGCGATCCGTTGCGAAGGTCCTCAGACGAGAGATCCGGTGACTTCGTCTTACTTCTGAATTTCTGGACGTAGCCAAAAATGCACATCATGACTCCGAATCAGTTGATGTGCTTAAACGAAAGCAAGACGTCGATACGCAAAGCAATACACGATGTCTAATTTCTGGAAGATTGACTTCTGGCGAGCACCGTCCAGGCCAGCAACTTCTTTCGCCTTGCAAGATGGAAGGTCCATTCATCCAGAAACTTGAATGCAGGAGCTCCTGAGGCATCTTGGCGCCAATCCATGCCCATTCCATGCCCCTCGTAAGTTGTTGTATTAGGAACGCTGCACATAGTTCAAGCGTAAACACCGTGAGTGTTTTCAGTGTGGCAACCCTAGCCTTCGAACAAAGCAAATGATACTCAGCGGCGGTATCCGTAAACGAATGAGCATAGATACAAGGCCTGGAGACTAGCATCACAGAAGGCATGCAATTCAAACGGTGCCTTAGGTTGAAGTACGTAGCGAGGATATGTAGCGCGACACATAGTAGCTAAGTCCTTGCAAAACTCAGTCCATGCCGATTCCAAAGGCTGAGAAAGACTTTTATCCCAATGAGTGCTCAAGCATCTTTGGAATGCCGGATAGCTTTGCAATACCGCGATATTTTTCTATATTTCATCTTGACCCTTTTATGTGAAGAGGAATAATGTAGGGCTCGTCAAACTCACTAGGAGAGAAGAACGCTCCAGAAAAAGATTTAAAAAGGAAGATGAAAGTTTGTTATAAGGCTTGAATGCAGTGATTTAAAATACATCTCGGCACTTTATCTGGACCCGCAAACAAGGAGATGCCAATCGATGACAAGCCTTCTAAAACTAGGCTTTCTTCAAAGAATGGAATATACAAGTTGTTAGCAAGAGGTAGATGGTAGGAATAAGGAGTGATTGATTAGGTTGTAGGTATGAGACGAGTACGTCGATTAAAAGAAGGAAGCAAATTAATTTGCAATACCTTGTGCAGAAGTGCAGAGAAAACGCGTTCGACTTACGAACGAAAAAAATTAATGGAATCATTACCGAAAAGTACTACATTGGGAATGATATTTTTTATATTGACTGTTGATGGTAAGAAATTCAGAAAGAACAGATGAATATAAAGCGAATAAAGTTTTATAGAGCTGTGATTTTATATTTTTTAGGTAAGACAGATAATTGGAGACCCAAGGAAGTTAGGACGATGCAGGTACATTTTGGCAATTTGGTAGCAACAGGTTTTACTCATCTCAAGGCAGCCAAAAATTAAGTGATTATGTTAATGTCACCCATTACCATGATCTTATCAGCGCAACCTAAAACAGATACAACAGCATGAATGGCAGAAAGGTGGTTCAAATAACCCTCAGCATCAGACTTAGGAGTAATATAATAGCAGGGCAAAATATAAATAATAAATAAATTCAAAACCTTGTGTTCAGGCCAGCAGCAAATGATTGCCGCGCACTGTGCCAACTCCGTGCGCTCCGGTCCCAACTCGCTCTCGCGCGCTCGTAGGGGCGCTCCGAAGACCTCTACGATCCACAATCCACGATCCACACGGCGCTCACCGCAGCATAAATCATAAAGCATAGAGTTAGTTACGATTCCACCCCCGCTACAAGCTGCCGTGTCGTTTACGTATTCACACCCTATACATAGAAATATACGAAAATACATTGAAACACCTCTGTTCGGGCCAGCCGCCGAAGAATAACCGTAGCTTTAAGCATTATTATTGTATGAGCAGAGAGAGCCGCCTATGTTGTAAAACGTTGACTTTCTGCAGAGCTGCTGCGCTCTCTCGCTAAAGGGGCTCTCTGCCGCCGCCACTTCGGCAATTACTTTGATCTAACGCCGTCGTCTATTTTGAGTTCTATGCTAACCCCTCTGCGCATTGGTTGCATATCGATCTCGCATAAATTTTATCTGGCCATAGCAAACAATCGGCTTCCGCTAAGCCACCAAGATTAAAAACGAATTATAAAGTTTAACCCAAACTCTCTTTTCATTTGAAACAAAATAGGTGCCAAAAAAGCTTGGCATCTCAAACAACTTGTTTTCCAGCCACACATCAAGAAGATTCTTGCGCTAAAGAGGGTAGACTCGCCTTCTGCTAAAAGGCTTCGGGAGTTTTCGGATGCAGTCAATTTACACATGCGAGCGTTGCAGACATTGGGAACTGCTGAGGAGATTTCAGGATTCATGGTCATCAACATGCTGCTGCAGAAGTTGGATTCGAAGACGCAAACCAAATGGGAGGAGCACACATCGTCGGATGCTATACCTACCGCAGAGGAATTCTTCGAATTCTTGCAGCAACGCTGCCAGAAAATGGAGCGATTGGAATACGCTACAGCGACACACGCTAGTAGCGATCAGGTGGGAAAACCATTCCTACACGCAGGTTAAGAAAACGTTTGTAGCTTCCTTCCAACTCTTCCGCCGACCCGTCTGTATGCGTCTTTTGCCACTCAGCGGGCCATGGAATATACTCGTGCAAGATATTCGGAAATCTCTCACCGTCGCTGCGCCACAAAGAAGTGAAGAAGCTTTACCCTATGCTTCAATTGCCTAAAACCGGGGCACCGGACCCGCGCATGCAATAGTGGAAAATGTCGAGTATGCGGCGGTAGGCATCATAGTTTGTTGCACTTCGATAGTATACAGCCCACAACACAAAGCTGCCCAGGTATTACACCTCCCGATCTGGCCGTTCAACCGGACACTCTTTCCGTTGCTCAAAATTCTGCTAGCAGCTCGCCTCTACCTTCGTCTACCTCTCTTGCTGCCCAAGGTCTTCACTCTGATGTCGTGCTTCTGGCTACAGCCGTGGTTCTCGTGAAGAATCGGTCTGGCGTTTTAGTTCCTTGTCGTGCCATCTTAGATTCAGGATCGCAGCTGCATCTCGTCACATCCAGGTTCGCCCAGCAGCTTACAGCTTAGGAGAACTCAATCGTCTGCACTTGTGTCTGGGCTGGGCGATACCAGCGTTTCTACTGAGGGATCCACCATAAGCATTTGTATGCATTCTCGCACCTCTGCTTACACAACTACGCTTACTGCTCTCATCGCCCCCACGATTACCGATTCTCAACCAAGTATGACAGTAAATGTATCCGATTGAGTATTCCATCTAACATTCAGCTCGCTGATCCTGCATTTTTCAATCCTCAACGGGTTGATCTTCTCATTGGTGCGAGCGTTTTTTATGATCTCCTCTGCGTAGGGCAAATCAAACTCACCGATGGACTGCCTCTTCTGCAGAAGACCCGGCTTGGGTGGATCGTATCTGGCGGTGGACAGAAGGTATCAAGCTCGGCGCTTTTGGCCACGCACAATTGTCCAGATTCGAAAGCTGAGATGGAAGCAAGGTTGGATAAAACTCTTCGTATGTTTTGGGAAGTCGAGAATTGTGTGGAGGCTGGGTTGAATACCAAAGAAGAAGACGATTGTGAAGCACATTTCGTAAGCCACCTTTCACGGTTGCCATCCGGCGAGTATGCAGTTCGTCTGCCACTAAATAACAATACTGATCGTTTAGGAGAATCTTATGCTCAGGCTTATCGACGGTTCATCAGTCTGGAGCGAAAACTAGAGCGTAATCCTACACTCAAGGAGCGGTATTCCGCCTTTATGAGGGAGTACATTGATTTGCATCATATGCACCAAGTCAACCCTGATTCCCGTAGCCTCTGCAAATATTTCTTGCCTCATCACTGTGTCCTAAAGGAGGACAGTACGACGACAAAACTCCGTGTCGTTTTCGATGGATCCGCAGCTACATCAACTGGATATTCTCTAAATGATGTGATGATGACAGGCCCTGTTATTCAGCCTGCATTGTTTAACATATTGATTCGCTTTCGAACATATCCAGTCGCTCTCACGGGGACATTTGTAAAATGTACCGCTGCGTACGAGTGTCTCCACCCGACAATTTGTATCAGTGCATCCTATGGCGAGATTCCATCGAGTCCGAGGTTCAAGTGTACACATTAGACACCGTCACATACGGGACGAGGGCTGCATCATTTTTAGCGGTCCGCGCAATGCACCAGTTGGCCATCGACGAGGGTGAGTCCTACCCTCTTGGCTCAGCTGTTCTGCGGCAGGAGTTTTACGTGGATGACCTTATTTCGGGCGGTAATTCGGTCGCACAGGCCATGGACAAGATGCACCAAACATCAGCTTTACTGTCCCGTGGTAATTTTAGACTTAGGAAATGGTGCTCCAGTCACCAGGAAGTACTTGAGGGAACCCTGAAGATGACATAGAGAAGTTTCTAAAGTTTAATGATGGAAGCGACATAGCCAAAACTCGGCTTAGCGTGGGACCCTGCTTCGGATCAGCTGCTTTTTGCCTTGTCCGCACTGGACACAAACTCAAAGCCATCAAAGCGGTCGGTTTTATCTACGATTGCGCGGTTCTACGACCCTCTTGGATTGATAAATCCAGTCATTGTCAGGTGCAAAATCTTCCTTCAGCAGCTTTGGAGAGAAAATTTGGATTGGGATGAAAGCCTACCCTCAGCGTTGCATTCAACTTGGATGGACTTGAGAAACAGTTTGCCAAGCATTTCTCGGATCTCATTTCCTCGCTTGGTTCTTCGTTCTAGTGTAGCTACAGAAGTTCACGGATTCTGTGATGCCAGCTTAGAAGCATATGGCGCTTGCGTGTATGCGTCCAGGGAAGCCCAGTCTTCGATGTCGTGTCCAGGGAAGCCCAGTCCATTTCCGCCGAAGAATAATCGTAATATTAAGCATTATTATTTATGAGCAGAGAGAGCCGCCTATGTTGTAAAACGTTGACTTTCTGCAGAGCTGCTGCGCTGGATGGCTAAAAGGGCTCTCTGCCGCCGCCACTTCGGCAATTACTTTGATCTGCTGCAACCCGTTCTTCGGCAATCACTTTGATCTAACGCCGTCGTCTATCCGGTTCTATGCAAAGCACCCCTCTGCGCATTGCATATCGATCTCGCATAAATTTTATCTGGCCATAGCATGCCGCAATCGGCTTCCGCTAAGCCACCAAGATTAAAACGAATTATAAAGTTTAACCCAAACTCTCTTTTCATTTGAAACAAAATAGGTGCCTAAAAACGTTTGGATGGACATCTCAAGGAGTCCCCCGACGTGATATAAAACCATTGAAATTAATCGCGTTCCGTTAAAACACTTATTAATTATACAATATTTTGTTGTTGGGTAGTTTAACTACCAACAAATACATTTGGGTGCACGGTGAAAAACAGTTTAAAGTGCAAATTCAGTGAAAGTGCGGCTGGAATATTTATATACAAATTCCGGTACTTTAAGCGTCGAATCTCTCATTCTCTGCGCAGCTGCAGCCGCGGTTCTTGACTTTTCGTGTCTTGCATTCTCGCTCTCGCGTCTATACATCGTCGCTTAAGCGGTATTTCATTTTCCGTTGTTGTGTCGAATTGCACAACGGTTAACATGGACAACGATCCGAATACAGGCGCGGGCGGAAATATTGTGGTGGCTGATTCCAGACTGAGTCTGTATAAGCGTAAAAGTCAGTCATTATATGATCGATTGCACAGGCTTGGCGAATCCTTCGCGGGGAATAAAATCGATAAGTTGACCGCCGCGGAAGTCGAGGTGCGCCTTGATATGTTGGCAGAAATTCGAGAGGAATTCAATAAGGCCCATAATGAATTGGAGGCTCTCGATCAAAACGAGATTGGGAGTGAGCTGCGCGAAATCTTCGATACTCTTTTCATATCGTTGAAAGCTGAGTTGCTGGCTGCTGTTGAAGTAAGCCAGTCACACGCCGCTGCCCATTCTACGACTCTGCCAAACCATTCCGGACATAGTACCATCATCATGGCTCACAAGCAGCGACTTCCTGAGCTGAAGGTGCCTAAGTTTTCTGGTGGATACGTCGAGTTTTCGGATTTTATGGCAATGTTCAAATCGGTGATTGAAGCGGATGCGGATCTCAGTGACATCGAGAAATTCCAGCACCTTCGTTCTTGCCTCGCTGATGCGGCTTTGGATTCGGTTCGCATAAATTGGATCTCTCCAGTGCCAATTATCGTGCGGCTCTGGATATAGTTTTAATAAACGCTTTAATAACAAAAAACTTGTTTTCCAGGCACACATCAAGAAGATTCTTGGGCTAAAGAGGGTAGACTCGCCTTCTGCTAAAAGGCTTCGGGAGTTTTCGGATGCAGTCAATTTACACATGCGAGCGTTGCAGACATTGGGAACTGCTGAGGAGATTTCAGGATTCATGGTCATCAACATGCTGCTGCAGAAGTTGGATTCGAAGACGCAAACCAAATGGGAGGAGCACACATCGTCGGATGCTATACCTACCGCAGAGGAATTCTTCGAATTCTTGCAGCAACGCTGCCAGAAAATGGAGCGATTGGAATATGCTACAGCGACACACGCTAGTAGCGATCAGGTGGGAAAAACCATTCCTATACGCAGGTTAAGAAAACGTTTGTAGCTTCCAACTCTTCCGCCGACCCGTCTGTATGCGTCTTTTGCCACTCAGCGGGCCATGGAATATACTCGTGCAAGATATTCGGAAATCTCTCACCGTTGCTGCGCCACAAAGAAGTGAAGAAGCTTTCCCTATGCTTCAATTGCCTAAAACCGGGGCACCGGACCCGCGCATGCAATAGTGGAAAATGTCGAGTATGCGGCGGTAGGCATCATAGTTTGTTGCACTTCGATAGTATACAGCCCACAACACAAAGCTGCCCAGGTATTACTCCTCCCGATCTGGCCGTTCAACCGGACACTCTTTCCGTTGCTCAAAATTCTGCTAGCAGCTCGCCTCTACCTTCGTCTACCTCTCTTGCTGCCCAAGGTCTTCACTCTGATGTCGTGCTTCTGGCTACAGCCGTGGTTCTCGTGAAGAATCGGTCTGGCGTTTTAGTTCCTTGTCGTGCCATCTTAGATTCAGGATCGCAGCTGCATCTCGTCACATCCAGGTTCGCCCAGCAGCTACAGCTTAGGAGAACTCAATCGTCTGCACTTGTGTCTGGGCTGGGCGATACCAGCGTTTCTACTGAGGGATCCACCATAAGCATTTGTATGCATTCTCGCACCTCTGCTTACACAACTACGCTTACTGCTCTCATCGCCCCCACGATTACCGATTCTCAACCAAGTATGACAGTAAATGTATCCGATTGGAGTATTCCATCTAACATTCAGCTCGCTGATCCTGCATTTTCAATCCTCAACGGGTTGATCTTCTCATTGGTGCGAGCGTTTTTATGATCTCCTCTGCGTAGGGCAAATCAAACTCACCGATGGACTGCCTCTTCTGCAGAAGACCCGGCTTGGGTGGATCGTATCTGGCGGTGGACAGAAGGTATCAAGCTCGGCGCTTTTGGCCACGCACAATTGTCCAGATTCGAAAGCTGAGATGGAAGCAAGGTTGGATAAAACTCTTCGTATGTTTTGGGAAGTCGAGAATTGTGTGGAGGCTGGGTTGAATACCAAAGAAGAAGACGATTGTGAAGCACATTTCGTAAGCCACCTTTCACGGTTGCCATCCGGGGAGTATGCAGTTCGTCTGCCACTAAATAACAATACTGATCGTTTAGGAGAATCTTATGCTCAGGCTTATCGACGGTTCATCAGTCTGGAGCGAAAACTGGAGCGTAATCCTACACTCAAGGAGCGGTATTCCGCCTTTATGAGGGAGTACATTGATTTGCATCATATGCACCAAGTCAACCCTGATTCCCGTAGCCTCTGCAAATATTTCTTGCCTCATCACTGTGTCCTAAAGGAGGACAGTACGACGACAAAACTCCGTGTCGTTTTCGATGGATCCGCAGCTACATCAACTGGATATTCTCTAAATGATGTGATGATGACAGGCCCTGTTATTCAGCCTGCATTGTTTAACATATTGATTCGCTTTCGAACATATCCAGTCGCTCTCACGGGGACATTTGTAAAATGTACCGCTGCGTACGAGTGTCTCCACCCGACAATTTGTATCAGTGCATCCTATGGCGAGATTCCATCGAGTCCGAGGTTCAAGTCTACACATTAGACACCGTCACATACGGGACGAGGGCTGCATCATTTTTAGCGGTCCGCGCAATGCACCAGCTGGCCATCGACGAGGGTGAGTCCTACCCTCTTGGCTCAGCTGTTCTGCGGCAGGAGTTTTACGTGGATGACCTTATTTCGGGCGGTAATTCGGTCGCACAGGCCATGGACAAGATGCACCAAACATCAGCTTTACTGTCCCGTGGTAATTTTAGACTTAGGAAATGGTGCTCCAGTCACCAGGAAGTACTTGAGGGAACCCCTGAAGATGACATAGAGAAGTTCCTAAAGTTTAATGATGGAAGCGACATAGCCAAAACTCTCGGCTTAGCGTGGGACCCTGCTTCGGATCAGCTGCTTTTGCCTTGTCCGCACTGGACACAAACTCAAAGCCATCAAAGCGGTCGGTTTTATCTACGATTGCGCGGTTCTACGACCCTCTTGGATTGATAAATCCAGTCATTGTCAGGTGCAAAATCTTCCTTCAGCAGCTTTGAGAGAAAATTTGGATTGGGATGAAAGCCTACCCTCAGCGTTGCATTCAACTTGGATGGACTTGAGAAATAGTTTGGCAAGCATTTCTCGGATCTCATTTCCTCGCTTGGTTCTTCGTTCTAGTGTGGCTACAGAAGTTCACGGATTCTGTGATGCCAGCTTAGAAGCATATGGCGCTTGCGTGTATGTCGTGTCCAGGGAAGCCCAGTCTTCGAGCCACGTTTTGTGCTCAAAGTCGCGAGTGGCGCCGCTAAAGACTATATCGATTCCTAAGCTGGAATTAAGTGGAGCCCATTTGCTTGCGAAAATCATGCAGAATGTAAAGGACATGGGAATATCTTTACAGGTCGGTTCTATTGCTGGTCGGATTCGTCAACAGCATTATCTTGGATTAGGGACGAGCCAGCGAAATTTCAAGTTTTCGTGGCAAATCGAGTGGCATCAATTCAGGAGTTGACGGCAGCCATGGAATGGCGCTATGTTCCCACATCTTTAAATCCTGCTGATATTCTCTCGAGAGGCTCGCTTCCCAGCCATCTTATCCAGTCAGAGCTATGGTTTCACGGCCCATCCTTTTGCTAGGCTCCAAGGATAAGTGGCCTGTATCTCCTGCTAACAACATAGCAACTTTGGAGCTTCGCAAGAGAGTATTGCTAATCACGTCTCCACATGCCGATCTCACGTCCGGATGCAAATTTGCGAATTCATTCTTTCGCATGCAGCGCACATTCGCCTACATGCATAAATTTATACATCGTCTTAGGCATCCAGGACTCACCGTTTCTGATATTCGGCAAGGAACGCATCTTCTAATTCGACACATTCAGCTGGCAAATTTGTGGATGGACATAAAGGAGATTCGGCGCAATGCTCAAGTCATGAAATCCAGTTCTATTAGTTCGCTCAACCCGTTCATCGATCATTCTGGACTACTTAGAGTGGGAGGTCGTCTTGGCAACTCATCGCTAGGATTTGACGCTCAGCACCCGCTCATTCTGCCAAAGGGACATTCCATTACCTTTGCGCTGATAAGATATTATCACGAAAAGAAACCTCCATGCCGGACCTCGCGCTTTGCTATCAAAATTCGGCTGGAATATTGGCCCATTGGAGGTATTAAAGCAGTGTCAAGGGTCGTCAGCAAGTGTGTGAGATGCTTCAGGACTAGGCCGCGCATGGTTGAACACATCATGGGAGACCTACCTAAGGAACGTTTGGAAGGATCTCGAGCTTTTGAAGTCACTGGAGTAGATTACTGTGGACCTTTTTTCTACCGATCAGAAATCCGCACGAGGCCTCCGATCAAGTGCTACATTAGCGTATTCATCTGCTTCACTTCTAAGGCTATACACATGGAGCTCGTAAAGGATTTGACCACCGCATCGTTTCTAGGCGCACTAAAGCGTTTTACTTCCACTCGAGGAAGGCCAAGTCAAATTTGGTCGGACAATGCGACAAACTTCGTTGGGGCCAAGAACGAGCTTCTGGAGCTAACGAAGCTTTGTCTGGGCGAACCGCATATGAAGGAGGTCCATGAATCCTGCTTGGCTGACTCGATCGACTGGCGTTTCATCCCACCACGCTCTCCGCATTTTGGCGGGTTGTGGGAAGCGGCCGTGAAGACCGCAAAATATCACCTGTACCGCTCAGTTGGACCATCTGTGCTTAGCTTCGACGAGCTGCGCACTCTGATCTGTCAGATCACTGCACTTGTTAACTCTCGCCCTTTGCTCTCGCTTTCAGAAAATCCTGATGATTTAGACGTTTTGACTCCTGCTCATCTGCTTCTAGGCGGCCCCATGAGCAAATCCTCGAGCCTGACCTAACGAAGCTGAACTACAATCGTCTGGATGGCTGGCAGCGGGTCACCCAACTACAACAAATATTTTGGAGCCGTTGGCGCGAAAGTATCTCACTCTTTTGCAAGAGCGCACGAAGTGGCGTACCTCCGCGCAAAACATCTGCAAGAACGATCTCGTTCTGGTGAAGGACGAAAATCTTCCTCCAATGCGTTGGCCACTGGCTAGAGTGGTCGATGTCGTTATGGGCAAGGACGGAGTGTGTCGCGTCGCTGACCTGAAGACATCCTCAGGAAACATCAGGAGGGCCGTCACTCGGCTATGTTTGCTGCCCCTTAAGGAATCTGTTGAGAGGCTAGCTCCCAACGGGGGGAGTATGTTCGGGCCAGCCGCCGAAGAATAATCGTAATATTAAGCATTATTATTGTATGAGCAGAGAGAGCCGCCTATGTTGTAAAACGTTGACTTTCTGCAGAGCTGCTGCGCTCTCCCGCTAAAGGGGCTCTCTGCCGCCGCCACTTCGGCAATGACTTTGATCTGCTGCAGCCACTTCGGCAATCACTTTGATCTAACGCCGTCGTCTATTTTTAGTTCTATGCTAACCCCTCTGCGCATTGGTTGCATATCGATCTCGCATAAATTTTATCTGGCCATAGCAAGCAATCGGTTTCCGCTAAGCCACCAAGATTAAAAACGAATTATAAAGTTTAACCCAAACTCTCTTTTCATTTGAAACAAAATAGGTGCCAAAAAAGCTTGGCATCTCAAACAACTTGTTTTCCAGCCACACATCAAGAAGATTCTTGCGCTAAAGAGGGTAGACTCGCCTTCTGCTAAAAGGCTTCGGGAGTTTTCGGATGCAGTCAATTTACACATGCGAGCGTTGCAGACATTGGGAACTGCTGAGGAGATTTCAGGATTCATGGTCATCAACATGCTGCTGCAGAAGTTGGATTCGAAGACGCAAACCAAATGGGAGGAGCACACATCGTCGGATGCTATACCTACCGCAGAGGAATTCTTCGAATTCTTGCAGCAACGCTGCCAGAAAATGGAGCGATTGGAATATGCTACAGCGACACACGCTAGTAGCGATCAGGTGGGAAAAAACCATTCCTATACGCAGGTTAAGAAAACGTTTGTAGCTTCCAACTCTTCCGCCGACCCGTCTGTATGCGTCTTTTGCCACTCAGCGGGCCATGGAATATACTCGTGCAAGATATTCGGAAATCTCTCACCGTTGCTGCGCCACAAAGAAGTGAAGAAGCTTTCCCTATGCTTCAATTGCCTAAAACCGGGGCACCGGACCCGCGCATTCAATAGTGGAAAATGTCGAGTATGCGGCGGTAAGCATCATAGTTTGTTGCACTTCGATAGTATACAGCCCACAACACAAAGCTGCCCAGGTATTACTCCTCCCGATCTGGCCGTTCAACCGGACACTCTTTCCGTTGCTCAAAATTCTGCTAGCAGCTCGCCTCTACCTTCGTCTACCTCTCTTGCTGCCCAAGGTCTTCACTCTGATGTCGTGCTTCTGGCTACAGCCGTGGTTCTCGTGAAGAATCGGTCTGGCGTTTTAGTTCCTTTGTCGTGCCATCTTAGATTCAGGATCGCAGCTGCATCTCGTCACATCCAGGTTCGCCCAGCAGCTACAGCTTAGGAGAACTCAATCGTCTGCACTTGTGTCTGGGCTGGGCGATACCAGCGTTTCTACTGAGGGATCCACCATAAGCATTTGTATGCATTCTCGCACCTCTGCTTACACAACTACGCTTACTGCTCTCATCGCCCCCACGATTACCGATTCTCAACCAAGTATGACAGTAAATGTATCCGATTGGAGTATTCCATCTAACATTCAGCTCGCTGATCCTGCATTTTTCAATGCTCAACGGGTTGATCTCCTCATTGGTGCGAGCGTTTTTTATGATCTCCTCTGCGTAGGGCAAATCAAACTCACCGATGGCCTGCCTCTTCTGCAGAAGACCCGGCTTGGGTGGATCGTATCTGGCGGTGGACAGAAGGTATCAAGCTCGGCGCTTTTGGCCACGCACAATTGTCCAGATTCGATAGCTGAGATGGAAGCAAGGTTGGATAAAATCTTCGTATGTTTTGGGAAGTCGAGAATTGTGTGGAGGCTGGGTTGAATACCAAAGAAGAAGACGATTGTGAAGCACATTTCGTAAGCCACCTTTCACGGTTGCCATCCGGGGAGTATGCAGTTCGTCTGCCACTAAATAACAATACTGATCGTTTAGGAGAATCTTATGCTCAGGCTTATCGACGGTTCATCAGTCTGGAGCGAAAACTGGAGCGTAATCCTACACTCAAGGAGCGGTATTCCGCCTTTATGAGGGAGTACATTGATTTGCATCATATGCACCAAGTCAACCCTGATTCCCGTAGCTTCTGCAAATATTTCTGCCTCATCACTGTGTCCTAAAGGAGGACAGTACGACGACAAAACTCCGTGTCGTTTTCGATGGATCCACAGCTACATCAACTGGATATTCTCTAAATGATGTGATGACGAGGGTGAGTCCTACCCTCTTGGCTCAGCTGCTCTGCGGCAGGAGTTTTACGTGGATGACCTTATTTCGGGCGGTAATTCGGTCGCACAGGTCATGGACAAGATGCACCAAACATCAGCTTTACTGTCCCGTGGTAATTTTAGACTTAGGAAATGGTGCTCCAGTCACCAGGAAGTACTTAAGGGAACCCCTGAAGATGACATAGAGAAGTTCCTAAAGTTTAATGATGGAAGCGACATAGCCAAAACTCTCGGCTTAGCGTGGGACCCTGCTTCGGATCAGCTGCTTTTTGCCTTGTCCGCACTGGACACAAACTCAAAGCCATCGAAGCGGTCGGTTTTATCTACGCTTGCGCGGCTCTACGACCCTCTTGGATTGATAAATCCAGCCATTGTCAGGTGCAAAATCTTCCTTCAGCAGCTTTGGAGAGAACATTTGGATTGGGATAAAAGCCTACCCTCAGCGTTGCATTCAACTTGGATGGACTTGAGAAATAGTTTGGCAAGCATTTCTCGGATCTCATTTCCTCGCTTGGTTCTTCGTTCTAGTGTGGCTACAGAAGTTCACGGATTCTGTAATGCCAGCTTAGAAGCATATGGCGCTTGCGTGTATGTCGTGTCCAGGGAAGCCCAGTCTTCGAGCCACGTTTTGTGCTCAAAGTCGCGAGTGGCGCCACTAAAGACTATATCGATTCCTAAGCTGGAATTAAGTGGAGCCCATTTACTTGCGAAAATCATGCAGAATGTAAAGGACATAATGGACATTCCATTATCCATGCCGGACCTCGCGCCTTGCTATCCAAAATTCGACTGGAATATTGGCCCATTGGAGGTGTATCAAGGGTCGTCAGCAAGTGTGTGAGATGCTTCAGGACTAGGCCGCGCATGGTTGAACACATCATGGGAGACCTACCTAAGGAACGTTTGGAAGGATCTCGAGCTTTTGAAGTCACTGGAGTAGATTACTGTGGACCTTTTTTCTACCGATCAGAAATCCGCACGAGGCCTCCGATCAAGTGCTACATTAGCGTATTCATCTGCTTCACTTCTAAGGCTATACACATGGAGCTCGTAAAGGATTTGACCACCGCATCGTTTCTAGGCGCACTAAAGCGTTTTACTTCCACTCGAGGAAGGCCAAGTCAAATTTGGTCGGACAATGCGACAAACTTCGTTGGGGCCAAGAACGAGCTTCTGTAGCTAACGAAGCTTTGTCTGAGCGAATGCATATGAAGCAGGTCCATGAATCCTGCTTGGCTGACTCGATCGACTGGCGTTTCATCCCACCACGCTCTCCGCATTTTGGCGGGTTGTGAGAGCACTCTGATCGGCCGTGAACTCAGCGCAAAATTTGACCTGTACCGCTCAGTTGGACCAAATCTGTGCTTAGCTTCGACGAGCTGATAAGACTCTGATCTGTCAGATCACTGCAATTGTTAACTCTCGCCCTTTGCTCCTGCTTTCCAAAAATCCCGGATGATTTAACGTTTTGACTCCTGCTCATCTGCTTCTAGGTCGGCCCCATGAGCAAATCCTCGCGCCCTGACCTAACATGAAGCTGAACTACAATCGTCTGGATGGCTGGCAGGGGTCGCCCAACTATTAAACCAAATATTTTGCCAAGCCGTTGGCGCGAAGTTTATCTGGACCTCGTTTTGCTCCGATCAGAGCGTGCAAGTGGCGTACCTCCAGCGCATACAAACATATGCATGCATAAGCAAAGCGCAATCAAACGGCTGGCAACAAACATAATGTTTAATGTTTAATGTTTAGAGTTCAACTATGGACAGTTAAACTGTGTAAAATAGGAATGTACAAATCATAAAATTATCTGCTACTGGAAAGTACGGTAACACAATACAGACCGAAAAAGTTAACTTAAATTATTCATTAAAGAAGAGTTTACTTTGGAGGCGCAAGTATCAAAGGAAAAAAGATGGAAAAATTTATTGTAATCGCGGCAAAGGCTACGGAAAGATTCATGGTCAGAGTAGTTTGAAGGACAGAGAGGAAGACGGAGAGGAAAGTAATGCCTAGTCGGGCGGGATGGGACAGCAATTCTGATAAGGCTAATGAGGGCCGAAGATTCAACCTCGCCTAGGAGAAGTTTGTGGAGAAAGAGAATTCCATAACAAGTTCTACGGCTTTCAAGAGAGTGCAAGTTAATGAGGCGCAGCCGACTCATAAGAAGGAAGATGACGAGAGGGGTCCCAATTAAGCCCGCGCAGGGCAAAGATAAGGAATTGTTTTTGAACGGACTCAAGCATATCTTGATATTTTTGGTAATGGGGAGACCAGATACAGGAATCATATTCCAAGATAGGCCGTACAAGAGAAACGTAGAGTAGTTTAGTGGTATAGGGTCAGAAAATTCCTTCGACTATCTTTTGATAAAGCCAAGGACTCCTTTGGCTTTATTCGAAATAGCGGATATATGAGAATTAAAACATAAGTTCGGAACGAAGATAATGCCTAAGTCATTAACTTTGTAGAGGCGTTCCAAGGAAATGTTATTAATTGTGAAGTCAAAAAGGTAAGGTTTGTTGCGATGGAAGGTCATGACGTTACATTTGGAAATGTTAAGAGGAAGAGCGTTAATAGTACACCAATTGTTGAGAGCGTCGAGATCCGATTGAAGAAATAACGGGGACACCGGATCGCTGTAGGAAAAACATAGCTTGACATCGTCAGCATACATTAGGACTCGTGAATTAGTTAAAACTTGGGGAAGATCATTGATAAAGAGGTTAAATAATAAGAGCCCGAGATGGCTACCTTGCGGCACACCCGAAGAGACAAAAACTGGTTTAGAAAGAGAAGATTGGAAGCAGACACGCTGAGAACGGTTGCAATGGTACGCATTAGTCCAGTGAAGAAGTTTAGTCGGAAATCCTAGTAGAAATAGTTTGTGGATGAGGAGATTGTGATTAACTGAATCGAAAGCTTTACTAAAATCAGTATAAACTACGTCAGTTTGACATTGCTTTGCAAATCCGGCAGTTACAAAGGAGGAAAATTCAAGGAGGTTAGACGAAACTGAGCGACGTTTTACAAATCCGTGCTGTGATTCTGATAACAGGGAACTGCAAAAGTGTTGGAGCTGAGAAGTAATAATTTTTTCGAAGAGTTTAGGAATGGCAGATAAATTGGAGATACAACGGTAGTTTGAGACGTCTGATTTAGACCCCTTTTTATGAATAGGAATTATGTAGGATTCTTTCCAGACGGTGGGAAAATCACCAAGCTTTAAGAGAGGTTGAACAGTTTCAAGAGGGGCACGCAAAGAGAATCCGCACAGAGTTTGAGCACGGCACTGGGAACCAAATCTGGACCAGTGGAGAAAGAAAATTTACATGATTTTAAATTAGTTAGAAGGCCATCATAATCAATAAAGGGAGGGTGGATACAACTTGAACTATTAAAAGGGATAGGATATGAGTGCGCGGCAGGATAGTCGTGGGGTGAGGCGAGAATAGAGGGCATGTTATTAGAAGGAGCAGAGTAGCAAAGTTGAAAAAATGAAGCAAATAGGTTAGCGATATCGGAATTGTTATCTGCGTAAGTACCATTAAAGTGTAAAGAAGAGGGATATTGAGAAGAATTACGTTTAAAGTTAACAAACTTAAAGAATTGTTTAGGATCTCGTTTAAAGTTGAGCTTACATTTTGCCAAATAATTATTATAGCATAGGGTATTACAAATGGAAAATTTAGATTTTGTAATTGAATACTTAGAGAAATCTGACTGCGATCCAGACAGTTTAAACCTCTTATATAAAGACATATTCTTGTAATTACTTTGTTGTTTATTCCGTGCATGCTCAACGTTCTATATTGCTTATATTGCTAATAAAAATAAAACACGATTCCATACATACGGCACATATACATTATCTAACATATACGTACGCATTTTAAATTAGCATATTCCTGCACATCCATATATATATGTACATATATTGTATATAAAATGGTTATCCATCGTTTTAACCGTTAACCACCCAAACGGGTGGTTCGTTAACCCAAGCCGCGGTACATAGCACTTACAGGCATACATACACACATACAAGCAGTAGCAGCGGTGTATTCTTTTCGTTTTTCTTTTCGCTTTCGCTTCTCCACCGTTTGCTTGCGTTGTAGTTGTTGGAGAATATTTTTCGGTGCCGCGCTTGACCGTAACGGAGCGCCAAGTGACGCGCTACCCTGCATTTCGAGGTAATATGGTTTTGAACGGCCGTTTGAACGACCTCTATATATTGGTACCTCGTGCCTCAATATTATTGTCCATCCTCAATTTTCGTTCTTGGTTGGACATTTGTTTTTTGATCGTAGTATTTATATCTATATATTCCGGCCAAAGTGTACGAGCACATATATCCTCCGTACGCATAAGCACTTCCGATAAGTGCTTCCGTGCTTATAATCCTTTTTTTTAATTTTTAATAATTCTTCAAAAATTTTATTTTTAACAATTATAATTATCGGAACAATAATCACAGCCACTGCCGCAATGGCTAAATTCGAAGCAGCCTCACGCAAGTTTATGCATTTCGCAGAGCGAAAAAACCTTCCGAATCCCCGCACTCCATCCGCCTCGCTTGCCACGGTACGCCGTGACCAAATCCGAACCATGTGGGCCGAGGTTAAGGCAGAGCATAAGAACTGTTTCGCATTTGTGGCTGACGAGGGTCCGCAGACTGAAGCGGACCTTCAATCGAAATTCGATGACTGCTTTACGGTGTACGAACAGTGCGTTGCTGATCCTACTGATCAGCTCCAACAACCAGCAGTCCGTCTGCAGACTCCCCCCATGCGACATAAAAGTTTTCGCTGTGGACTACGTCCGCTGGCCCACGTTCCGAGACCTTTTTACTGCAATCTATGTACAAAATCCCAGGCTGTCTCCCGTGGAGAAGTTGTACCATCTCAGCACTAAGACTAGTGGTGATCCGAAGGCCATAGTGGAAAAGTCTCCACTTACCAATGACGGTTTCGAGGCGGCATGGAATGCCCTTCGTGACCGGTACGAGAACAACAGGCTCCTGGTGACCAACCAGATAAACATCCTCCTTTCGTTGGCTTCCATCGGTTCCGAGTCAAGTCGTTCTCTAAAGGAGCTTCTCAGCCCGATCCAAGAGGTCTTAACCGCACTGGCCCACTCCAAGATCTCCACTGAAAATTGGGACAGTTTGCAGGTGACTATTTGCGCCTCTAAATTACCGAGGTTGACACGGGCTTTGTGGAAGATTCCGTCACCACAAAGAAAGAAATGCCTTCATGGAAGGAGATGGAATCCTTTCTCAGCCAGAGATATCTGACGCTCGAAGCCATCGAGGGCAACCCGTCTGCTTTACACAGGTCGAAACGCGATTCGCATCCGGCACATTCTCGAAGCAATCCGTTCCGGTCCCAAGGAAGTCCTTATCATAGAAGGGATCAATCGTTCGAGACCACAGTGAATCAAAAGAGGAGCACGTGTGATCTGACGCTAGCTCCGACTACATTACGCCAAAGCAGCTTTGTTTGAACTGCTTTGCAAGGGGCCACCAGATACGAGCATGCCAAAGCGCCCACAATTGCATCACTTGTGGAGACCAGCACCACACGCTTCTACACCGTAGCAATCCAGCAAACTCCAGCGAGGCGATTTCCACAACGGCACAAAATTTCTCAGCGTGGCACGAGCTACATCCACGAGTACCAAGCATACAAAATCCAGATTCGTCCGAAGCCCAGCCAAACGTTCAGTCGTATTTCGCCTCCGGCACGAGTGCTGTCCTTCTAGGCACGGCAATCGTTAATATTTGCCACCTGGGGAAAAATTTCCAGGCCCGCGCTCTGCTCGACTCTGGCTCCGAGGCGACGTTCATTACGGAACGTCTTGTGGACATGATCAAATTGCCATTCCAACGTATCCAGGCACAGGTCTCCGGCCTAAATAATGCCGTATCCGCTCAGTCAAAGAAGCTCTGCAGTTTTTCCATTCGCTCTCCGACTAAGCCGGGCTTACAACTAAATGCCACAGCCTACGTTATTCCGGAATTGGCCGCGAATATCCCATCGCATCCGATCTCGCAAAGGTTCTTGAGAGACCTGCCGAACCTCTCATGGGCGGATCCGACCTTCTATAAGAGTTCACAAATAAATGTCCTGATTGGAGCGGATATCATTCCGTCCATTCAGTTAAGGGGCTCACTGACCAACATCTGTGGCTCTCTCCTCTGGCAACAAACCATTTTCGGCTGGTTACTCACAGGTCCAGTGCCTCAGGTGATGAATCGAATCTCATCGTTTTCGAGTCAAATTTCCAGACGACCTATCAAACTGGTAGAAGACTCGGGGTCTTTTTACGAAAGCAATTTCATTCCAGCTTCCTCCACAGAAGTTCTCGAACGGTCTCCAACGTTTGACAGAAGGGAATATATCCAAAATATTAAGCCTGAACTTGAATGTGAATCCGTCCTTAGATCAACATAGCCTCACCAGACCATGCAACGGGGCGGCAATTTCCAATTTCCTAAATGTGCCTCTCACCCGTTCCAAGATCGGACTAATGTGTCTTTGACTCCTTTATTTCATCGTAGTTCTCCGCATTCAGATATGGCCCTACGTCACCGCGCCAACCGCACCATGGAGAACCGACGTGCTCTGGAAATTAGCTCCTACCGTTGCCGAATCTGCCAAGGAGTCTATCCGCTACGGACCTGCCACCAATTTCTTCTCCTGAGCCCCGCGGAGAGACTCCGAGCTGTCCTTATCAACAAGTATTGCTGGAACTGCCTGGCTCCCCAACACTCCGGCAAGGATTGTCGCAGTGTCGGGCTGTGCAGGGTGTGTGGCAAGAACCACCACACGCTACGCCGCCCTCGTCGTCCAGCCCGCTCAGCCTCGGGAGCATCGTCGCCATCTACATCGAACCATGCTAAACGCCGCCCACGTCGTCCAGCCCGCTCAGGCGCGACTGCACCGTCGCCATCTACATCGGCCCACGCCGAACGACACACTCGTCTCCCCGCGAGCCGCCCCGTCGTAGGAACCACGGCGCCGCACAGTGGCGATTTCGACGAAAAGAGGTGGCAAAAGTCGGAGATTTTTTTTTTGATACTTTGGATACAATAAATACTCGCATCTAATAGAGAATTTTCCAGAGCTTTTAAAAATCAAACTTTCAAATTCTGACTTTTAGTTTCAGTGCGCACAATTTTTTTAAACTTTTATTCAAATACTGCATCTTTCAGGTGGAAAAAAAGTAAACTATGTAACGTATGATTCTGTTTTTGGTATCTTTTGTTAGTTGCATTAATTCTTAAGAAAACTCTTTAAAAATATTGTCAGTTAGGCAAATTTAGGCTATTTTTCAACTTTGACTGGACTTTTAAAAAATATATCCTTAAATTTTCCCGAGAATTTATTTGTATATGTTCCTTGAACTATTTATTACCTAAGTTTAAAAGGCCTTTCTGCGATTCGGAGCCGTTTGGCTTCTATACCGATTTACCTGCCACAACCTCGCACGAAAAAGGTCAAAATCGGCTATCACAGCTCTTAAATCCCATACAAAATCATATTTTGACGGTTTTTCTTCCGAGGTTGTGACAGATAAATCGGTATAGAAGCCAAACGGCTCCGAAGCGCAGAAAGATCTTTTAGACCTAGGTAATAAATAGTTCAAAGAACATACACAAAAAAAATCTCGGGAAAATTTAGGGATATATTTTTGTAAAGTCCAGTCAAAGTTGAAAAACTGTTTAAAAGTTAGGTACTAATGAATCCATATGCTCGAGTACACTCGATATTATAATATTTTTCCATTTCGCGCTACCTCAATTATGTTGTTGGTTATAAATGAATATGCAGGTATTTCTACCTTTACGTGTCTTTTTGACCAGATTTTGCATTCAAGAATTAGATGTATGGAGTTCATTTTAAAACTTGCATATACCATTCCGCGAGAGGGAGAATCTTTTGACAACAGCACGCCAGCCAACGAAATACAAAAGACTAGGAACAAAATTATTCAAGAAAAATTCTTAGACAAACTATCACTGAAGGTGGACTGCCCCAAACAAGGATTTGGAAACACAAACGATGGAAACTCATCACGAACATTCTTTGAGAAAAACGAAATTACTGCAGAAATAGCTGGGGTGGATATTGACATTATCAAAAGATTGGGTGTCATTTTAAATATTTTAAACTGCAAAGAAAAAATAAATACCCGGAAGTTTGGTTAATATGCCTCGAAGACTGCAGAGCTGTTACTGGAAAAATATCCTGAAAAGAAGCTAACTCCCACGCTTTATAAAATTCTGGCACATGGTCAAATTTTAATTGAACATCAGAGCCTACCAATTGGAGAGATGTCAGAGAAAGCCCAGGAACCGAGAAACAAAGATTACAAAAAATACAAGAATATGAATACGTGCAAGACATCACGAATTAAGCAAAACCAAGACCTTTTCAACATGTTGTCAGCCTCTTCAGATCCATATATTTCATCCATTAGATATGTGAGATCGCAAAATAAATCGGCAAGCAGTTATTCTTCAGAAATAATAAGTTTATTAGATATTCCTCCCACTAAACAGGAAGTGGAGGATTATTTTACAGAAACAAAAAAATTCAACCAACTTTCAGATAAAAAAAATAAAATTTTATTTATTTAAATTTTTTGGTATTAGGTTAAGTTGAAAATTAAATAAAAAATAATATTTTATAGTAAAAAAACACCATTAAAAGTACTTTATCGATCAACATAAAAAAAACGAGGGGGAACGTTGTGAGTTGCTGCTGCGACCGCAACTCTACATTTATACCCGATACATAGTCAGTATGGCTACACTAAACGACAAAGAGTGCGTGCGAGAGAGACAGAAAATCAGTCAGAACGTGTCGACGGGCGCTGCGTAGCCACTGAAAATTGATTTGTTACTTTTGGTTATAATAATGATCCGATCTGATCCAGCAATCTGGTAGATATAGTCATTCTCTACGATTCTGCGTTTTTAATTTTCTCCTATCTTCAAAATTGTGGTTGCCACAGATTTTCGTTGTTTATGGCTGCGGAAGGGGGTGGGGCGAATTTTTGAAACACACTTGTAGCAGTGAGCTCTCTGAGCAATAAGAAATACACTTCTAACATTGAGTTCTGCAGTGAAAAATTACAAATAGTTTTGTAGCAGTGAGAGCTCGACAGTCAGGTCTAATAGTCTCTGAGATCTGTGGATGCTCCAGATATTCGTCCTTTGCGGGGGCGGAAGGGGGTGGGGCGAAATTTTGAAACAAATCTGTCAAGGTCCGATATCACAGGAGTGTGGATACCAAATTTGGTTGCTCTAGCTTTTATAGTCTCTGAGATCTTGGAACTCATATTTAGCAATAGGCAAAGCCGGCTATGATACGTGTGTGTTAGAGAGAGACAGGGCGAGAAAAAATGAAATTGTTTTCTTCATTCTGGCTATAATAATGATACGATCCAATTCAGATTCTGCAGTCTAGAAGATATGGTCATTCTCTACGATTCTGCGTTTTTGGTTTTCTCGTATCTTTAAAATTGTGGATGCCACAGATTTTCGTCCTTTGTGGGGGCGGAAGTGGGTGGGGCGAAGTTTGGAATACACTTGTAACAGTGACATATTACAGAAGTCTGGATACAAAATGTCGTTGCTCTAGCTCTTATAGTCTTTGAGCACTAGGCGCTAATAGGGACGGACAGACGGACGGACGGACGGACGGACGGACGGACGGACGGACAGACAGACATGGCTCAATCGACTCGGCTATTGATGCTGATCAAGAATATATATACTTTATGGGGTCGGAAACGCTTCCTTCTGGACGTTACACACATCCATTTTCACCACAAATCTAATATACCCCAATACTCATTTTGAGTATCGGGTATAAAAAGTTGAGCATTTTACATATTAAAATATGCACCGGCAACAAAGTTCAACTTTAACCCATTATTGTGAAGCTATTATGCTACACTGTAGCATAATTTACTTAAGCAGATTAAATTTTGAAAGATTTTTCTTTCAAATGCAGTTTGTTTCATGAAGATATCTTTATTTGTTCTGAAGTTATTAATTTAGCAAGCTGAAACGGCGGAATTCCCCACTGTGCGCCGTCCATAGACTCCTCAAGGGCAAGCCCCGTTTTGCGCATCCGCACGCCGATCCGACCGTGGAGCGATACTGAGCCGACGTCCTTGTCCAAGTCCAGAGCACTGTTTTTGGATGAATCGGGTCCGGGGCGTACACCCAGCCATAGGTCCACGATCCACAATCCACGATCTACACGGCGCTCACCGCAGCATAAATCATAAAGCATAGAGTTAGTTACGATTCCAGCCCCGCTACAAGCTGCCGCGTCGTTTACATATTCGCACCCTATACATAGAAATATAAGCTAGGTTTCAGTTATAGCGATAGCGTTGAAATCAAAAGAGGCATTGTCAGTCTGTATTTTGGGTATATTTATCTAAATGAATGCGTACGTTCTGATATTGAATAGAGCAGAAGTTATTTAGAAGAAGAAATTTCTAAAAAGTAATTCATGTATAATGGTATTTTCAGACCGTACTGGGGGAGGTTTGGATGTTCAAGGATACAATATTTTTACTGGCAGATGACGGCGGATTGACTTCGATCGGGAGGGATGACCACTTCGAGTAGAAAAATATTCCAATGGTTGCTTATGGCTGCAACATGCAGCAGTCTTTTTCCGCCTACGGATGTTTCAGTATATTTTCAATATAATTGGGTTTAATTATATATAAATATTTAATAAATTTATTATATTATGTATTGTAACGAACCGTTCTTTTCCGACTGATTCTGCTGAGCCGACTCAGCGGTCGGTAGGCTCGCTGCAACAAATTCATAATGCTGCCCCAACGACAAACAAAACAGCACTGGGTTGGTTTGAATACTGCTTTATTGGTATCTTAACTCTATCTTACGGGCTATCACACTGGGTATTCGTAAACCTATCCCTTCCTCCCCTCGGAGCTACTCATACACCTGCTTCCGCCGGTGCTACCGTTCGGTGTTCTGACTAGGCTCCGCCTCGTCCGCCCATTCCACTCCGCACACGGCTGTTGCTCGCCTCCCAACAGTCATCCTCGAGCAGGTGAGTTACCTGGATGCCTTCCGTAGCGACGCGCACGCGGCGCTCGTCCAGCTCAGAGGCTACTTCCCGGTGAGACTCCTTCTACAAAGGGTTTCCCTCCTCGGTTACTCACCTCCTGAGCGGTGAGCTTCGCCGTGCTACTTGTCCTTCGGGGTCTTGGGTTCCAACTGCACTTTTCCACGGACTTGTGGTTCTCACTGACCGACTTTACTCGCACTCGCTTATAGGTTTCGCAACCTTTTTATCCACGCGTTTTATCCAACGTCAGTTATTTTCCATCGGCGACTCCGCGTCTTTCCACTTCATTCGTAACGGGATCCCCGCGGTGGCGTGATCTTGTGACCATATATGGGCCTGCGTTGCTCCGCTGCCGGCCCGAACCCGCCGGTCCCTCTCTCTCTCACTGAGCTAGCCCCTCGGCTTGCTCCTTGCTTTCTCTGCCATTCCACGCCCCCGGTCGCTGACCGCCGAATTCACCGCGCCACGCTGGCCTTATACTTTTCCTCAGCCCTTGTGAGGAATATCAATTCCTCCTGGACTTACTTTATTAAGGCTAGATACTACGAAACGTATGGGAGTCGATAACTACAGGGCAAGAAATAAATCCAATTAGCCGGTAGTGATAAGGCAAAGATAAACCATCCGACCGTTTCATGAAATTTCGCTTAACATAATTTCAACTTTATTACTAAAAAGTGTAATTACAGGGGAGCTTCTATAATAGAAAACTTGCACTACAAGCAGATTTATGACCGTCGTGAATATGAGAAAAACGTTTTGGAAAGCGTAAAGGCTAAAATGGAACGAATTCGTGCAAGTAATCGAAAGAATTATACAAGTAAGTTTATTATTTCTTAATTTGTTTCTGATTATTACTAGATGAATGGAAAGAATGGATGTGGTCTTCTTTTCTGTATCTTGCCACCACACTGACTCCATATATCAGTGATGTTCTTGTATCTGAGATGTAGATCAATGCATCAAAAGAGGAGGAGGTCCGTCTTGCCGGTTTTTCGCATTAATCATAAGTCCTACTCCTTTATTCTTGTTTGAAAACGGAGCGTTTTCCGTATTAATATTTATTCAAGGATGGGGTGAGATATTTCCCAGCAAACGAATTAAAGCCGATGCTAGAGTTAGCCGTCAAAAGAAAAGTCGATGGGTGCGTTTGAGCATTAGGCAATAACTATTTTTTACAGTTTTTTGTTCATGAGCACTGAGCATAAATGAGACACTATTATGGTGAGTTTATGAATTATGGTGAGAGAGATTACAACAATGAGCGTAAGATTGGTTCATCTTTCAGTATAAATGAATCAATTATTTACGACGGTAACAACTAGACCGAGTTTGACCGAACATTCCGGCCCGTTGAAACCACCGGAAGAATTGCCATCTTGCGTACTACCTGCAACATGTTCCATATGCAGTGCGGAGGTGCATTACCCATAAAAGCCCATCCTTCCCAAGCACAGTAGACTGCACTTGGCCTAGTTTCTAGCGTACTGGGAGCCGGTTGTCCTCTTTGATGATAACCAACGTACCCTAGGTGAGGATCGTTGACGGTCTAATCCACTGTAATCAGCAGACCATTGCTTCAAAAACCGTTGCTTGACGGCCGTAATCGTATTGTAGCGGTCTTTATTTGACAACTTGATGTTTTCTAGGGACTTCTTAGGTAGTGATGGCAATGATTCGCCCACCAAGAGAAGACTAGCCACCGTACGATTCAAAAGCCCCTTGGCACACTTGACTGCCGCTTCCCAAAGGCCTCCGAAACGAGGTGCCCTGGGGGTTTAAATAAAATCAGATGCGCAAAATTTATGAATTTCATCTTGGGTCTGCTTCATGAACATTACATTTTGTAGTGCCTGGAGTTGATTCGATACCCCTATGCTCGATGCTCTCCTTTTAAATATCTTTATTAGATCGTCAACTACCAGTATCCAAAGATGTGTAGATAGCACCCCCTTGAGACCCCCTGAGGTATGCACCTGTGATCGCCCTTTACCATGAAATTCTGATTGGACCCGCCTGCACGTTAAGTTTTTTATCCAAAGTAAGGATGGGTATCGGTTGCTAGGGAGAGGGACGACCCTTCTCAATTCCTAGCCGAGGTGAGCAATTTATCGCAGTTCTATCCGGTGGCTTGGATGTATTTGGACAGAATCCCTAGTTTGGTTTTGAAAAGGTCCGAAATGTCCGTGATGAAAAGGACCCCAAGAAGCCGAAGTCTGCGATTTCCCAGGGCCAGGCAATGGCAGAAGATGTGAAAAGCCGACTCCTCCTCTTCCTCGTCCCGGCAACATCTGCAGAAGTCATTATGAGGGATTGACAGGCTGGAGTCGCTTGTGCCAATCTGCCAATGTCCAGTAATGACTCGAGTACCTGCAAAGCACTGTACTCTGCTGAGTCCGCAAGGCTCTGCCGAGCGTTTCTTCGATCGATGTGGCCATATCTAACGCCAGATTTTGCAGGTGATGGCTTGCTACCATCGCCATCGTTTGCATTTTGCCTTGGGAATGATTATATTTAAATTTTATACATTTTTCTTCACTGATAATCATTATTTTTGCAATAATAATTTGCAATAATTTTGGCGAATATTTTAACACAGAAGCCGTAAATTCCTGTTGAGTTATATTTTAAGCGAAAAAAATAAAAATCATAGATAATCATTATTTTTTTGATCAAGAATAATGTTTAAGTCTAAGTTTTATCAAATTACTCAAAAATATGGATTATAAGTGAAGAAAAACGTAAAAAATCAAAAATTTACAAATCATGGCGGCAATGCAGAGATTGTACAAAAATAAAGATTTTGGTGTAAATAATGTTTTTCTAGGTCCATTAAAAGTAAGAGATTTTTTAATTTAAAAAAAAAAATGATTATTTACGGTCCCTGGTTTATAGTTCAACTATGATCATTTAAACTGTGTAGAAGGAAGAATGTACAAATCATAAAAGTATCTGCTACTGGCAAGTTCGCTAAGACAATTCAAGACAGAAGAAAGTTAACTTAAATTATTCATTAATAAAGATTTGACTTTGGAAGCACAAGTATCGAAGCAAAAAAGGTGGAAAGATTCATGGACAGAGAGGAAGACGGAGAGGAAAGTAATGCCTAGTCGGGCGGGATGGGACAGCAATTCTGATAAGGCTAATGAGGGCCGAAGATTCAACCTCGCCTAGGAAAAGTTTGTGGAGAAAGAGAATTTCATGACAAGTTCTACGGCTTTCAAGAGAGTGCAAGTTAATGAGGCGCAGCCGACTCTCATAAGAAGGAAGATGACGAGAGGGGTCCCAATTAAGTCCGCGCAGGGCAAAGATAAGGAATTGTTTTTGAACGGACTCAATCACATCTTGATATTTTTGGTAATGGGGAGACCAGATACAGGAACCATATTCCAAGGTAGTCCGGACAAGAAATGCGTAGAGTAGTTTAGTGGTATAGGGGTCAGAAAATTCCTTAGACCATCTTTTGATAAAGCCAAGCACTCCTTTGGCTTTATTCGAAATAGCAGATATATGAGAATTAAAACATAAGTTAGGTACAAAGATAATGCCATAGTCATTAACTATGTACAGGCGTTCCAAGAAATGTTATTAATTGAAAAGTCGAATAGGCAAGGTTTGTTGCGATGGAAGGTTATGACGTTACATTTGGAAATGTTAAGAGGAAGAGCGTTAATAGTACACCAATTGTTGAGAGCGTCGAGATCCGATTGAAGAAATAACGGGGACACAGGATCGCTACGATCGGGAATGAGTTAAAACTTGGGGAAGATCATTGATAAAGAGGTTAAATAATAAGGGCCCAAGATGGCTACCTTGAGGCACACCCGAAGAGACAAAAACTGGTTTAGACAGAGAAGATTGGAAGCAGACAAGCTGAGAACAAATGCAAAGGTACGCATTAGTCCAGAGAAGAAGTTTAGTCGCAAATCCTAGTAGAGACAGTTTTTGGATAAAAAGATTGTGATTAACTGAGTCGAAAGTCTTACTAAAATCAGTATAAACTACATCAGTTTGACACTGTTTTGCAAATCCGGCAGTTACA
Organism: Drosophila lowei; assembly: GCA_008121275.1. Taxonomy (NCBI): domain Eukaryota; kingdom Metazoa; phylum Arthropoda; class Insecta; order Diptera; family Drosophilidae; genus Drosophila; species Drosophila lowei. Next base: position 12,253,904 of record CM017777.1, read on the forward strand.
TACATAGGTGAAACGAGGGGGAACGTTGTGAGTTGCTGCTGCGACCGCAACTCTACATTTATACCCGATACATAGTCAGTATGACTACATTAAACGACAGAGTGCGTGCGAGAGAGACAGAAAATCAGTCAGAACGTGTCGACGGGCGCTGCGTAGCCACTGCAAATTGATTTGTTACTTTTGGCTATAACAATAATCCGATCTGATTCGGATTAGGCAAGATTCGGCAATCTGGTAGATATGGCCATTCTCTATGATTGTGCGTTTTTAATTTTCTCCTATCTCCTATCTTCAAAATTGTGGTTGCCACAGATTTTCGTTGTTTATGGCTGCGGAAGGGGGTGGGGCGAAATTTTGAAACACACTTGTAGCAGTGAGCTATCAACAGTGAGTTCTGCAGTGAAAAATTACAAATAGTTTTGTAACAGTGAGAGCTCTACAGTCAGGTCTAATAGTCTCTGAGATCTGTGGATGCCACAGATTTTCGTCCTTTGCGGGTGCGGAAGGGGGTGGGGCGAAATTTTGAAACAAACCTGTCAAGGTCCGATATCATAGGAATGTGGATAAAAAATTTGGTTGCTCTAGCTCTTATAGTCTCTGAGATATAGGCGCTAATGTTTTGCGCTAAGCAAAGCCGGCTATGATACGTGTGTGTTAGAGAGAGACAGGGCGAGAAAAAATGAAATGTTTTCTTCATTCTGGCTATAATAATGATACGATCCAATTCAGATTCAGCAGTCTAGAAGATATGGTCATTCTCTACGATTCTGCGTTTTAGGTTTTCTTGTGTCTTTAAAATTGTGGATGCCACAGATTTTCGTCCTTTGTGGGGGCGGAAGTGGGCGGGGCGAAGTTTTGAAATACACTTGTAACAGTGACATATCACAGAAGTCTGGATACAAAATGTCGTTGCTCTAGCTCTTATAGTCTTTGAGCACTAGGCGCTAATACGGACGGACAGACGGACGGACGGACAGACGGAGAGACGGACAGACGGACAGACAGACAGACAGACATAGACTCGGCTATTGATGCTGATCAAGAATATATATACTTTATGGGGTCGGAAACGCTTCCTTCTGGACGTTACAAACATCCACTTTTACCACAAATCTAATATACCCCAATACTCATTTTGAGTATCGGGTATAAAAATTCAAGAAGGTTAGACGAAACTAAGCGACGTTTTACTAATCCGTGCTGTGATTATCACCATCATCGAGAGAGAGGTTGAACAGTTTTAGGAGAGGCACGCAAAGGGAATCCGCACAAAGTTTAAGAACGGCACTGGGAACCATATCTGGACCAGTGGAGAAAGAAAATTTACACGATTTCAAATTAGTTAAAAGGACATCATAAACAATAAAGGGGGATGGATACAACTTGTACTATTTAAAGGGATATGATATGAGTGAGCGGCACGAAAGTCGTTAGGTGTAACGAGAATAGATGGCAGGTTATTAGAAGAAGCAAAGTAGCAAAGTTGAAAAAATGAAGCAAATAGGTTAGCAATATTGGAATTGCTATCTGCATAAGTACCATTTAAGTGTAAAGAAGAGGGATATTGTGAGGAATTACGTTTAGAGTTAACAAACTTAAAGAATTGTTTAGGATCTCGTTTAAAGTTGGGCTTGCATTTAGCCAAGTAATTGTTATAGCATAGGCTATTACAAATGGAAAATTTCGATTTTGCAATTGAATACTTAGAAAAATCTGACTGCGAGCCAGACAGTTTCAACTTCTTATATAAACGAGATTTTATATTCCTTAGGTTTATTAGCCGTGGAGTGATCCAAATAGGGCCAGAAAGATTTCTGAAGAAGGCAGCTGGACATCAATATTCAAGGTGGGATGGTAAAAGTCTTCGGGAAAAGATAGAGAGGATCCTCTGTAGACTAGAGTATTCGTTGTGTCGGTAGTAAAGACAAGGTCTAAAATCCTACCCATGCTATTGCATATGCCGTTTACCTGACCCAATGATGAGTCGGACAGAGAATCAACGAAATCGTGCTGCATTAATGGGAACATCTGCTTAGAGTCTTCTGATGGAGACCAGGAAATATTTGGAACAATAAAATCTCCAAGGACGATAAGACAAGCGGACTCATTAAGTTGGGACGAAACAGATTTAAAATGGGCTGCGTGAAGCATGTAAGTTGAAAATTCAGAGGACGGTGGGATGTAAGAGCACGATATATATATCGAGCAGAGTCGAAGTTTGACTACTATTATTTTAATATTGTTATGCGCTTCGACAAAAAATTGGGAAGTTATGTCAGAACAAACAGCAATCAGGACACCGCCACCACGTGATGAACGATCCGATCTATATATATTAAATTTGTCTATAAGAACCTCCGAATCAGAGATTGAGGAATGAAGCCTGGTTTCGGAAAAAGCGATAATATCGGCTTCAAAAGTTGCACTATCAGTATTTAACTTGTTGAGCTTACTGCCCAAACCACGAACATTCTAATAGGAAATCTTTACCGTACTGGGAGAAACTATTTTTTTTGCTAAGAAAGGTGTAGCGGACGAAGATGGAGTTGCAAGAATATCAACTCTATGTTCAGGGCTAGTGGGTGATTTGTAAACAGGTGACAAGTCGTATGCACCGGCCAAGCAAGGTGACCAAGGGGTCAAGCAAACTATGGACATGTTTATCCGGGACAATACTTTTGAAAGAGATGTTTCGCTCGACCTTGAAGTTAAATTTAGTAACTACAAGACTTGCGGAACTATCTATGTTAAGTTTAGACAGTATAAAGTCTCGGACCATGACCTCCGTAGCCGATGCGACTAATGGAAACGAAAATAGACGTTGAGACGGAAACAGTGGACGTAGAGGTGTTAGTAGGAAAAGCAGTAACTATGGGCGTTGAGGTTAAAGGAGTCTCAGCATCAATCCGGACAGCAGCGTTAGCGGAGATCATCGTTGACCTCCAGTCGGACATCCTGGTCAGACATGGGCGCAGGAGGGGCGGCAGGTGCGACTGCAGGAGAGACTGCAGTTGAGGCCGCAGTCGCAGTCGGTGCAATGGTACGATTAGATCGAAGATCCATTGCATCAAAGTTAATTAGTGAGGGTGATCGAACTAGGGGTGCAGGTGATCCCGGGACTGGAAGAGAAACGACCGTATTAGAGTTTGGCAAATAATTGTTACCCTTCTTTCTCTTTGGCAACTCAGTCAATATTTTAAGATTTTTGAAATGAGACTCCATCGCCAGAAACTTATATTAGAGCATTTTGAATCCTGAGTTGAGGGCAGCGAATTCATTATGAGTCTGTCTCATAAAAACCCGCATATCGTTCTCAATAGCCCTGCAGTCCCAACAAGTCCAGTTAAGACCACAGCGAAACTCGACTACGCGTCCTCCAATTTGGCCAAAGTCGGCGCAAACAGTGTGTGCCATGTTATCACACAACCAGCAGAAGGTGAATGTTTGCCGTGTGGCAGCCGAGCGGCAGCGTTTAGCACAGCAAGTACTCATGATATGATATAATGAGAAAATAAAAATTGGAAAAGGTGTGAAATTAATCGAGGAAAATGCTTGAGCGATGAGTTTAAGTCAAGACTAATACAGATCAAATTGCACAAGCAATAGCACAGTTCAAAATAACAACAACAACGAACAAACGGCCGTCGCCAATACGCTGTGCGCTTGATTAATATCAAAGTTTGTACAAAGAGGCGAGAAAAACACAAAGCGTCAGACATGGAGAGGGATGTGGCAAACGCGATACGACTGTGTTAGTATGTATGCAGAAAAGGTTAAAACGTAGATAAAAATAGAGAGCGGCTCAGAGAGAGTGCACTGACAATACATATGTCAACAACAATTCAGCAGTGACTAAGAATAACGGGGTAGGTAAGAATGCACAAATTGGATTAAAATTGGTAATAAATACAACGGAATGAACGATCGGTTACATACACATTAAACGTTTATAGAACGCAATTCACGGAAAATATGAATTGTTAGGCGGAGCGAAATAAGACACGACCATCAGCAACGATAGATATCGATACACGATATACGAATATGGACACACAAAAACATTTTGCACCCTACGCTCAGTCTGCGTTGCCTGCGGGGATGTACATCTCACTGAGCCTTGCCCCGTAAATAAGGAGGACCCATCTGCCAAAAAATTTAGCAACTGTGGAGAAAACCACACTGCCAACTATTGAGGTTGGTGTCTGTCTATAAAGAAATAAAAAATTGCCTAACCCAATAAAAAACTGCAGCTCGAAGCCCAGTCATTCGACAAAACTTGCCGTATATACCATCAACTACGACCCCAGGAGTTTCTTTTGCTAAGGCGTTAAGTTACACGAACGAGTCGTTAGCCTTAGTCTCTAAACCAAAACGTCGCATCAGCCATCATTTGCTACAACTTATCTACATGCAACATCAATTCATATCGAAACTCAAAGTGGTTCATTAAACCTAGCCGCAGTGTACTGCCCACCGCGTTTCTCCGTTTTCGAAGCGGAATTTGAAAAATTCTTCGACCTATAAGGTGACTGCTTTATAGCAGCTGGTGACTACAATGCCAAGCATACCCATTGGGGTCTCGACTCAGCAACCCGAAAGGATGAAAACTATATAATGTCATAATCACACCACGAAACAAGCTTGACTTTATTTCTCCGAGCAGGCCTACATATTGGCCCACAGATCCAAAGAAGCAACCCGATTTGATTGATTTTGCTGTTACAAGAAGAGTGCCGCAGGCTCAGATTCGTGTAGAGCACTTAACACACCTATCATCGGATCACTCGCCAATCCTACTTCACCTTTATGCCCATCCACAGTTCTCAAAACAGCCACACTTTCTTACTTCTAGCAAAACAGATTGGCTCAAATACAAGAAATATATAAGTTCCCATATAATCCATAATCCCATAATCTCATGTAATGTCACTGGCTGCAAACAACTTCAGTCCAATAATAACAGGTAATATTGAAGCATATTGAAGACCTGCTACGCGATAAGAGCAGGCTTCGGCGAGAATGGCAAGCCCATAGATCACCTGACTCGAAGGAGTGGTTAAAAAAAGACAACCAAAAGATGAAAGAAACGAGCTCAAATATATAGAGCAACTCTTCGCAACAGCAAACGATTCGCACTGTGGAAAGCTAAATAAGGCGAATGTCCCCCAACGGAAAGTGAATCACCGTTTCGTACACCAACAGAAGAGTAGGCTGGCAGCATCAAAGAGAAGGCAAATACATTTGCCGTTCATGTAAAAAAACGTCTTCAAACCACATTCAGCAACAAATAGCTTTGTGCTGCCACTAACCAAGACATGAAGCCACCACGCCTAATATTCCAAGCAGGAGAAGTTATAAGAGTCATTAAGGACCAAGTCTCCAAGCAAAAAAAAGCGCCGGGGCACGACCTCGTCTCCCCTAAAATAATCATAGATTTGCCGAGCTGTGCAGTATATTTTCTCACCATAATTTTCAACAGCATGATGAAATAGGGCTACTGTCCTCAACAATGGAGGAAATCTGTCATTACAATGATCCATAAAGTTAAAAAAGACAAGGCCCAGCCATCATCACATAGACCTATCAGTCTCATGAAGTGTCTATCAAAGATATTTGAAAAGCTGCTCCTGAGTCATATCAAACAACACCTACCCTACACACCAACAGTGCAATCACAATGCACCAATTTGGATTTCGCGAAAAACATGGAACCATTGAACAAGTAAACATGGAACCATTAAACAATTAAGCTGGATAACCTCTGAGATACGAAATGCATTTGAAAGACGAGAGTATTGCTCCTCTGTCTTTCTGGATGTCGCCCAAGCTTTTGACCGCATTTGGCTCTATGGCTTAATTCACAAAATCAAAACATTACTTCCACGGAACACCCATAAAATCTTACAGTCAAAGTGAAAGCAAAGTATCAGGTAAAACTTCTGGCCCATCCTAAAAGACTTGCGCAGTCTTTAACTTGGCACACTAGCCCTACACGACTCCGGCGGAGAGACCTCCCCACCCAGCAATAATAGTTAGGGCCGTACTTTAAATAATTAATTTTTATTAATCTAAATATATTAGATTAAGATTTGCCTACTTGTCATTAGTCTCCCAAGAGAGAAGATTCGATAAATAAAATACCGTATAAGAAAAACAACAAAAAAACAACAAAAGATCCAGAACGGTGTCCAGGGCTTTACTGGGGTAGTGCGTAGCCTGCCAGTTATGAAAAGCTCTTCCATGCGTTAGACTCAGCTGAGTTTGTTAAGGCAGGGTTTCTTGTCCAGGGCTGGCCACTATACTAACACTCCGCAGAGCATGATTGGTCGTATGATGGCGGTGTAGAGACATCCATTCCCCATTTTAGACCGATGGTTTTCTGCAGGTATAAGGGGCTCAGTATTGCCCAGTTTCCAATCGAGGTTTCTGTCGGAATCTTGTACTTCCTACAAAAAGAGCCCTAGTTCCGTTTTAGATGGGCTTACACCTAGTCCGTATTTGTCTGCCTATTTTGACCGATTTTTTAAAGTACTTGTACATGCACTCATATAGCGTCTGTGGAATTCTATTGCAGAACATTCTATGGAAACATAATCCGCATACGATACCACGGGGCAACTACCCCTATGTCTCCCGCAGCATTTCTAGCATCTGATCGATCAGGCTGCCTACCGGGAATCTACCTGGCTTGCCAGCCTCAGGAATAACGAGGGGGAACGTTGTGAGTTGCTGCTGCGACCGCAACTCTACATTTATACCCGATACATAGTCAGTATGGCTACATTGAACGACAAAGAGTGCGTGCGAGAGACACAGAAAATCAGTCAGAACGGGTCGACGGGCGCTGCGTAGCCACTGCAAATTGATTTGTTACTTTTGGCTATAATAATAATCCGATCTGATTCGGATTCGTCAAGATTCGGCAATCTGGTAGATATAGCCATTCTCCTATCTTCAAAATTGTGGTTGCCACAGATTTTCGTTGTTTATGGCTGCAGAAGGGGGTGGGCCGAAATTTTGCAACACACTTGTAGCAGTGAGCTCTCTACAGTGAGCAAAAAGAAATACTCTTGTAACAGTGAGTTCTGCAGTGAAAAATTACAAATAGTTTTGTAACAGTGAGAGCTCTACAGTCAGGTCTAATAGTCTCTGAGATCTGTGGATGCCACAGATTTTCGTCCTTTGCGGGGACGGAAGGGGGTGGGGCAAATTTTTAAAACAAACTCGTCAAGGTCCGATATCACAGGAGTGTGGATACCAAATTTGGTTGCTCTAGCTCTTATAGTCTCTGAGATCTAGGCGCTAATGTTTTGCGCTAAGCAAAGCCGGCTATGATACGTGTGTGTTAGAGAGAGACAGGGCGAGAAAAAATTTAATTGTTTTCTTCATTCTGGCTATAATAATAATACGATCCAATTCAGATTCTGCAGTCTAGAAGATATAGTCATTCTCTACGATTCTGCGTTTTAGGTTTTCTTGTGTCTTTAAAATTGTGGATGCCACAGATTTTCGTCCTTTGTGGGGGCGGAAGTGGGCGGGGCGAAGTTTTGAAATACAATTGTAGCAGTGACATATCACAGAGGTCTGTATACAAAACGTCGTTGCTCTAGCTCTTATAGTCTTTGAGCACTAGGCGCTGATAAGGACGGACAGACGGACAGACACACATGGCTCAATCGACTCGGCTATTGATGCTGATCAAGAATATATATACTTTATGGGGTCGGAAACGCTTCCTTCTGGACGTTACACACATCCACTTTTCTCACGGCTAATGATGTATCTGCCTTTAGGCAAAGCAAAATAAAAGCCGTCGGCTTAAAGGTGGAGAAATTTTTCTTCTCTTATGCCAGGGAGACCGCTTAACCTCCTGAGATGAATTTCAGCCGTCTAGGCCCCTTACTTTTTACACTCTTTATTAATGACTTGCCTTCCGTATTAACATACTCTCGAGTACTCATGTATGCGCGTGATGCTAAGCTCCGTGTCCATTATAAGAACATTTCACTTCAATCTCGCTTGCAATCCGATCCTAATAACTTTCAGTAATGGTGTAGTGCAAATTTATTACCACCTAATGCTTCAAAATGTAATGTAATGACATTTCATCGCTCCATCCCCTTGTTGGTTCCGGTGAATCTCTTGAGAAAATTACCCTGCTTGATGATATTATATATATTATTATATTAGACCACAAGCTAAAGTTTTGCGAACACATTTTACACATGGTAAATAAGGCCATGGGCGTGCTATGGCCTTGGCTATATAACACAGACTCTCTATATCTTGCTAGTTCGTCCGATTTTAGAATACGGCTCTTGTGTAAGGTGCCCCCAGTACAAAGTACAACCGTATAAAATCAGTCCAGAAAAACTGTTTACTTTTTGCTTTGCGCTGCCTTAACTGGGATGCAAGTGTGAGATTGCCATCTTATCCTAACAGATTGCTTTTAATAAACCATCCATCCATAGATAATCGTAGAAATGTGCTTGGTGTGATTTTTGTACACAACTTGATCAAGGGTGAGGTAGGTTAGGTTAGGTAGACGTGGCTACCAAGCTCACTAGGGGCCTATCACATTTAGGTCGATTTCAGCCCGTTGTGATACCGCTTGGGATCTTCCATTTCCTGCGACGTGAGACTTTATGTATCCCATCCAGATGCTCTTACAAAGTTTGCGATCTTACTGAGACATAGTGTAGACATCTCTAAAATGTCAGTTAAGAAGGGCGAGCCCAAGTGTTGTAGCCTTCTTCTGCTGAGAGCTGGACAGGAGCAGAACAGGTGTACCACTGTCTCCTCCACTTCCTCGTCTCATTACATGGGGCACCCAGCCTATTAGCGTGGAGGTGCGCTGCACCTTTTTCTGCCTAGCTTGCAGAGCTCAGAGGTACGCTTCCTATCTATGGTCGGCCATGATTGCCGAGTTATGCGACATCGTGGCACTAATTGCCACATATCGTCATTTAGTCGCTATGTCGATATGCTTACAGGTTGCCATTGGCATACAAAGATCCTCCTTATCTTGGAGAAGGGGGACTGTTGTACCAGATCTGACAAACTTGTCTGCCATACAGTTGCCCTCAATGTCCTGGTGGCCTGGGACCCATATAGGGCTAATAGCAAAGTGCTGAGCCATCTCGTGAAGATATTTGCGGCAGTCTGCCACGGTTGCCGCGTTCGAGCAAATCGCATTTACCGATTTGATCGCAGTTTGGCTGTCACTAAAAATGTTTTACTGGGTTGCCATAACGGTAACTGCTTGAAAGCAGTTTAGAGCCTCTTGTCAAAAATTTTGGCTTTCTTTTTACCTACGGAGTATGTTCACATGACTCCTCTTTTCGGCGAATGAATGAAAGAGCCTCTTGTCAAAAATTTTGGCTTTCATTTTACCTACGGAGTATGTTGACAGCACTCCTCTTTTCGGCGAATGTATACGTTTTGGCTTGGGCTCTAGTTGATGGCAACTCGTCCCCAACCAATTTACCAACATACTCTCTTAGTTTATAACTTTCTCTTAGTTTATAAATGTATCTGTATTTTGTATGAATGCTGAGTTCTTTTAGTAAGTTAAGAAGTGGCCCTAACAATAGATATATGGACTGAAACAATGTCCATGCTGAGCTTTTTCGGCAATAACTAAAATTGCGTTTTGCCTGGGATCCGCGCGTAACAGCCTTCTGCTGGTTTCACACGGGCCACTTGACGGTGCAGTAACTGCATCGCCACTTGAAAGATGCAGTCATTGCATGTCAACGTCCAATAATATCGGAAAAAAAAGCCTACTAAGTTGTTTGTTAAGGAAAAATGAAGTGATTAATGGAAAAATGTGAGCTGAAAAGTTAAAAAAACATATAGTTCGCGACCGGTAATTAATTTAATTTTTAAAAAACCAAAAGAGATCATTTGTTGTGTTAATACTCGAAAGAAAGCTACTAGTGTATGTATATTTTTTTTAAATAAATGAATCGTTTTCGAATATTCCGTTTCGCAGATTTTTGCATATTACTAGGTTACGATAAAGTTAATTTCTATTTCGCGTACGTTCGCGACCACATGTTTATTTATATCATTATGAAAACTAAAACTCTCTGAACCCCATTGTTCGAAGCAGCAGACGTCAATAACTCTTAAGAAATTTCAATTTCAAACCGAAGCACACAAATTGGTAAATTGGTAGTCGCAAACTGTAATGCGTAGGTAACAGGCACGAGGCCGTACGTTTTCTTGTTCGGCTCGCTACTTGCTTACAGAGGTATATATGTATAGCGGCAGCGAAGCAGCAGAAAACTACCATATGCCCACGAGACAGAGCCGTTGTGGTACATAACCATGGTTGTGTACATAACCAAAAAGGCAAATGGAAATATTAGGTTGGCTCCGGTTTTCATTTACTTTGGCGGATTACGTTTTCAGCCAAAACGCTTCGTTTTCGTTTTTAGGTTTTCCCGTTTTCACAAATATTTGGTATCGATATGTTTAATTTTCTCATCGATTATGGCAAACAAAACAGCTGACCTAGCTGCTTCGAAAATAAACAGCGTCATTTTTTGAAGTAAAATTTTTCCTACAACTTCAGAAAATGAGCGATTTAAGAAGATCAAGACATCTTAGATGCAACACTTCTGTATTTAGCATGTCTGACGAGCTGTAAGTATGTAACAACATGTAACAAAAAAATTAAATTGCTAACAAATTAATTGGTTGCACCATTGGTTGCACATGTTCTGCATGTCACGCGCATGTTACGCACATGTTACGAGAACAGTCTGTTATGTGCAAAAATTTATTTCTTGCCATCGTTCCGATAACCAAATCGGATTGCGTCAGCTGTTTTCACCAAAACGAAAATGGCTGTTCCCCTGACCAATTATTTTTGAGCCAAATTTAAGTTTAAAGTTTGTTAAGTTTTCTTTTATCGCGTTCATCCTATGGACGCTTTCAGTGCATACACGCACGCAGATACTATGTAACGTTCTTACTACTTATAATCCACAGCTTGGACCCTTTCGTTAGTCAGTCGGTCTGTCCTCCTACACCTAAATCGAAGTTCGCGGCCACCGCTTCTAACAAAAAGACAAAAAAAACATCGAACAATAAACGCCAAATTTTAACCATACCAACGGAGAAATTTTTAATTTGTAAATGTGGAGTCAGAGTTGCCGAGTTTGGTGACCCCGACGTGATCGCCGTGGACTTGTCGTGTGTTAAAAGTGATTCATGCAGTTCGTTAAATCAAATTCGAAGGTTAAACGTAAGATTTGCTGAAAGGAGCGAGCCAAAGATCGTTGTGGCCGACCGTATTCGTTTTCGCTTCTATTTCGCCGTCTGCTTCAGCCTGCGCAGCGCTTTGTTGAGACCGGCTGCATAGAGTTCTAAGTGTGGTCCGTTAGTTTTCTTCGCATCCTCTTTCGTCGTTTGCTTCAGCCAGCTCTCGTGACCGGCTGCATATATCTCTCTCTTGAATTCGAACTTGAAACAGAGCAGAACATCTCGATCGTTCGCTTGTGCATAACTGTTGGTTCGTTTTCGGTCGTCGCTTCGTTGCTTTGCCGCCGCATACATTTCGGACATACATTTTATTTAACTCTGATCGACTTATAAACTCCGCGTTAACAGTCTATAGCCGAAACCATGGGCAAGAGAAAAAATAGTAGAAGGAGTGGATCGTTGGCTATGGGCAATGATAGTGATACTGTGACAGTTGGCAATGCTCCATCTGGTGAAAGGGTTAGTGCGAACGCAGCCACCACCCAATTCCCTACATCGAGGATTTCCTTAATGAGGCTGAAGGCTAAAGCCATTTTCGATAGGCTAGAGTCCATACGCACAGAGATGGATCGTGAAAAGCTGCGCCAAATGGATGAATATGATCTGCGAGGATTGTTGGAATCATTGACGGAGCTTAAATCTAATTTTATTGTGGCACACACCAGTTTGGAGGAAGCGGATTTTGAGTCTATGTCCAGTGAAATACCTGAGCTGGGCAAGCGTTCTCAGCCCACGCATTGTTCCACGTTTCGAATGAATCAAAGTGAATCCCAATCCATTATGTACAAGGCCAATCGGTCGCGCTTGCCACAGCTGCAGCTGCCCAAGTTCAGCAAAGCCTATACAGAGTTGACAAGCTTCTAATCTATGTTCACCGCTGTCATTGATAGTGAAAATGACCACACTTTTATCGAGAAGCTACAGCATTTGCGGTCATGTTTGAGTGGAGCGGCTTTGGACACCATCGGCTCGTTGGAGATGAGCGAGGCTAACTACAATACAGCATTAGATATTCTCAAAAAACAATTTGCTAATAAGCTTCTCATTTTTCAGGCATACATTAAAGATATATTTTGGCTGGCTCGTGGAGATTGAACGGTCAGCAAGCCATCACCTCACATCTTCTTGAATAATCGCCCACGGAATCTGGCAGAATTTGGACGACTCAAGTTAAATGGCAAGCAGCTTTGTCGAATGACGATCTTCCATCCTAGGGAAAAATGTCTGCCTTTTTGGAACAAAGCTGTCGTACCCTTAAAAGCATTCATCACTCCATGCAAGCTAAGATGCTCAGGTCGGCAAATTAGGAGAAACCGTGAGTACACATCATAGAAAATCGTTCGTAGCACGAACCATATGATTGCCAATTGTCAACGGCTCAAAAGTTAAAAGTTAATATAATCGTCACAAGGAAGCAAATAGGCTCTTGTTGTCCATTAATTGCCTACGAAACATCCATCACGTGAAAGATTGTAAATCAGATCGCTGCCGTACTTGACAATCGAAGCACCACATTATTTTGCATTTCCTTCATTTAGCAGAGACATTCCACAATGTTTCTCCAAATAAAGCTTCACAAGCACAACCAAATTCCTCCTTGCCGCAAGCTTGTATATCCCAAAGTCCGTCTGATCTTGTTCTATTAGCCACCTTCGTCGTTTTCGTCAAAAACAGCACTGAAACTTTTATGCCATGTCGCGCACTGTTGGACTCGGGATCGAAATTGTATTTTTTAACTACTAGTCTAGCTAATCAGCTTTAATTTCGAAAAACCAAATCGCTTACCGCAGTCTCTGGCATAGGAGATGCTAGCTTCTCAACTGAAGGTTTCTCGGTGGATCCCGTTCTGAAATCACGGATTTCAGATTTCACCACTAGCATCACTGCCGTCGTTGCCCAGAAGATTACGGATAATCAACCTTTCGTTTCAATTAGCACAGCAAATTGGCCTATACTTTCGAATATCCAGCTTGCTGACCCTTCGTTCCTTAAGCCGAAGCGAGTTAATCTGCTCATCGGAGCAGGACTTTTCTTAAAATTTAGCTGGCGCCTGGACTTTCGTTGCTGCAGAAGACTCATGTCGGATGAATTCTATCTATCTATCTTATCGTAACCCAGTCTTCGGATGACACCAATCACAGCATTCGGCTCGATCGCCGAGTTGGATCGCTAGGGTAACAAAGGAGGAACTTCACTGCAAGGTATACTTCGTCAACCATCACACTCGCTTACCCTCAGGAGAATATTCCGTTCGCTTGTCAAATTGTGGCGGGACTCTCTTGATGTCGACATACAGATCTTTAAATTAATCACAGTCTCCTATGGGACTAAGACTGCGTCGTTTTTAGCTATTCGAGCTATGCATCAGCTAGCCATGAATGCGTGGTCTTCGCATCCATTGGTGTCGGAAAACATACTACAGGACTTCTACGTGGTAGACATGATATCTGGAGGCGATTCGGTCGAGGTAGTAATGGATATTATCCGTCAAACCACGTATCTTCTTGCTCGAGGAAATTTTCAATTATTCCAGTTTCCCTGATGTGCTTCGTAAAGTCTAAGAGGCCAAAACGGAAAGTTTTTTGAAGCTGGATGATGGCAGTGATGTAACCAAAGCGCTTGGGATCATTTGGGAGCCCCATAAATACAAGTTTTGGTTTAAATTTGCTTCTCAAATCGGTGTTGGCTAGCACACTAAGCGTTCGGTGTTGTCAACAATTACACGGTAATATGATCTACGAAAATAACCATGCAGCGCATGTGGAGAGACAAGCTGCAATGGGATGAAAGTCTTCCTCGGCCTTTGAAATCGGCATGGACTGAGTTTTGCAAGGACTTCGTTACTGTGTGTCGCGCTACATTTCCTCGCTACGTACTTCAACCTAAGGCACCGTTTGAATTGCATGCCTTCTGTAATGCCCGTCTCCAGGCCTTGTATCTATGCTTATTCGTGTACGGATACCGCCGCTGAGTATCATTTGCTTTGTTCGAAGGCTAGGGTTGCCACACTGAAAACACTCACGGTGTTTACGCTTGAACTATGTGCAGCGTTCCTAATACAACAACTTACGAGGGGCATGGAATGGGCATGGATTGGCGCCAAGATGCCTCAGGAGCTCCTGCATTCAAGTTTCTGGATGAATGGACCTTCCATCTTGCAAGGCGAAAGAAGTTGCTGGCCTGGACGGTGCTCGCCAGAAGTCAATCTTCCAGAAATTAGACATCGTGTATTGCTTTGCGTATCGACGTCTTGCTTTCGTTTAAGCACATCAACTGATTCGGAGTCATGATGTGCATTTTTGGCTACGTCCAGAAATTCAGAAGTAAGACGAAGTCACCGGATCTCTCGTCTGAGGACCTTCGCAACGGATCGCATTTGTTTTGCAGAACAGTCCGTTGACTGTTCAACGGGCTCACCTGTATCCTGAGTACCTTACTCAGTATCTTGAGTACCTTGTGTCATATCGCTCTCGTCCTTTATAGATGACTTTGGTTTAATTCGTGTTGGTAGTCGCCTGCGGCCCTCAACTCTCGGCTTTGATGCACGCCACCCAACCATATTGCCCAGAGATCATACATTAACGTTCGTCATCATCACGCCCTTTCATCGGAAGCATCCCCATGTTGGTCCGCAGTCTCTACTTGGAGCGATTTGGTTACAGTTTTGGCCCATCGGCGGCATGAGAACTATTGCTCGCGCCTTGCAGAAATGCGTCATCTGCTGCCGATCCAGACCCCGTCTAGTGGAATACATCATGGCTGACATACCGTAGGACCAAGTACAGGATTCACCTGCATTCAGCGTCACTGCGGTCTGCGATGACAACTGCGGTCCCTTCTACTATAAGCCAAATTGGCGCAGTCACACGCCTACTAAATGTTACATCAGCGTCTTCATCTGGTTTGCAACGAAAGCCTCTGGCTAGAATTGGTGAAGGACCTAACAGCTGCTTGTTTGTTGAGTGGCCTCAAATGCTTCGTTGCCACGCGCAGCATTCCCCAATGCATTTTGGGAATTCGGACCTGCGGCGGCTATTTCTGAGCGAGAAGCATAGAGCTGAAGTTCCAACAGATCTTTTGAAAGCGTTGGAGTGAGAAGTACTTGGCTCTACTACATCAACGTGCCAAATGACGCACACCATAACCCTCGATCAGGTCAACGACGTCGTCTGTATCAAGTACTGTGTGCGAGCTACTATCCTGCGGACACCATCTGGAACCACTCGTCGAGCTGTCAACAAGTTTTGCGTCCTTCCCGTTGTGGATCCTGTTAATAGCCCTGTTTTTTCAACGGGAGGGAGTATGTTCGGAGCAGCAGCCGTCAATAGCTCTTAAACAATTTCAATTATCTCATCTAACATCTCTTATCCGAACTTTCTTAAATTATCTGTTGTCGCGCTCATGTAACTTGCGCTTTAATGCATAGACTCACATATACGTTCCTATTTCTTACTGCTTATATGTTCTTACTTCTTACTGCTAATATTGCAATGATTCGCTCGTTTCTTGGTAAGTAATATTTATGATCGAACGCGAAGTAAACGGAATTGTTAACAACAACAGCAAAATCGTTTCGCATTCTTAAAATTTGAACACCCAAACTCGAAGTTCACGGCCACGGCCTCTAATCGTTGTAAATAAAAACATCAAAAAATAAACCATTATATAAACATTTAATAACGGTGTCGGGTCAAGCAGCTTAAATATTGTAAATTAGTGCCAGTGGTGCGGCCCAAAGGAAATGCATTTTGTTGTTGTCATTTCCAATGCCCCCACTGTAAAGATCATTTGCTACCGCATATGCACATGCAGCGGAATTCTTTCGTCTCCTTACATCTCAAGCTCTCGTACTCGGCTTAACAGCGGCCCCGAGCAGCTCGGCATTTCGGCATTGGAGACTGTTCGGTCGCTGGAAATCTCAGATGGCAATTATGCTGTGGCATTAGATTTGTTGGAAAACAGATTCAATAATCGGCGATTGGTCTTTCAGGCACACATCAATGAGATCTTGGCGCTCCAGACTGTGGAACCTGGGTCAGTGGTCATGCTTCGGGAGCTTTCAGACAAGTTCAATTCCCATATGCGCGCGCTCCAGGGTTTGGGCACCACTGAGCAGATCGCAGGATGCATCGTCGTGCAGGAGCTTCTCCGAAAACTGGATCCAGCGAGCCAAGAGAAGTGGGAGGAACGATTCAACGACCCCGCATTCGCAAACTTAATTCCGTCGTGGGAATCTATGGCCTCGTTCTTGGAGCAGCGATGCAGATCATTGGAGACGATGGACTTTTCTATGGCAAGCTATGCGTTGAACAGTCAGGTGGGCAGAAGTAGAAAGCATAATAATTCTAGGTCCACATTGGTTACAACGAACCAAACTGTAGCACGCTGCGCGCTGTGCAACGATGGTGCTCACGAGGTCCAGCACTGTCAGAAGTTTAAAGCGCTGTCCCCCACAAATCGCCATAAAGAAGCCAAGCGGCTTTCGTTGTGTATAAATTGTCTCAGAACAGGGCATCGATTACTTCAGTGCACCTCGAGCAACTGTCGTACCTGCGGGGGTAGACACCATACCCTCCTTCATTTTGGTAGCCCTGAAGATACCGCAGTCCAAGGGAAATCAGCGCCGAATACTCCATCTCAGTCTGCGCTGTCTGAGTCTACGCCGTCTGCGCTGTCTGAGTCTACGCCGTCTGAGCATACCACTGAGCCCTCTACTTCAGCGTCTACCTCGTCTGCCCTTATTGCCCAAGATCTCAGGAATGGTGTTGTTCTACTTGCCACGGCCACGGTCTTAGTCAAAATCGTTCCGGAGTTTTCGTTCCCTGCCGAGCGTTGCTGGATTCCGGCTCCCAGTTGCATCTGATAACTTCTCGTTTCGTGAATCAGCTTCAGCTTCGAAAATGAAATCATCGACTGCAGTCTCGGGAATAGGCGACTCTAGCTTCGTCACGGATGGATTTTCGGTCAACGTTAGCCTGCACTCTCGCTCATCGGATTACTCAACTCTCATCACTGCCATTGTAGCCTCTAGCATAACCGATCGACAGCCAAGCTTTGGAATTGACACTCAAAACTGGAACATTCCATCGAACATACCACTAGCTGATCCGGAGTTTTATAAGCCGCAGCGCGTCGATCTGCTAATTGGCGCAAGTCTGTTTTTCGAACTCCTGTGTGTTGGTCAGGTCAAGCTACTGCCAGGATTGCCTTCAATTCAGAAAACGCGCTTGGGATTGGTCGTGTCTGGAGGTTGTTCGCGTTTAAAAGGTTCCTCGTTGATGGTCTCTCGCGCTCGGGCCGTAGCTGCTGAGGATAATAGTCCAGAGGATCGGCTTGAGGTGCTTCTTCGGAGGTTTTGGGAGGTAGAAAATTGCATCGAACCAATAGTAAAGTCTACCAAAGAAGAGCTAGATTGTGAAGCACACTTTGTGCAGCATTTCCGTCGACTACATAAAGGCGATTATTGTGTTCGGCTGCCAGCAAAATATAATTTGGATCTCCTTGGAGAATCTTACAATCAAGCGCTTCGTAGATTCCTGACCCTTGAGAGAAAGTTAGATCGTCGCCCTGATGTTAAATCTCAGTATGCAGCATTTATAAAGGAGTACCTTGATTTAGGCCATATGTCTCAGGTTCCTGCCCAGTCAATCAGCAACTGCCGATATTTTTTGCCTCACCATTGCGTCATGAAGGAAGATAGTTCTACGACCAAGCTTCGCGTCGTTTTTGATGGATCCGCTTCAACCTCATCTGGATATTCCCTGAACGACGTTTTAATGGCTGGTCCCGTAATCCAACCCAAACTGTTTCATATTCTTGCTCGATTTCGGTCATACGCCGTTGCGATTACGGGAGATATCTGTAAGATGTATCGTTGTGTAAGAGTCTCGACCGAGGATAGCAACTTGCAGTGTATTCTGTGGAGAAACTCCAGGGAAGAAGACTTGCGTGTGTTTCAATTGGACACCGTTACTTATGGGACGAAGCCTGCCTCCTATTTATCTGTGCGAGCGATGCATCAGTTGGCAATGGACCAGCAGATGGCGTTTCCAGTTGGAGCTGAAATCCTTCGCCGTGACTTCTACGTGGATGACTTGATATCTGGAGCCAGCTCTCAGGAAGAGGCTATCCGAATTCGGGAGCAAACTACTGGAATTTTGTCTAGAGGTCAGTTCAGGTTGAGGAAATGGTGTTCGAACGTCCCTGCTGTGCTGGATGGAGTTCGGAAGAGGACAAGGAAACATTTTTGAAGTTCGACGATGGCAGCCATGTGACTAAAACTTTAGGACTTGCTTGGGATCCGGTTTCTGATCTACTATTATTTTCGTTCTCGGCCCTTCAATCTTCTTTGAATTCCTGCAGGCGCTCTGTTTTGTCATCCATAGCGCGATTCTACGATCCTCTCGGACTAGCTGGTCCCGTAATTACTAAATCCAAAATCTTTCTCCAGCGTTTGTGCCAAGAGAAGTTGTCCTGGGATGAAAGCCTTCCAGTCGCACAGAACACCGAGTGGCAGGAAATATGCACCAGTTTTGGTCAGATTCGTCGACTTGAATTTCCTCGGCTTCTACTCCTTCCAGACTCTACGCTGGAAATTCACGGATTTTGCGATGCCAGCATCGAGGCTTATGGTGCATGCATTTATGTCGTGTCCAAGGGTCAGCACTCCAGCAGTCACTTACTTTGTGCCAAATCTCGTGTGGCTCCTTTGAAGACACTTACAGTACCAAAGTTGGAGCTTTGTGGAGCGGAGTTGCTGGCTAGGCTCATATCTGAGATAGCTGGAATGAATGTCTTCAAGGGAAGGTGTTACTGTTGGTGTGATTCTGCCGTTGCGCTCTCTTGGATTCGGGACGAGCCGTCAAGATTTAATATTGTTGACGCCCCTTAATAGAATATAGGATTAAATTACTTTATAAAGGTTAACAATTTGAATATTTGAATTAATATGTAAATATTACTAAAATTGTGAATTAATTTGAGCGTTACATTATGTCAAGCGATTAGTATCAATACTGGAAAACTGTTGGAGGGACTTAGCTCGTACAAATATATTTGTTGCAAATAGAGTGTCAACGATTCAGGAAATGACCGAAAAATGGAATGGCGCTATGTTCCTACAGCTTTAAACCCAGCCGACATTCTGTCTCGAGGGGCTCATCCGACTGAGCTGAATGAGTCACCTCTTTGGGCTCATGGTCCTCCATTTCTTTGCGGCTCCTCAGATGACTGGCCACCCACTGTGCTACCTGATAAGCCAGCCCTTGAACTTCGTCGGAAGGCTCTTCTGGTTAAATCGCCCTACATGGACATTATTGCTAATTCCAAGTATGCGAATTCATTTGCCTCTTTGCAACGCGTTTTCGGATACATTCACAAGTTTTGCAACCGAATTCGGCACCCCGGACTCACTGTCTCAGACATTGAACATGGAACCCAGGTATTGCTGCGACTAGTCCAGCGTACTCAGCTATGGGAGGACATGAAGTCACTGCGGGCAAGGGGAGCAGTCTCCTCATCGAGCTCAATCGCATCGTTATCGCCATTCATTGATCAGTTTGGACTTCTCAGGGTAGATGGTCGACTGAAAAACTCTTCGTTGGATTTTGATGGCCGTCATCCAATCATCTTGCCCCGCAGCCATCCACTGACTCTTGCAATAATCTCCCATTTTCATGAGCGGAATCTGCACGCTGGTCCTCGAGCTTTGCTTGGACTAATTCGATCCCAATATTGGCCTATTGGGGAGGAAGACGGTAAACAAGGCAGTAAACAAGTGCGTAAGATGCTTTCGACTGAAGCCCAGGGTATTGGAGCATATTATGGCGGATCTTCCAAAGGAGCGGCTCGATGGTTCTCATGCCTTTGAGATCACAGGCGTGGACTTTTGTGGGCCGTTTTTCTACAAACCGGAGGCACGCAACAAGGCTCCAATCAAGTGCTACGTCTGCGTCTTCATTTGTTTCGCTACCAAGGCTGTTCATCTGGAGCTTATAAAGGACTTATCCACAGTTGCTTTTCTTCATGGACTAAAGCGCTTCATATGTACCAGACGAAAGCCGCGGCAAATTTGGTCAGACAACGCAACCAATTTTGTCGGCGCTAAGAATGAGCTGATGGAGTTAAAGCGCCTGGTCCTCAGCGATGACCATCAGAAGGCGCTGCTGGATTTTTGCTTGGTCGAGGCTATGGACTGGCATTTCATTCCTCCGCGCTCCCCTCATTTTGGTGGTCTATGGGAGGCTGCAGTGAAGACGGCCAAGTACCACTTCTACCGTGCGATAGGCAACTCGGTTCTTGGATTTGACGAGCTGCGGACGCTGTTGTGCCACATCACGGCAGTGATTAATTCAAGACCTTTAGTTTCAATTTCAGAGAGCCCTGCCGATCTAGATGTTCTAACTCCAGCGCATTTCTTGAATGGTGGCCCTCCTGCTTCGTTCGCTGAGCCTGACGTCACTCAGCTAAACTTCGATCGCCTGGACGGCTGGCAGCGCGTTTCATACCTGCAGCAGCTCTTTTGGTCCCGGTGGAAGGAGGAGTACATCACGTCACTGCAGCAGCGCTCAAAGTGGCGCACTGCGAAGCCCAGTTTAGCAGTCGCAGATCTGGTTCTTGTCAAGGATGAGAATCTTCCTCCCATGAAGTGGCCACTGGCGAGAGTGGTCGAGCTTTTGCCTGGACGAGATGGCGTTTCCCGAGTTGCTGTGCTGAAGACGTCATCTGGAATCACCAAGCGCGCCGTCAACAAGCTGTGCCTGCTGCCCCTTAAAGATGCTGTTGAAAGTCAGGCTTCCAACGGGGGGAGTATGTCGGGTCAAGCAGCTTAAATATTGTAAATTAGTGCCAGTGGTGCGGCCCAAAGGAAATGCATTTTGTTGTTGTCATTTCCAATGCCCCCACTGTAAAGATCATTTGCTACCGCATATGCACATGCAGCGGAATTCTTTCGTCTCCTTACATCTCAAGCTCTCGTACTCGGCTTAACAGCGGCCCCGAGCAGCTCTAACGCTCTCGGGCTATCCTACTCTCTCGCTCGCGTCTAATCTTGCTGCATAGGGCCCGGCAATTTGGCCCGTCAGCCCTTGCATGGGCTGTCTTGAGCTAATCGTCGCAGCTATTAGATTAACATCCTCGCATCAATCGTTCGCCCAATCATCCCCATATGTACATACGCGATAAGTTGGTTTACATATGCAATAAATTGTGAATTATATACAACCTCTCGACTTTCAAAATTGCAACAGTTATTAAAAACGCTTAATAGCTTAACAAACGGAGAACTCTTATTCGTTAATGTGGAGTCAGAGTTGACGAAAAAGCTCGGCAGCAAAATGCTTCCTAACCGCAAAAAAAAAAGTGGTGAAAATTTTTGTTTTCCATCTTTTTTATACACTAAAAGCATACGAACATACGTTCGCGACCGGCGGAAACTCCCATATTTTAGTGGTTTTTTATTTGTTTAGAATATACATATGTATGTTTGATTTTGTTCAGGGCAGCAACTGTAACAGGGCAACCGCGCTGTTAGCACCCCAGTCTAACAGCCTGTTATCGCTGCTGGGTACCGCGCTCAGTTAACAGCCAGTTACATCGCCCTCTGCCTCTTTCTCGCTCTCTCCGTTCTGTGCGCTCTTAAGATCCGCACGTCGCTCACCGTTTTCGTAGCATGTAAGCTAGAATCAGCCGTAAGCCGTTTCAACCGGCCGACATACTACACGAATCACCAAATATACGACATACATATTGGAGCCCACCTGCATTTTGTTATTACGACGGAGTTGGAGTTATTCTACAATACTGTTCTCTTCGTTGGATAATTACGTCTCGATCCGCCCCCTACAAACAGATTTAGTTTCAATATATGTTTGCCTTTATTTAATTGTCGACTAAGAATTTTGTTATTTAATGCGCCTATACACCTATACACATACTAAAAATACTAATTTAACTACAAAAATACATAGCTTATTAATTTCGATATTCAAGGCGATATGGCCGATATTTATTACGATATGATATCTACGAGCACAAACCATACAGTATATAGATGTGCCAGTTCATACAACGAAGATGTCACACAGCGTACACAGAAAACTTAATAGCAGGGTCTTCGGCTCTGGCGTTCAACTACCGGCACGTCATCATGAGCCAGCTAGCAGAGCAACGCTATAAACATTTGGGTTGATAGTACTGCGGATTTGCGAGGGTCCCGAAATAATTCCGTTAATATAGACCGGGACAGATCCAACTACGGCTCTAGTATTATTTCTGCAACCAAGGCGCCGCACCAAAGCGGATTAAATTGGAAAATCTGGAGGAGATTGTTCGGAAAATGCTTGAAGTCCAGCAGGAGCAGTAGATATTACAGGATGATCACCAGGAAACAAAGCGAGAGATACTTCAGCAAATTGCGAGCAGCCAAGGCAAAACCAACTTCCAAACAGATCTGCTGCAGTTTTTAAGGGAGTCCAAAGAGTAATGTACATATATAGTGTGGCGCGGTTCTTGGTTTACTTTTATTAACTTTTTTATTTCACGTCTTTTCTCTCTTCTTGTCGATCGTCGAATAGTTCGCATCAGACTTATCGCAGTATAATATCGCATAAAACTTATCGCAGTATCATATCGCATAAAACTTATCGCAGTATAATATCGGGATCGGTTAGGGTTAAGATCGGTAAGGGCTAATATGGAGTTGGTTAGGGTTAATATGTGTTGCCTTATAGGCTCTGCACACTGAGCACATCCCGGGGGAACGGTGGGATTTTTTGACAGATGTGAAACTCCGATTCACACTGGCACCATCCACCATCTACCATCCGTCAAAAGGAGCTGATGAGCATAATATTACAAAGTTTTG
Organism: Drosophila lowei; assembly: GCA_008121275.1. Lineage (NCBI taxonomy): Eukaryota > Metazoa > Arthropoda > Insecta > Diptera > Drosophilidae > Drosophila > Drosophila lowei. The sequence continues at coordinate 12,277,038 of CM017777.1, forward strand.
TTCTGAATTGTGAAATTTACCCAATTTTAAATTAGTAAGTTGGCTATATTATTGACTATCATAAAACAATCCTTATATGTACAATAAACGTTACTATTTGGACTCCATTAAAAATTGCAGCAGCTTTGTTTGGAAGTTTGTTTGGCCCTGGCTGCTCGCAATTTGCTGGAGTATCTCTCGTGTTGTTTCCTGGGGCTCATCCTGTAATTTCTGCTGCTCCTTTTGGACTTCAAGCGATTTCCGAACAATCTCCTCCAGATTTTCCAGTTTAATCCGCTTTGGTGCGGCGCCTTGGTTGCAGAAATAATACTAGAGCCGTAGTTGGATCTGTCCCGGTCGACATAAACGAAATTATTTCGGGACACCCGCGAATCCGTCAAATGTTTATAGCGAGATTTTCAATATGCAGTTCATTTGGACTTGCGTGTATTGTTTGTTTATTTAATGGCTGCAAAATACTACTCATAAAAAAAGAAAGCAAATACATATGTACATATGTTTACTTATTACCACCAATTTCAGGTCTCTTCATTTTGTATTGTGTCTTTTGTTTTTTTCCTTTTTTTAGTTTTCAACGATTTAAAATTCGAATTAAGATTTGAAATATGTCTAGGCGCGAACTATTTTTTGTTGCCATTCATTGCTTTTTAGGGTTGCACTTGAAAACCATCGGCTAACTATCGCATAGAAACGTGCGGTTTAGGAACATCCAAAATGGATGGTGGACTAACTGGGAAATTTTCAGAACGGAAAAACCTTACGGACCATCCCCGAAATGGATGGTGGATGGTCGTCAGTGTGAATAGCCTATTAGAATAGGTTGTTTTATTTTAGCCAATAATGTAGGCAATCTACTAATTCAAAATTGTGAAAATTTCACAATTCAGACCAAAACTTTGTAATTTTATGTATATCAGCTGCTTTTTGACAGTTGGTAGATGGTGGATGGTGCCAGTGTGAATCGGGGTTTCACATCTGTCAAAAAATCCCACCGTTCCCCCGGGATATGCTCAGTGTACAGAGCCTATAAGATTTGAAATATGTCTAGCCGCAAACTATTATTTATTGCTATTCATTGCTTTGTAGGGTTGCATTTGAAAACCATCGGCTAACTACCGCATAGAAACGTGCGGTTTAGGAACATCCAAAATGGATGGTGGAATAACTGGGACTTTTTCGGAACGGCAAAACTTTGCTGACCATCTCCGAAATGGTCGTCAGTGTGAATAGCCTATACTCCAAATTTTGATAACTCGGCATGATATGGTTCTTAGCCAAAGCTATTCGTAGAAACTTTGAATATATACTGCAGAGTCTAGTTTACATGTACAGTTGATAACATTAATATTCGGTTTTTTTTTTGTTCAACTTCAAACGCGAATAAAATGTATAAAACTTCAAAAAACGAGGGGGAACGTTGTGAGTTGCTGCTGCGACCGCAACTCTACATTTATACCCGATACATAGTCAGTATGGCTACATTAAACGACAAAGAGTGCGTGCGAGAGAGACAGAAAATCAGTCAGAACGTGTCGACGGGCGCTGCGTAGCCACTGCAAATTGATTTGTTACTTTTGGCTATAATAATAATCCGATCTGATTCGGATTCGGCAAGATTCGACAATCTGGTAGATATGGCCATTCTCTATGATTGTGCGTTTTTAATTTTCTCCAATCTTCAAAATTGTGGTCGCCACAGATCTTCGTTGTTTATGGCTGCGGAAGGGGGTGGGGCGAAATTTTGAAACACACTTGTAGCAGTGAGCTCTCTACAGTGAGCAAAAGAAATACTCTTGTAACAGTGAGAGCTCTATAGTAGGGTCTAATAGTCTCTGAGATCTGTGGATGCCACAGATTTTCGCACTTTGCGGGGGCGGAAGGGGGTGTGGCGAAATTTTAATAACAACTCGTCAAGGTCCGATATCACAGGAGTGTGGATACCAAATTTGGTTGCTCTAGCTTTTATAGTCTCTGAGATCTAGGAACTCATTTTTAGCAATAGGCAAAGCCGGCTATGATACGTGTGTGTTAGAGAGAGAGAGGGCGAGAAAAAATGAAATTGTTTTCTTCATTCTAGCTATAATAATGATACGATTCAGATTCTGCAGTCTAGAAGATATGGTCATTCTCTACGATTGTGCGTTTTTGGTTTTCTCGTATTTTTAAAATTGTGGATGCCACAGATTTTCGTCTTTTGTGGGGGCGGAAGTGGGCGGGGCGAAGCTTTGAAATACACTTGTAACAGTGACATATCACAGAAGTCTGGATATTGGATCTATTGATGCTGATCAAGAATATATATACTTTATGGGGTCGGAAACGCTTCCTTCTGGACGTTACACACATCCATTTTCACCACAAATCTAATATACCCCAATACTCATTTTGAGTATCGGGTATAATAAAAAATGTTAAATGGTAGAATAAAGTTTGCAGTATTACTTTTCAGAGAGGTATAAATATTAATGATTTTGTTTTAAATTAAAAGAAAAAATATAGCTAAACAAAAAAATACCAAAATTTGCGTTACTTTAATATTCGGTTTTTTCTTAAACGACTATTTGGTATGATACCCATTATTTGTTAATGTTTCGCTTAAGCATTTGGCATATTTCTTATGATTTTTGGGTATATTCATGGCCGATTTTGACCCACTCTTCTTGAAGCCGATCCTTTAACCTTTATATCCTTTAAAGGCGATATTGGCGTTTTGTGTACACGGCGGTCCAGCTAACTCCACAAATTTTCAATAAGTTTTAGATCAGGCGATTGGGGCGGCGTTTCCAATACTTTTGTGCAGTTACATAGCAGCCAAGACCGACCTTACTTTACTGGATTTATGCTTATGCTAGAGTAATACTCTAATACTTGTTAGAGAAGAGAGATGTAGATGACGGTGCGGTATGGAAGAGTGGTTTTTTACTTCCAATATATCACCTGTCAGCTAAAGCAAAGATGTAATAGTACTTGGGCATTACGAGATTAAAATCCTTTCCTTTTTCAACAGAAATTAGCTCCTTAGATGCAAATCACTTTTCGCCACGTGCCTCGATGCATGTTCAGTATAGTGCAGAAGTAAGGAGCACTTCACAAGACTATACTGCAAAGCCCGCCAAACCCAACACCCATGTTACGGATATGTATTTCACGCGTTCTCCACAGCCTAAGCGCAGGGACTTACGCCTTCATCCACATGCAGTTCGTACTGGTGATTACTATATGTTCGAAGAGTTTGATGATGATGATGATATGGATGTATATGAAGAATACGATTTTCTAGAGAAAGAAGATTTGCGTGCTCGACAAATGCGACTACCAGTAATACTAAAGAAAAATATATACTTTAATTTACTTTACTTTACATTAGATAATTATTTTAGTCAAAATCCAAAACAAATCCTTTTCGTGAGTCTCGTGGGAGTCAAGAATATAGCTATGAAGAAAACTCCGATTCCGATAACGAAGATTTTGATACGCATCCTGTGATTAAGCTTACATCAGAACTAATTGTCTTATTGACATTCAGATTAAATCGTCTTTCAAGAAATTATCGTTTTGTGCATAAGGTATTATCTGCCGAAAAAAAGACACTGCAAGAGATAAGCACTATGAACCGCCTGGGACTGTCAAACACTGCAGCAATGTTTGATTTTTTAAATCAATCATTGAATGAGTAAGTTTTTAATTGTAACTTTGGCGCTTATTAATATTAAAAAATACACAATTCAAAGCAAAATTAGCGCATCCGGAAGGGATTCTGGAATAAATTTAGTCTCTAAAGGAGATGATTTTACCACACTTGACCATAATGATTTTGTGCGAATGCTAATTTCTATGTGGTATGCACTTATAGCTAATACCCAGGCTATTTGCTATTTGGCAGTTTTTATTAACCAAGCAGCCAATTCGTCAATAATTTCCTTACCGATGCCATTTTTGGTTCTTTGCTGGGGTGCTCTTACATTGCCACGACCAACAAAAACTTTCTGGGTTACTCTTATTACTTATACACTGGCTATGATATTTTTTAAATCCATAATGCACCAAAAAATTGTTCTTGATCAACAATTTATAAATCGGAAAAAAAACACAGTGAATTTTGAACTAGTTATGAAACATGGGAATGCTGTTTATGATCTGCTTCTTCTTGTGGTACTCTTCTGGCATCGATATATGCTGAAAAAGCAAGGCATTTGGACTATGCTACGAACAAATTCAGAAGTCTTACTGCTTGAAAGAAATCGTACGTCTATTCAAGTATATCATTCACATATTAGTATTAAACTATTCCAGCCAGCAAAATAAGACGCACCTATAGCAAAGAAAAACCGGCAGATATATTGGAGCGTTTACGGTAAGAACGAAAAGATAGTAAAATTAATCTAAATGTGTTATTTAAGGCAAGAGGCAGGGGGTGAGCCCAAAGATCCCCACCACAGCAGTGCAAGTGAATTCGATCGAGACATCGATGATGTGCTTCGCCCGAGTATGGAAAACAAATATGTTTATCAGAACATTGAATCAGAGTATTATCGCAGAACAATGCAGCGTTTAGCGTAGGTATATTTTTAAAAAGATTCCGAAATGTAATAACAATTTTCTTGTAGGCACAAAGGAGGATTCTTGTCTGCATTTTATAAGTTTTTTTCAGCTTTGCGTCATAAAGCACGTTTATCAACAGATGTATATACATTAATATTTATTTGTGATTTTGTTAACTTTTTTGTGTTGCTTTTTGGTTTTCCGAAGTTTGCGGTAAGTAATTTATACGCTATTTAACGTTCGTCTTCTTTTCGTAGTTGATTCGCTAGTAGGGACTCCTAACTTTACGCAAAAATAAGTCAGCTAGTAAAAGAAAGGACCATAGTTTTGGTAATCCAAATGATCCTTTATTCTATACCCTGCAATAGAGTATATGATAAAAACTTCCGATTTCGATACAACTTAGCATAATTGTGAAGAAAGCTTAGAAACTAAGAGCAGTTTAGTTTGAATAGAAAAAAAACAAATATTTGTCCCACTAAGTGATCATTCTATTATTATGATAATTCTCTCATTCGTGAATGTGCAGTATGATTTCGCGCGTCAAATCTTTGTAGCTGGCCAGAGAGGTGATAATTATCGATCGGCCGAAATCCGAACAGCTGGGGTCAAGAGTATTATTATTTGACAACCTAGAGGGCGTAACCTCCCCATGCAAGAGTGCATGCAAATGACAAGAGCAGGTTTCCGGCTTCGACCTTTTCCTGTGCACGATCAAGCCGACCAGTCGCGTTTTTGTAACAGTGCAAAGTTTGCAATCATCTCCGAATTCAACAGAACAAAGTTGAAAGTGTTTATAGTGCCAGAAGGTCTATGAGTAGAGCCCTTTTCTGTGGGGACAACCGCTCCTCGCCAACAACCGGCGACCGCATCGTAAGGCTAGGGGTGTGTGCTGTCCAAGCGGGGCCCTTCGGCCTTGTTTGCATCTCAACCACGTCATAGAGTTTTAAGGAAACCTTACTCATTAAGGAAACTCACCATTAGATAGAGCCCCGTAGCCATCTATTGAGTAGGAGCCACAAATCATGTTCTAGGGCAGATTAAGACAGCATGCAGCCTGGTAAGATTTAATGCTAATAAATTGCGCCTTTCGAACGCCAGATCCAAGTTTCCACCGACTATCTTTTAGCCATGCAATCCGATGAGATACGCCAAGTCCCTTGGGATACCCAATCGGAAAACTGATCAAGATGCGAGCTAATCCGTCGAATCCGTCCGAGAAGCACATCCGCGGAACGAGACCCGATGATCGTTCCATTGAACAGAGTTTATCATTCCTAAGATTTAGCATTAAATATTAGTAAGGTCCCGTCGTATTAAGCGTTGTCATAAGAAACTGAAGAGAAATTGAAGAAATTATAAGAAATCGAAAACGTCAATAAGACAAGAAAATGATCGGATTTAGGCACAATCACGTAGACGTGAAGAAAAAGTCTCGCAGAAGCACTAATAGCAACAAAAAGAAAGGATTAAAAAACTCTCCCATGCGGTTATCAGGGTGTAACGTTCTATTTCAGCGATAAGTCTACCTATGTGAGTAACCACCCTGCTTAACGTAAAATCCTGCGCCTTTCGTTTTGCTCTCGTGAGTTTGCCTGATCCTGGTTCTCTTGTTAAACCGCTAATGAATAGCTCTAGCCCTATATATTTCTCACCTTTATTAAATCTTAATCGTAGTTTTAAAGAAACGAATCAAAAAAAAAATAATAATTTCTGCCAGGAATACCCTGCTGCCCGTAAGTTAAGCCTACAATTATTAACTTCACCTCATCTTATATTATGTACACATCTGAATCTCTCATTTATTTACTCGTCATAGACCTCTAAGAATAGAAAGTATGCCTTCGCTGATTACCGTAATTATAATTGTTTCTTGAGCAAATAAAAAAAAAAAAAAAATTAAGTTTAGATAAAGATAGAAAAATGAACTCTGTGCCGGCGTGCGTGTAACCGCAATCTTTCATAAGGGGCCATCTGAAACTTCTGGTTTCAAAGAAGATGCTCATAGGTTGGGTGGGCAAAATAAGCTACCACACTGACATCCGTGGGATAGCGACCGATGTCTCTCCTTTTCTTTCTCTCTCTCCTTCTCTCTCTTCCCTTCTCTTCTCATCTCTTCTCTGCCTATATCTTCTCGTCTCCTTTTCCGATTCACTTTCTTTTATCTTTTTCGTCGTTCTACCGGTAGTTCTAGCACCGTGAAGTCGCAGCACGCTCAATACTTAAAAATCGTTAAAATTATCTCCGTGATAGTGTCGCAAGTGGGACCACCACCACCCCAAAGCCGACGAGCTAGAGCCGGAACATCTACAGCATGCCCCGCCTTTGCAGATCAAGACAAACGTTACACGTTACTTCTTCGCGCCCATCGGCCGTTCCGCGTAACGATCCTTATCGCTTGTGGCACTTGTTGATGCAATTAATGTACATCATCATTATAATAATATAATATATATAATATATAAAATAATATAAACAAAAAAAACATTTTTTAAAAATAGAGAGAAATTCTTAGTATGGGATCAAGAAGTAAAGGTATTTAAAGCGTATTAAGGTTCATTTATTTAACTTCCTTTTATGTCTTTTAGTGTATGCATTGACAATTTAATATGTATTATTAAAATTTAAATTGTAATTAATTTATATTTTTACAGTATCGACATAAATATACCACCAGTGTTTTGCAGACATATATTCAGGGAAACAAAGTTCCATTCAGTTTTCTGCTTATGCTGGTCGTACAATTCCTTACAATCGTAACAGAACGTGCAATATATTTACGAAAGGCACTTATATACAAAATAGTATTTCATTTTGTTACTGTTGTTGGGATACATATTTGGATGTTCTTTTTAGTTCCTTACGTAACGGGACACAGTTTTGGAGAGACAGCGCCTGTTATATTTTATCTGGTAAAATGTCTTCATATGTTATTATCTGCTTACCAAATACGATGTGGATATCCTAAGCGCATATTGGGCAACGTATTTACAAAGGGTTATTCGCTGGTTAACTACATCGCTTTTAAAATGTATGCTTAATTATTATGTTAAACAAACACGGTATATTAATTTTCTTTATAACATAGCTATATGGAGATACCATTTCTTTACATCCTACGAACTATGTTGGACTGGGTATGCATTGACACGACTCTCACAGTCATGGAGTGGATAAAAATGGAAGACATCTTTCAGTCGGTTTTTATTGTTCGCTGCTATAGACAAATGGATACAGACTTTCCCGTATTACGGGGCGAGCCCAAAGCATTATATGTCAAACTTTTAGTAGGTGGAACAATTATATTAATACTTATAGCCCTTATATGGAGTCCCTTGTTTATTTTTGCACTTATTGGGACGGTGGGCAAGCCCAATATCCCGCGAAGAGCTGACATAACCGTGAAAATTGGCCACTATGAACCAATATATGTATCTCAAAGCTATTCTGGCATACATCAATTTTCAGACGCAAATTATAAAGAACTAACCAACAGTTTCTACTTGGATAATTATGCCACTGATCATATAAAGGTGTATGATGCAGTGGATATAACAGCAATAAAGTTCGATGCCAACTCGTTAATTTTGTGGAATATGTCTCCCCCCGATAAAAAACGTTTGTTAAGTGATTTAAAAAATGGTAAGTTAAATTAAAATTCTTCTGAGTCACGATTAAAGCCAAATATTTTAGGTAAAAAACTGGAGATTCGCTTACATCTCTCATTAAAGAATACAATTACGACAGAAACTATTACTACTGAAATTACATATACCCTAACAAGGAGCAAGAAAAAAATCAGAGATATGCTAATTAAAATGATGTATGCTAAAAACAGCAACGAGAGAGTGATTATTCCAGATATTCTACCAAAGTTCATTACTGTACAAAAACAGGACGTGAAAATAAAATTTATAAAGGATTACAATGGTATGAGTTAATTAAACTAATTACACTGCCAAATCTGAGACTCAGTACTCATAGGGTACAAGGGTATATTTAATTAAATTCAGACCCCATAAACTATACTCTTTCATAAGATAGATAAATTTACATGATAGAATCTTCATATCGATGCACATGCGAATGTGTCCTTTTAATGACCTTTGCAATTCTTAAGAGCTAATAAATGCATCTCAGTTTTGAAAAATATTACGCTTTAAATTATAAAAACGGTGCCAATTTGACTGAAATCTGGAAATAAATGCTCTTTTAATTTTTTATTTATGTTTTTTTTTATTAGGTCGTTGATTATTAGTAATAGCAATTAACACAAATAGCAATATACGATAACATTATGTACTGTAATTATTAAAACTACTTTTATAATGGGTTGTTGTTAATGATGAACATAATAATATGTACATATATTCATATTAATTTTCAGGTCTTATTATTATTTATTTATATATCATTAAAATAAAGCAATAAACTTTGTTTTTGTTAGGAAAATATGCGCGGCCCATTATTTTAGAAAAAAAAGAAGATGATGGAAAAGCCTGGTGGAATATGTACGATTATTGCAACGATAAGTTTTATATGGAAATTTTATCTAGTTTACCACTAAGTAATTGTGACGGTGGTGTCGTCTTTTATATTTTTAATGATAAATCGTTTCCGAGTACCATGAGCTTTTTAGAAAAAACTGGGTATGCTCTAGTGATATTATCCGAACAGAAACCTACATGTACTGCTTACTTTTTAGGATTATTGGACTCTATACAACATTTGTGTATGTAGTTTCCAGGGTTATACGCTCTCTAATCGCCAACAATCACAGACGAATAATGTTTGAAGATTTGCCATACGTTGACCGAGTACTTAAGCTGTGTAACGATATATACCTAGTTCGAGAAACACAGGAGTATCGGCTTGAAGAAGATTTGTATGGAAAATTGTTATTTTTGTACCGATCTCCAGAAACACTCATAAAATGGACACGATTTAAGGAAGATTTACCAGATGATATATCGACGTCCCAGCTAAGTATGAGAAAGAGTAAATCCTCCATATATGATGATGATTCGGCACAATCTTCCACGTCAACTCAGAAACGTCCGTAAATGCATTATTGTCAAACACGTTTAAACGGGAGCATAGTTTTTAATTCTGGAAAACCACGCAATATATATATATATTTTCTTTAAAGTGATTTTTTGCGATATTACTCGTGAAAATTACTCACTTTTCCCGAACAAATTTTTTTTTTTCAGCTTTGGACATGAGTTTTTCATTTTAAATATAGCTTTTGTTTATAATCATTTATTTTGTGGATAACTTGTGAATTTTTTATTTTTCAAGCCATTAAAAATGTATTTATGGTTCACGAAGCAAAAACGAATGCCTCCTACAACAGCGTTGGCCAGTCCATCGACGGATTTGATTAGTTGCAATCCAACTCCAGTAGGAAGCTGGGTTGCGTACGGTAAATTAACCGTCTACAGATTAGTCGTCGCAACTAGCACTTGAACAAGTTGGACTGCGGAGGGGGAATCCTACGGTACGCAATTGAGGTCCTGAAGACACGGCTACAGCCTCTGATGATTGCGATGGAAGATGAGTGACGCACAACTGCCCGTCACTCATCTACTAGTCTGATACTCACTACTGTTTCTGATACTGACTTTATTCAATTCACTTAACTCTATTAATAGGTAACAAAAGGTACAATATAAGTGTTTTTTCCCTCTGCGAAACGATCGCATTGTCAGCAGAATTCGCTGCAGTGGCGGTTTTCATTGACCCAGCTATAGTGCTGTGTCGTGAGGTGTTATGTTTAAATGGGTAACCTTTATTAATTCAATAACAGTGTCATGTGTATTTCGTAATACTACTTATGGCTATTTCTGCGACTGAATATTCTCCCGGCCGTTGAACTGGTGTTCAACCATCATCCAAGTCGACGAAAAAAGGCGTGTAAGGCGGATAGGGGGTGATAATCCGAGCGGTTCGTGAGTTTACGGCCTCAGTTTCAATGGTTGATACGACCAGTTCCTTCCAGTGTTATGGTTGTCGGAACTCCGTTGCATACTGCTTGAAGTTTCATTGTCGAATGGGTGGCGAAGATCCATTTGTATGGATGCTGAGTTTTTAGCCTCACCATGTCAGCCTTCGTGGGTGTTACCTCCAACTTGTTGAATCCCAGAACGGAATTGGTATGATGCTAAAGACTTCGAGCTTGTCTGTTGATACCATAGGTAACGTCACTTTGAAGACGACGTGTGTTGTAGTCGGGACTTGTAGTTTCTTCGGCCCGCATGATTCTGTATAATTGAATCACATCTTTCATTGAGACAGGCAGCTTTTGATCAGGTGGGAAATGATCCCGTATTTGGTTTAGTTGGTGTCTTAATTGTTCGGGAGACACTAGCGTGGGGCTTATTCTCCGATGATGAATACCGATTAGTACATCAGATATGTCGGACTGTATTCGTTGGAGACTTGTTGTAAGCAGGTTTAATTGTATTATTAGTCCTAAATATGCTTGAGTAAGATGATCGCTGTGATATGATCCTCTCTCTCGGTTGATAGTTGTCACTTGCTATTCCAAAATTTTTAGGCGATTATCCGTAGATACATTGTCTTTACTGACTACGTTTATTGTAGCGTCGACAATTGATGTCTGATTTCGGAGTAGATGCTACAAAAAGTTTTTATTGGTTTTCGCTCTTTTAATTACTTTGGTCATTTCCTCAGCGTATTTTTTTTGTTTATTTTATTAAATTAACAAATTATCTGTTAATAATGATACTTAATTACAAAAGGAGGAAAAAAAGAGTAGTTAAAAGTTAGTTAAATTTAAGTGATTATAAATATTGCATGCAATTAGTTTAAGAGACAGTTCAGGGGATAGGGTATGACAGAGGGAGTTATAATTATGGCATAAAACCCTAAAAGGTTCATGTTCGGCATAATTAGACCTACATATGGGTAAACGGATAGGCCTAAAAGTACGAGTAGGTCTAGATGGGACGGCCAAGTCAATCTGACCCAAGAGAGTTTGGGAGTCAACAATCCCGAGAAGGAGCTTGTGCACGAACATTACGCCGTTGCATATTCTGCGATGGTGCAACGACGGCAGGTCAATAAGATATAGCCTAGACCGGTAGGGTGGCAAGATTCTACTCGAGTCCCAGTTAAAGTTACGAAGGGCAAAAATTAAAAATTGCTTTTGCACGGATTCAATAACAACCTGCTGCTCTTTATACTGCGGGCTCCAAACACAAGAACAATACTCCAATATAGGACGTACTAACGAGATATATGTATAGTTGTTTCGTAACGTACGGGTCGTCAAACTCCTTGGACCAACGTTTGATGAACGCTAAAACACCCTTAGCTTTATTGACTGTTGCAGCTATATGGCTTTTAAAACACATCTTATGATCAAAAAGGACTCCAAGGTCATTTGAACTCAAAATTCGCTCGAGGACATGATTTCCTAGAGCATATGAGACAAAATGTGGAGCGCGACGGTAAAATGTCATAAGTTTGCATTTAGAAAGATTCAGAAAAAGAAGATTAGTTGAACACCACAGTAGCAGTTCACTAAGATCCAGTTGAAGGCGTGTGTGCAAATACCAATCAGAGTAAGGCAGACAGATTTTAACATCATCAGCATACATTAGTGTAGTAGAGTATGATATAACTTGAGGAAGGTCATTCACAAATAGAATAAACAGAAGCGGGCCCAGATGACTTCCCTGTGGCACACCTGAAGTAACATTAACAATATTTGATAACACATTAGAAAACAAAACACGTTGAGTACGGTTAGAGAGATAGGACAAAATCAATCTAGAAGATTCGTTGGGAACCCTAATAAAGAGAGCTTGTGAATAAGCAGAGCATGGTTCACAGAATCGAATGCCTTGCTGAAGTCCGTAAAAACCACATCCGTCTGCAAACCACTTTGAAAACCACGGTGGATTAGGTTAGAAAACTCAAGAAGGTTAGTCGATGTTGAACGATGTCTGAAAAAACCGTGTTGTGACGGAGATATCAAGCTGCAACAAAGATGTTGCAGTTGCCGGGTTACCAGGAACTCAAGAAGCTTCGGGATGGCGGAAAGCTTTGCGATACCACGATAGTTTTCAATATTTGATCTTGAACCTTTTTGTGAAGCGGAATGATGTAGGACTCATTCCAAATTAATGGAAGACAAGACTTTTCCAAAGAGAGGTTGAAGAGAAAGGTCAAGGGTTTGCAAAGGGACTGGGCACAGTGTTTTAAAATGCAACTTGGTACCTTATCTGGACCCGCAGAAAACGATAAGTCCATAGATGACAAACCTTCCAGAACAACGTTTTCCTCGAAAATGGGCAGAAAAATGCTGTTAGCTTGAGGTAGCTGGTACGGATACGGAGTGGATGCGTTGTAAATATGAGACGAGTACGTTGTTTGGAAAAAGGTAGCGAATAAATTTGCAATACCAACAGCAGAAGCTTCTGTTCTGTTCTGGTAATGAAGGGACGGAGGAAAGGCGTTTGACTTACGCTTAGAGTTAACGAACGAATAGAATTTTTTAGGATCACTACGAAAGTTTCTACTACATTGTGAAAGGTAATGATTATAACACTGACTATTAACGGCAAGGAACAGGGAGCGAGCGGATGAGTATAGAGCTAAGGCCGACGTGGAGCCCGACTTCTGGTACTTTTTATAGAGCCTGGATTTATTATTTTTTAAGTATGACAAATACTTGGTGAACCAGGGAGGCTTGGACGATACGGGTACAGTGATATCTGGAACAAATGTATTAAGGGCGGATTAAATAGAGCTATAAAACGAGTTAACAGTTGCGTCTATGTTCGGTAATTAATAAAGAAACGACCAATCAACACGCGAGAGATGTAGATCTAAATCGATAAAGTTTGTTTTGCGAAAACACTTTATGTGGCAAGGAGTCGTGGAACTGTCAGCACAACCAGATCGGGTACACTCAAGGGATATCGACAAAGTTGGATGGTAAGGATCTTCAGGGAATGATATTGGGCTAGCTCTAGATACCGTAGCAAGTGAAGCATCGTTAACAAACATGAGGTCAAGAAGTCTGTCCCTAATGTTTTTGACGGCATTAATTTGGACAAGGGAAATATCCGTTAGCCCATTGATAAAGTCATTGTGGCAATTGGGAAACAAAAGGTTAGCGTCATCGCAAGGCAGCCAAGAAAGGAAATGGGAGTTTAAAGTCCCCATGACAATAATTTGATCATTGCAACCTAATGCAGATACGACAGTATTAATTGCTGAGCAGTGGTTTGAGTAAATCTCAGCATCCGACCTGGGAGGAATGTAGGAGCAGGTTAAATAGAAAAATGCCGAACCAACACGAACTTTGACTGCAACAAATTCAATTCCATGGATGTTATTGAATGGGAATAACTCAGATGAGAAAACAGAAAACAGAGTCGAGAACACCAAAAAGACTGCTTGCTACATTTCCTATTATATCCAGCGGTGATCTGCGTTTTCGAGAGTTATTCATTAAAACGTTTCCTGTTTGTAGCCCGTTATACACATGTTGAAAGTGTTGAACTATGGAATTGCATGCTGGAAATTTTTTTAGTTCAGGGCACATGTGTCGTAACTATGATCATTGTCCACTCAGAAGTTGCTATTCTTGAGGTTCCAAGCCTCTCATAGAATATTCCAGGCTTGTTTGTTAAGCGTGTCACGTTTACTTACTGCGACAATGCTAATGGAAGTATCAGAGACAGCACTAAAAATGTTGATGTTAGTGTAGGTAATAATAATAATAATATCTTGGATTTTCAAGCTACAAAAATGAACTCAGTCGTTTTTAAATGCCAAGGGTTCAGATTTTACTTCTGGTCTTAAAAAAGAAGAATGGGTAGTAAAACTTGCATATCTGGCGGACAGGAATTTAAATATTTTATTTTCGGACAAAGTTAAACGTTTTCGCTTTAAGTTGATGTTATGGATCAGCCACGTTGTCAATGGTAGTAATGAAATGTTTCAAAATGTCATGGCAAATGGCAACCTATGGACTGGGTACGAAATCCATACTCAAATAATATTTCCCTTGGACACTTAGCGAAAAAAGAGCAAAAGGAATTAATGGATTTAAAAACTGATCGGACATTAAAACTAAAATTTAAAACTAGTATTTTTGTGGATGTATATCAATATTGAGTATCCAGTGCTTTAAAAGCGTGCTGTTGCAATTCTTTTACCATTTGCCACAACCTACCTATGCGATTTGGGATTTTCAACTCTCAGTAATATTACATCAAAAAAAGAACGCCTGAGGACGATCGATGAAGAGATGAGAGCAGCCTTATCACCGATTGCTCAAAATTTTAATCGCCTGTGCTCAGTTCAGCAGGCTCACATTTCTTACTAAATATCTGTTCATATTTTGGTGTACCTCTAAACTTTCATAATTTAATAGGTGTACCTTGAACACAAAAAGTTTGCGGAACACTGCTCTGTTGCGCAAAGCTGCGCAGAAAGGGACCTTTATATATAGGTTAAGAAATATTCAAAGAACATTTAAATTTCTCGCAGGGGACTCAGAGGGTATTTTTGTAAGTCAAATCAAATTTGACAAATAACCCGAAAATAGACAGTTTGAAAAATCAAATTTTCTTTAGGAGTCTTTCCAACAATCCAATTTTTTTGCATTGAACACAGTTAAGTAGAGGGGTCTCTACAAGAATAATACGTTACTTATAGGCAGGCTCCGGTTTTCACTTACCTTTGGAAATTACGTTTTCAGCCAAAACGTTTCGTTTTTAGGTGCTCCTGTTTTCACAAATTTTTGTTATCGACATTGTTCGGGCCAGCCGCCGAAGAATAATCGTAATATTAAGCATTATTATTGTATGAGCAGAGAGCCGCCTATGTTGTAAAACGTTGACTTTCTGCAGAGCTGCTGCGCTCTCCCGCTAAAGGGGCTCTCTGCCGCCGCCACTTCGGCAATGACTTTGATCTGCTGCAGCCACTTCGGCAATCACTTTGATCTAACGCCGTCGTCTATTTTTAGTTCTATGCTAACCCCTCTGCGCATTGGTTGCATATCGATCTCGCATAAATTTTATCTGGCCATAGCAAGCAATCGGTTTCCGCTAAGCCACCAAGATTAAAAACGAATTATAAAGTTTAACCCAAACTCTCTTTTCATTTGAAACAAAATAGGTGCCAAAAAAGCTTGGCATCTCAAACATTGGTGACCCCCCGACGTGATATAAAACCATTGCTTAATCGCGTTCCGTTAAAAACACTTATTAATTATACAATATTTTGTTGTTGGGTAGTTTAACTACCAACAAATACATTTGGGTGCACGTTGAAAAACAGTTTAAAGTGCAAATTCAGTGAGAGTGCGGCTGGAATATTTATATAGCAAATTCCGGTACTTTAAGCGTCGAATCTCTCATTCTCTGCGCAGCTGCAGCTGCGGTTCTTGACTTTTCGTGTCTTGCATTCTCGCTCTCGCGTCTATACATCGTCGCTTAAGCGGTATTTCATTTTCCGTTGTGTCGAATTGCACAACGGTTAACATGGACCACGATCCGAATACAGGCGCGAGCGGAAATATTGTGGTGGCTGATTCCAGACTGAGTCTGTATAAGCGTAAAAGTCAGTCATTATATGATCGATTGCACAGGCTTGGCGAATCCTTCGCGGGGAATAAAATCGATAAGTTGACCGCCGCGGAAGTCGAGGTGCGCCTTGATATGTTGGCAGAAATTCGAGAGGAATTCAATAAGGCCCATAATGAATTGGAGGCTCTCGATCAAAACGAGATTGGGAGTGAGCTGCGCGAAATCTTCGATACTCTTTTCATATCGTTGAAAGCTGAGTTGCTGGCTGCTGTTGAAGTAAGCCAGTCACACGCCGCTGCCCATTCTACGACTCTGCCAAACCATTCCGGACATAGTACCATCATCATGGCTCACAAGCAGCGACTTCCTGAGCTGAAGGTGCCTAAGTTTTCTGGTGGATACGTCGAGTTTTCGGATTTTATGGCAATGTTCAAATCGGTGATTGAAGCGGATGCGGATCTCAGTGACATCGAGAAATCATCGAGAGCACCGTCGCTCTTGCCTCGCTGATGCGGCTTTGGATTCGGTTCGATCGTTGGAGCTCTCCAGTGCCAATTATCGTGCGGCTCTGGATATACTTAATAAACGCTTTAATAACAAAAGACTTGTTTTCCAGGCACACATCAAGAAGATTCTTGGGCTAAAGAGGGTAGACTCGCCTTCTGCTAAAAGGCTTCGGGAGTTTTCGGATGCAGTCAATTTACACATGCGAGCGTTGCAGACATTGGGAACTGCTGAGGAGATTTCAGGATTCATGGTCATCAACATGCTGCTGCAGAAGTTGGATTCGAAGACGCAAACCAAATGGGAGGAGCACACATCGTCGGATGCTATACCTACCGCAGAGGAATTCTTCGAATTCTTGCAGCAACGCTGCCAGAAAATGGAGCGATTGGAATATGCTACAGCGACACACGCTAGTGGCGATCAGGTGGGAAAAAACCATTCCTATACGCAGGTTAAGAAAACGTTTGTAGCTTCCAACTCTTCCGCCGACCCGTCTGTATGCGTCTTTTGCCACTCAGCGGGCCATGGAATATACTCGTGCAAGATATTCGGAAATCTCTCACCGTTGCTGCGCCACAAAGAAGTGAAGAAGCTTTCCCTATGCTTCAATTGCCTAAAACCGGGGCACCGGACCCGCGCATGCAATAGTGGAAAATGTCGAGTATGCGGCGGTAGGCATCATAGTTTGTTGCACTTCGATAGTATACAGCCCACAACACAAAGCTGCCCAGGTATTACTCCTCCCGATCTGGCCGTTCAACCGGACACTCTTTCCGTTGCTCAAAATTCTGCTAGCAGCTCGCCTCTACCTTCGTCTACCTCCCTTGCTGCCCAAGGTCTTCACTCTGATGTCGTGCTTCTGGCTACAGCCGTGGTTCTCGTGAAGAATCGGTCTGGCGTTTTAGTTCCTTGTCGTGCCATCTTAGATTCAGGATCGCAGCTGCATCTCGTCACATCCAGGTTCGCCCAGCAGCTACAGCTTAGGAGAACTCAATCGTCTGCACTTGTGTCTGGGCTGGGCGATACCAGCGTTTCTACTGAGGGATCCACCATAAGCATTTGTATGCATTCTCGCACCTCTGCTTACACAACTACGCTTACTGCTCTCATCGCCCCCACGATTACCGATTCTCAACCAAGTATGACAGTAAATGTATCCGATTGGAGTATTCCATCTAACATTCAGCTCGCTGATCCTGCATTTTCAATCCTCAACGGGTTGATCTCCTCATTGGTGCGAGCGTTTTTTATGATCTCCTCTGCGTAGGGCAAATCAAACTCGCCGATGGCCTGCCTCTTCTGCAGAAGACCCGGCTTGGGTGGATCGTATCTGGCGGTGGACAGAAGGTATCAAGCTCGGCGCTTCTGGCCACGCACAATTGTCCAGATTCGAAAGCTGAGATGGAAGCAAGGTTGGATAAAACTCTTCGTATGTTTTGGGAAGTCGAGAATTGTGTGGAGGCTGGGTTGAATACCAAAGAAGAAGACGATTGTGAAGCACATTTCGTAAGCCACCTTTCACGGTTGCCATCCGGGGAGTATGCAGTTCGTCTGCCACTAAATAACAATACTGATCGTTTAGGAGAATCTTATGCTCAGGCTTATCGACGGTTCATCAGTCTGGAGCGAAAACTGGAGCGTAATCCTACACTCAAGGAGCGGTATTCCGCCTTTATGAGGGAGTACATTGATTTGCATCATATGCACCAAGTCAACCCTGATTCCCGTAGCCTCTGCAAATATTTCTTGCCTCATCACTGTGTCCTAAAGGAGGACAGTACGACGACAAAACTCCGTGTCGTTTTCGATGGATCCGCAGCTACATCAACTGGATATTCTCTAAATGATGTGATGATGACAGGCCCTGTTATTCAGCCTGCATTGTTTAACATATTGATTCGCTTTCGAACATATCCAGTCGCTCTCACGGGGACATTTGTAAAATGTACCGCTGCGTACGAGTGTCTCCACCCGACAATTTGTATCAGTGCATCCTATGGCGAGATTCCATCGAGTCCGAGGTTCAAGTCTACACATTAGACACCGTCACATACGGGACGAGGGCTGCATCATTTTTAGCGGTCCGCGCAATGCACCAGCTGGCCATCGACGAGGGTGAGTCCTACCCTCTTGGCTCAGCTGTTCTGCGGCAGGAGTTTTACGTGGATGACCTTATTTCGGGCGGTAATTCGGTCGCACAGGCCATGGACAAGATGCACCAAACATCAGCTTTACTGTCCCGTGGTAATTTTAGACTTAGGAAATGGTGCTCCAGTCACCAGGAAGTACTTGAGGGAACCCCTGAAGATGACATAGAGAAGTTCCCAAAAGTTTAATGATGGAAGCGACATAGCCAAAACTCTCGGCTTAGCGTGGGACCCTGCTTCGGATCAGCTGCTTTTTGCCTTGTCCGCACTGGACACAAACTCAAAGCCATCAAAGCGGTCGGTTTTATCTACGATTGCGCGGTTCTACGACCCTCTTGGATTGATAAATCCAGTCATTGTCAGGTGCAAAATCTTCCTTCAGCAGCTTTGAGAGAAAATTTGGATTGGGATGAAAGCCTACCCTCAGCGTTGCATTCAACTTGGATGGACTTGAGAAATAGTTTGGCAAGCATTTCTCGGATCTCATTTCCTCGCTTGGTTCTTCGTTCTAGTGTGGCTACAGAAGTTCACGGATTCTGTGATGCCAGCTTAGAAGCATATGGCGCTTGCGTGTATGTCGTGTCCAGGGAAGCCCAGTCTTCGAGCCACGTTTTGTGCTCAAAGTCGCGAGTGGCGCCGCTAAAGACTATATCGATTCCTAAGCTGGAATTAAGTGGAGCCCATTTGCTTGCGAAAATCATGCAGAATGTAAAGGACATGGGAATCTTTACAGGTCGGTTCTATTGCTGGTCGGATTCGTCAACAGCATTATCTTGGATTAGGGACGAGCCAGCTAAATTTCAAGTTTTCGTGGCAAATCGAGTGGCATCAATTCAGGAGTTGACGGCAGCCATGGAATGGCGCTATGTTCCCACATCTTTAAATCCTGCTGATATTCTCTCGAGAGGCTCGCTTCCCAGCCATCTTATCCAGTCAGAGCTATGGTTTCACGGCCCATCCTTTTGCTAGGCTCCAAGGATAAGTGGCCTGTATCTCCTGCTAACAACATAGCAACTTTGGAGCTTCGCAAGAGAGTATTGCTAATCACGTCTCCACATGCCGATCTCACGTCCGGATGCAAATTTGCGAATTCATTCTTTCGCATGCAGCGCACATTCGCCTACATGCATAAATTTATACATCGTCTTAGGCATCCAGGACTCACCGTTTCTGATATTCGGCAAGGAACGCATCTTCTAATTCGACACATTCAGCTGGCAAATTTGTGGATGGACATAAAGGAGATTCGGCGCAATGCTCAAGTCATGAAATCCAGTTCTATTAGTTCGCTCAACCCGTTCATCGATCATTCTGGACTACTTAGAGTGGGAGGTCGTCTTGGCAACTCATCGCTAGGATTTGACGCTCAGCACCCGCTCATTCTGCCAAAGGGACATTCCATTACCTTTGCGCTGATAAGATATTATCACGAAAGAAACCTCCATGCCGGACCTCGCGCTTTGCTATCCAAAATTCGGCTGGAATATTGGCCCATTGGAGGTATTAAAGCAGTGTCAAGGGTCGTCAGCAAGTGTGTGAGATGCTTCAGGACTAGGCCGCGCATGGTTGAACACATCATGGGAGACCTACCTAAGGAACGTTTGGAAGGATCTCGAGCTTTTGAAGTCACTGGAGTAGATTACTGTGGACCTTTTTTCTACCGATCAGAAATCCGCACGAGGCCTCCGATCAAGTGCTACATTAGCGTATTCATCTGCTTCACTTCTAAGGCTATACACATGGAGCTCGTAAAGGATTTGACCACCGCATCGTTTCTAGGCGCACTAAAGCGTTTTACTTCCACTCGAGGAAGGCCAAGTCAAATTTGGTCGGACAATGCGACAAACTTCGTTGGGGCCAAGAACGAGCTTCTGGAGCTAAAAAAGCTTTGTCTGAGCGAACCGCATATGAAGGAGGTCCATGAATCCTGCTTGGCTGACTCGATCGACTGGCGTTTCATCCCACCACGCTCTCCGCATTTTGGCGGGTGTACCTCCTGTACCGCACAGTTGGACCATCTGTGCTTAGCTTCGACGAGCTGCGCACTCTGATCTGTCAGATCACTGCACTTGTTAACTCTCGCCCTTTGCTCTCGCTTTCAGAAAATCCTGATGATTTAGACGTTTTGACTCCTGCTCATCTGCTTCTAGGCGGCCCCCATGAGCAAATCCTCGAGCCTGACCTAACGAAGCTGAACTACAATCGTCTGGATGGCTGGCAGCGGGTCACCCAACTACAACAAATATTTTGGAGCCGTTGGCGCGAAGAGTATCTCACTCTTTTGCAAGAGCGCGCGAAGTGGCGTACCTCCGCGCAAAACATCTGCAAGAACGATCTAGTTCTGGTGAAGGACGAAAATCTTCCTCCAATGCGTTGGCCACTGGCTAGAGTGGTCGATGTCGTTATGGGCAAGGACGGAGTGTGTCGCGTCGCTGACCTGAAGACATCCTCAGGAAACATCAGGAGGGCCGTCACTCGGCTATGTTTGCTGCCCCTTAAGGAATCTGTTGAGAGGCTAGCTCCCAACGGGGGGAGTATGTTCGGGCCAGCCGCCGAAGAATAATCGTAATATTAAGCCACCAAGATTAAAAACGAATTATAAAGTTTAACCCAAACTCTCTTTTCATTTGAAACAAATAGGTGCCAAAAAAGCTTGGCATCTCAAACAGACATGTTTTATTTTCTCATAGATTCTGGCAACCAAAAACAGCTGGTTGCTTCGAAAATAATCAGCGTGATAAAAATTTTTTTCAATTCATTTTTTTAATTGGTTGTTTTGTAGCAAAACGACAGCAGAAAGTGCGCGATTTAAGAAAACCAAGACATCTTAGATGCAACACCTGTGTATTTAACATGTCTGACAAGCTGTAACAGCATGTGTTGAGGAACGCAGACGATATTCTTGAACAAGAATGGAAGAGACGCAAAATCTGTATACACACATAATTCTTTTCGCCGCTGCGACGGCATTTTTCAGTTTCAGAAAACACAACGAACCGGACAAGAATAAAAGAAATAATGTCCACTAAACTCAAATAACTCGAGCACATTATTCAGAACAATTCGTTGGTCATTCAAGGCGGATTCTTGTAAAGTTTTGTGTGCTTTGGTGCTCATTGGTAATTGTTTACAATGGAACAATTAAAGGCATGGGCCACGCGAATTGGCTTAGACTGAACGGGAGGAACCAACTACAACGGCGGAGGTCGCCACACAGATGGATCGCTTTGGAAAGAGTTCTCACAACTTGGAGATTCCATAGCCCTTCTCGAATACTTGGATGTATATGCAGAGGAAAACAATGCACTCTACGAGGAGAAATAGGGGTTAGTAAAACCAACTACAACTACAACGATCACCGAGGATGGCAGCAAAGGGCTTTTGAGGACATTTATTAAAGCTTCACAGAAGCCTCATCATTTGAAAAAACTACTTATCGATGATGCTGCCAACTTGGTACTAATTTGGCGATCACTGACACTGCTTGCAACACTGCATGGGAACACAAGGAAAGTTACATTGGGCCGAGGCATATCGTAAATACGTTTTTGGAACAATTTATGAGCTTGCCCACAACTACTAACATTAATGTGGCGATTTTGCGTGAAGGTGCAAACGAAGTTGTACGTGGTCTGGATGCTTTAAATCAAACGGGACGCGACTGTGGAAAAAACTTGCTGCAGACACGCGGCGCAGGTGGATTGAATGCAGTGTGGATAGAGACTCACCCCCTCTCGACGACTTCTTCAAGTTCTTGGTTGATCGTTGCGAGGAATTGGAACTAAGCAAAGGGTAGCCTGCGTCTGTAGAAAACATTGATGCATCGGCACTCGATGTGTTCTGCACAAACGCACCAATTGACTTATTATTACAGGAAGGAAGATGTATGACAGCAAGTTTTTGGATGGGCTATTATGTCACTCATGACACCTCAAACAAGCAACGCAGTTTCACTAACAACATTGGATATAGATTCTTCGCTCCAGAACTTTTGGGAGCTGGAGAACGTCAACTGCACGACCAAACTTTAACCCGAAGATGAACAGGTCGAGAAACACGTTCTCACCACACACACTCGCGATGAAAAGGGGAAGTATATCGTGGAGCTTCCATTCAACACCATACACCCTGAATTTGGAGATACTCTACAAGGAGCTCTCAAGCATTTCAAATCGATGGAACGTCGCTTTCAACAGAATGAGCAGCTACGACTACAATACACAAATTTCATGCGAGAATATCAAACTTTGGGACAATTGCGACAACTGCCAACGGAAGAAATTAGCGCGATCTGTTTGCTGTGTGCCTGCGCTTCAGAATGTAAAAATTCGTATTCTAAGCGGATATGTGAAAATGTTTCGCCAAATATGGGACTGCGATAACAATCGAGATTTTCAGAGAATCGTTTGGAGAGAAGATCCAACCGATCAAATCAAGCACTTTCAACTATGTACCGTCACCTACGGAACCTCATGTGCCCCATTCATAGTGGTTCGGCTGTTGCAACAACTGGCTTCGGATCATCATCATGAATTTCCGAATGCTGCAAGAATCCTACTGGAAGATTTCTACGTTGACGATGTTCTTAATGCATCAAACAGTGAGGATGAGCTACTACGGAAACGGAACGAACTTATACAAAAAGACCGAGGTTGTTGTCCGAGGTTTCACGGATATTCGACCCACTTGGACTTTTGCATCGGTCGTGGCTCAATTCAAGACTGTTTTTCAACGACTATGGCTACTCAATCTGGATTGGGATAATCTATTCCCAACCAAACTGGCGAGCTGACCTCGACACATTACAGCACTTTCAACTAACACGCTTGGTTGTCAACGACGCAGACAACATCCAGTTGCACGGATTCTCAGACGCTTCTACCAAGGCATACGCTGCTGTAGTTTACAGCAGGGTAATACACGACGATGGCTCTATGTCCGTATTTTAAGTGGCTGCAAAGACAAGGGTGGCCCCAATCAAGCAGCAATCCGTGCCACGCCTGGAGAGCACTTCTTCTGAGCCAACTCATACGATCGATTAAGGCTGGATTACGAAACAGAAAAACAACTGTATTTGCATGGCGCGACTCTACAATTGGTTTATCGTGGTTATCATATGCACCAGCTCAGTTGAAGACGATTGTTCGGAATCGAACCTCCTAAAGCTTGGCGTCATCTGGACTCTTAAACAAACCCAGCTGACTGTGCATGCAGGGGCCTCATGGCTGCCGATCTCACCGACTTTCGGCCGTGGAGGACTGGTCCTGTATGGCTACATGACAACGATCAATTCTTGACGAAGTTGAACAACTCTAAGTTTTACTTAACTCACTAACTAACTTTACTTAACTTTCAGAAAGTGGCATATAAAATGAAGTCAAAATCAATTGTTTATTGTTTATTGCGTTACGCGCAAACCAGCTTTCAAGATTACCAATTGCTACTTGCCAAAAAGCCACTACGAAGCCGATCTCAGCTGGTGAAGCTGTCACCAATCATTGACAAGAAAAATCTACTCAGGGTCGGCGAACGATTGCATCACTCGCAATTGCCAGCAGAGGCGAAACATCAAGTTGTGCTGCCAAAAACTCATCGCATCACGAAGCTGATCTTGGAACACGAGCACCAGGTCAACTTTCACCCTGGTTTTCGTGTATTCTTCGTTATGGTTCGGCAAAGGTTCTGGATAACATAACGCACATAACCTCGTAGGCCTGGCTGTCAGCCATCGTGTGCTACAGGAGGATAAACGGATGACGGGACGGCTTGTCACAACTGTAAACTCGGAATGGGCCACAGGTGCTTCGGGTTTATGGCTTGCCCTGAATCCGAGGCGGCTGTGCTTCATGCCCTAAGATACAGGGGGTCACGAGAGAACCGGCACCCGCCGTAACTGTGCACACCAGCAGAAGTGCGACTTTACTCTCCCCGTGAGAGTGGCTGCTAACAGGTCCTGGTACAGTCATTTCTCTGCCAGGATGCTGGCTAGTGGTAGTCGGGCGGAGAGAAAAAAACTCTCAGTGAAATCACCCCAATCCAAAATTCAAATTCAAATTGCCTAGGGATGCATGGCCGAGGGGGTGCTCGGCCGCTAATATGCGAACTCTGGACATCCAGTTTAAACTAGGCTTCCCGGGGCAAGCGGGCTATGCCTTCGGTGACTAACCCCTTCCCGCCTACTCGTGGGTCCAAACATGACAAATTCTAAAACAAACAAAAATACCTCAAAGGAGCTCGGCACTCTTCTTAAAGCGCCGGAGGGAAAAGACCATTCCTCTACAACCGCACCTGGGAAACCAGTGCCTAAAACGACGGGGAAGGAGACTAAGTCGGCCCACCGTCTCGAGGCAGCAAGCGGTGCGAGAAGGGGTCTGAAAAGCCAATCGGGCCAATCCACGTCGGGGGCCCCAAGGGCGACCGGTTACCGGGGTGGCCACCACGCAGAGCGATATCGCGGCTGGTAAGCACTTTGGGACCGGGTAACCCTTGACAGCCCCGGCAGGTGGCGCTTCTGTCTCGAAAGAGAAGTCCAGGTTTCAAGACAAGAGACGTGCGGCCTTCATCCTGGGTAACGATGACCCGCTGTTCCTGGCGTCCGCCCAAGGCATCGAATCGAGGCGATGGGCCAAAACGGTTCTGCTGACTACCAGCCAGCCAAAGCTGGCAATGGCGCAGCCAAGGCCCCAAGCAAGCGGCAACGCTCGGCGGAAGACACCACCAAACAAGTCCAACATGCCGAAAGGACAAAACCCAGCTGAGCAACCGCTCGTTTGCCGAGGTGGCGAGAAAAAAAACTCTCATTGGTGTCCTAGACAGGGGCTCCAAGGACGGGAAGATTCCTTGGGAGGTGCCAACCTCGTGGAAAACGAGCTCCAGGACCGCTTCCTTCAGGAGTTCGAGGAGAACGGAATACCACCGCCCAAGTGTGATGACGCCGGATGACACCAGAGCAGAGTGAAAGCCTTCGCCTGCCAAGATGCTCGTTAGGTGGCGCTCTACACGAAAGCGTCCGCATCGCTCAACGAGGTCTACCCAGTAGCCAAGCTGGAGGCCGTTAATTGGGAAGACATCCCCAGCAAACCAAGGGCCAGGACATGGGTCTCGGCGAAGCCTGCAGAGCCGGGATCTATTCTCCGGATTCTGCAGGTCTGCAACCTGGAAGGTGGATCAAGGTAGAGGAGAGCAATGGACAGAGGCACCAGATCATCCTCGACCTAAGCGAGGAGTCAGTGAGGATCCTCAGCAGAAAGAAAGGTATTGTGGACTATGACTACAAAAAGGTAGTCGGGACTATAGAAATCCGACTCACAGGGCATGCAACCGGAGGTCGAGCCAGACCTAGAGCACACGGAGGCCCTGAACATGGAGGCTCATCGAGGTTGGAGTCTCCAGAAAGCGATTACGACAAAACAGTGGTGGAGGTGAATGTCGCTGACACTCCTGCAGATAAACCTCTACCATTGCAAAGCAGCATGCGCTGCTCTCCTGCTCCACCTAGCCAAGGGTGGAGCCGACATAGTCCTCATTCAGGAACCATGGATCCTCGGAAACAAGGTCTCCAGTCTGAGGACTCGAGACTATAAACCATACGTAGCTGACACCGCAGGTAAAACTCGTATCTGCATTCACACAAAAAGAGAGTTGCACTTATTTTTCCTCCCATATTTCAGCGATGAAGACCAAACAGCAGTGAGCCTCATAGGCCAGGAGCGCTCACTGAGGATTTGCTCCACGTACATGGGTCATGACCAACCCGACCGGAAAGCCTTCCGGAGACTCTTCAAGTTGAAGATTTAAATCGTTCGTTCTCTTTGTAGTGACCAGACGTGTTTTTGTTTTGCGCTCCGCTTCTTTTCCTTTTATTTTGCAAATACAGCCGGTGTTTTTTCAAAATAAACCTCGATTAAAATCCTCATTTAACCTACAGTAGAAAATCTGTCCTATAACGCGAGTGTATGTCTATTGTTATTATTAAAAATTTGATTTTTTTGAAATTAATTCTGTGCGTTGGTTAATCGTGTGTTTGTGTGTTGCTTTCTGTAAGTACGCTCACGCTGAGTTTAGCCCGCTCTTTATCTCGTAGCCTTTGCTTTAGCTATCACCTCTCCCTATTATCCAAATAACTGTTCTTTCTCTCTCGCTCTTTTAACTTTCTGAGCTCTCTGTTTAGTAGCTCTCGATATAACCGCTCTCCTCCCCGCTCTCTTTTTACTAATTCCGCTTTGAGCGTTTGTCTGGCACATTGGTCTGATACCAATTTGTTTTGGAATTTTAAATAGTTGATTTGTTGTATTTTTTTTTATAATTAAAATGGAATTCGCTGTGGTCTGCGCCAAAAAAATCATGCAATAAGCAGATCACCCACGATCAGCCGATTATCCCCTGCTGGCTCTGCGACAACGTAGTGCACGCAAAATGCGCTGGATTTTCTGGCCCTGGTCACTCCGCGGGATCTGCAAGTGCCAATAGTCGCTCAGCCGCTCGTTGCCGAAAATCGGACTCCGACCACTCAAAGTGTACAGCAGCTGATTTTGTTTGCCACCCCAAGGGCAACGACAGCTGCTGGCGATGCAGATTCGGTTGCCGAATTCATCGCTTCGGAGAATCTGCAGCCAAGTACGTCTGCAGCGTCCGTGTCCGTAGTGTCCGCAAGCTCACTAGTTGTGCCGTCCATCCCGATCCCACCAGTAAATAGACGTTCCGGACCTCCGGATATTGCCACCACAGGCACTAGGCCTGTGGTGCCCAAACCACTGGTGGGAGTCCCACCAAAACGACAAGTTTTTGTCTCACGGCTGGCCCCTGACCTCACATCGAATGATGTAATTGCTTTTATTCAAAGCAGAATAAAAGCCGTGGGTTTAAAGGTGGAGAAGTTTAACTTTTCTTATGCCAGGGAGATAGCCTCTTTTAAGATAAGCGTCTCCCCAACTCAGTTTGACACCATTTGCTCTGCCAAATTTTGGACGGAGCATTTGATGGTGAAGGAGTTTAAGGCAAAGAAGCAGAATAGGCCCCAATAACTCTCACAAATCATCCCAATGTGCCATCCTCATCCTCAACCTCAACCTCAACTTCCTCAACCCTTCTAAAAAACTAACTTCTCTCTTAGTAACATATCAGAATGTTAGAGGCTTGCGTAGTAAACTCAGCATTCTTTTCCGGGATAGTGTTGCATTTGCTTCCCACGTTATTGTGCTTACCGAAACCTGGTTAAAGCCGGACATTCTTAGTTCCGAGGTTTTAACAGGCCGGTACACAACTTTTAGGAAAGACCGTTCGTCTCGACGTGCAGGAGGGGTTCTGATTGCAGTGAAATCTAACTTCGCGTCGGAACACTTCACAGTCCAAGTCCCACAGGAACTGGAATTCCTGTGTGTAAAACTGATTCTTCCCGCTTTCGCTATATTCATTACTTACTCATATATTCCACCTTCTTCAGATATCTCAATTTATGAGCAGCACTTGTCCGCTTTAACTGCTGTTTCTTCCTCGCTATCAGATAAAGATCATATGATAGTTTTTGGTGACTTCAACTTGCCAGGAACTGTTTGGTTTGGAGAACCAAACTACCAAACCAACCACCACGAACTTGTTAGAGTTTACCTCTTTCATTATTAAAGGCTTCCAAGGTAACTTACAGACGGATGTTATTTACACCGACTTCAGTAAAGCACTCGACTCTGTAAACCATTCCCTTCTAGCACATAAACTTGACCTTTTAGAGTTTCCGCCCAACCTCCTGAGATGGATTTCTAGCTATCTTTGTTCCAGGTCTCAAAGAGTCCTCTTCAAAAACTCCCTCTCATCACCAGTAAAGGTTTCTTCGGGAGTACCACAGGGCAGCCATCTAGGCCTCTTTATTAGGCCTCCTATTCGGCCTTCGGTATTAACATACTCTCGAGTACTTATGTATGCGGATGATGTTAAACTCTGTGTCCAGTATAGGGACATTTCATTTCATTCTCGCATGCAATCCGATCTCAATAACTTTCAGTCATGGTGCTGTGCAAACTTGTTACAACTTAATGCCGCGAAATGCAAAGTAATGACATTTCATCGTTCTAGCCCCTTGTTGGCTCCCTATACTCTATGTGGCGGTTCTCTTGAGAGAATTACCCTGGTGAATGATCTTGGTGTCTTATTAGACGCAAAGTTAAAGTTTTCCGAACACATTTCTACCATGGTAAATAAGGCCATGGGCGTGCTTGGGTTTATAAAGAGGTGGTCAAAAGAATTTAACAAAGACTCTCTATACTTCGCTAGTTCGTCCGATTTTAGAATACGGCTCCTGTGTATTGTGCCCTCAGTACAAAGTACACCAGGACCGTATAGAATCAGTACAGAAAAACTTTTTACTCTTTGCTCTGCGGGGCCTTAACTGGGATGCGTGTGTGAGACTCCCATTTTACTCTAGTAGACTACTATTAGTAAACCTCCCATCCTTAGTTAACCGTAGAAAAATGCTTGGTGTGATATTTATGCACAACTTGATCAGGGGTGACATAGACAGTCCTGATCTGTTGAGCCGCATAAACTTCACGATTCCTATGAGACTGACTAGAAATTTTATACCGTTGTTCCTTCCACTTTGTAGATCGAATTGTTCCTTGCATGAACCGTTTAGGGTCTTATGCTCGGATTATAATTCCCTCTACCATATTATATCCACCACTAATTCTCTTCCTCTTATTAAATTAATAATCCTTACACACCTTTCTAGTAATTAGTAATTGTAGAGGTATTTGTATTTTGATTGCATGCTTAGTTTCTTAGTAAGTTTAGTGCTAATTTTCCTCGAATGTTAGTCTAACAGCTATCTTTCTTGCATGCTCGCGTTCGGCTCGGCTACGCGCTGCGCGTTATGCGGCAGCGCACCTCGGTCGGTTGGGCGGGAGGAGGGCTGCGTTTTGCCTGGGATTCGCGCATAACAGCCTTCTGCTGGTTTCACACGGGCCACTTGACGGTGCAGTAACTGCATCGCCTCTTGAAAGATGCAGTCATTGCATGTCAACGTCCAATATTAACAAAGCGCCTCATGGCGTAAGTTCTGTAGTGAAATCGCAGAGTTCTCTCGAAGACGACACCCACCCTGGGCTACCTGAAGAACGCCGACCAGTCTTGAACAACGTCCAGCAACTAGTAGCTAAATGTTTTCCATAAACTACTTCCCGCCACCTTCTGTTGCCTTAAGTGCTAAGCCAAGCCTTCTAAGCCAGGAGAACATTTCCTGGGCGATCAATAACTTGATCAAAAAGCCATGGTCTTCTTCCACGGATACATCCCTGACACCTGGCTTCAGACCAAAGTCGTCTTCATTCCTATGGCAGGCAAACACTCACACCCCAAAGATTTCAGAACCAAAATTCTATCGTCTTTCTTTCTGAAGACGATGGAACGGCTCCTGGGGCTGCATCTCATGGCAAGTCTAATCTCAAACTCCCAGCATGCCTATCGGAAGGGAAGATCCACCGAAACGGCCCTACATTGAGGCATCACTGGGAACGTCAACGTCCACCAGATTTGTTAGCAGAGGTACACCGCAGTGCAGATTCCTCTCGCCCCTCCTATGGAACGTGGCAGTGAACGAACTCCTGCGGGAGATAGAGGAGTGGTTGCCACGTGGTGGCGTGTGCAAGTTAACCACCGACACTGGACGTGTGCTGACCTAGCATATCAGCGAGGTCCACGACCAGAGTCACAGGTGCGGCGGATGCAGCTGCAGCAATTCAACACCACCCACAAGGCGAAAGTCAGCAGTTCCCACGGGTGCCGAACAGCTGCCAGCGACGTTGAAGTTCTTGGAACGGCGGCGACGGTTCTGCAGTGACGACAGCGCCGCGGCAGCACTGTCCGCGAAGCCGGCTGCAATCATAGCTTTTAATTTCATTAATGATTAGTCTTAAGTTTGAATCCAAATAAAGCGCAGCGTATCGCTCGCCTTGATCAATTAATTCTCATTCATAATACTCGGTCAGCTATCGCTACCGAGTTCAATAACAATCGTAACTCCAACGTTTGATATCACTCAGCTAGCTAACGCTTCTGAGGAATTGTTAACTTAACATAACCACTAAAAATACCTAATAACAGTATACGCGTTGTGTTTTGGTGTAATTAAATAATTTGCAGACGTTGTGTGAGTGCATGACAAGTACTTCCATGAAGATGTCAAAATGGGTAGACAAATGCGGACTAGGTGTTTACCTGTCTAAAACGGAACTTGTGATTTTCACTAAGAAGTACAAAGTCCTGGTTCTGACTCCCCCAAAACTCTGTGGGGAAGCGCTAGCAGTTAGCAACAATATCAAGTATCTTGGCCTAATCCTCGACAGAAAGCTCGATGGGAAACTGAGCATAGAGGATAGAGTAAAGAACGACACAGTGGCCCTCTATACATGCGGGAAAGCAATCAGACTAAAATGGGGAATAATCAGTATATAGTTCGGTGGCTATACTTCGCCATCGTACGACCAATCAAGCTCTAAGGAGTGGTAGTATGGTGGCCAGCCCTAGACAAAAGAACTTGTCTCAACAAACTCAGTAGAATTCAACGCAAGGCAGAGCTATGCATAACTGGCGGGCTACGCACTACCCCTGGTGAAGCCCTGGATACCGTGCTAGACCTCCTTCTGCAACACTTTCCGCCCTCGGAATGAGAAAAGCCAAACTATGGAAAGCATCCGTGTTGGGCACTCGGGAATCCCGAAGAGACTCCCACATTTAACAAAGAGAACATGTTACTGTATCCCTAGTGATCACCTCTCCTCCCTCCCCCGCTAACCTAACCTCGTATGCAAAATCCCACACGAATGTTTGGCTTGCTTTCGACAAAGACAGCATACAGCAACGAATGGCTGATCTACCCAGCATTCGTACCACACAAGCACTGCCATTTGTCAACATTTTTCAAGTGTCGCAAACCACGTATCAGCAAGGGCTACATATGTCTATTCGTTAGCCTAGTCACATCGGCAATACATTTGGAACTCGCCACGAATCTCACCACTGAAACGTTCCCGCCTGCGCGGCGCCGCTTCATATCTCTACGTGGCAAGTGTGCCAAAACCTATAGTGACAACGGCAGAATTTTCATCGGCGCACAACCCTCACTAGATGAAATGCAAACCCTACTGGCGTCACAGCAACACACCAGCCTGGTACCCATACCCTGGCGGATGAAGGCATCCAATGGGTATTCATTCCACCTGATGCACCTCACTGGGGTGGAAAATGGGATTCGACAGTTCGATCTGTCCAACGGCACCATCGACGAGTCGTCGGAACCTCAACGCTCTTAATTAAATGTGGATAATGTATAGCGAACAATTTTTAGATTACCTTTTTTTTAACTTTTTTCCGCCTTAGAAGCAATAAATAAGCAGATTTTTAATTTTATCATGTTTTTTTTGTATTTTAACGATGTTTGAATATGTTTTTTTTAACTCTTTTAGGCTTTCTTTTTTTTCAGTCAAGCACCTTGTGATACACAAAATGTTTACCCCCGATACTCAAAATGAGTATAGGGGTATATTAGAATTTTGGTGAAAATGGATGTGTGTAACGTCCAGAAGGAAGCGTTTCCAACACAATAAAGTATATATATTCTTGATCAGTATCAATAGCGTAGTCGTATGAGCCATGTCTGTCTGTCTGTCCGTCCGTCCGTCTGTCCGTCCATCCGTCTCTCCGTCCCTCAGAAACTATAAGAGCTAGAGCTAATATTTTGTTTCCAGACCTCTGTGATATGACACTGTTACAAGTGTCTTACAAGGGTCTTCCGACCCGTGAACATGCTACATATAATTGGCCATGGGAAAAATATCGATTTTCCAGATTCAGACCATACTTTGCCCGTCAGGCCAATCGATGCTACCCACTAGATGGTCATAAATAAAGATCTGAGCCGCAATGGTCCTTCGATCCTCGAGAGAGGAGAGATGCACGAGGCGACATCTGCACTCATAAGACGGCAACGGAATGGAAAAGTGCAAAGGCTGGACTGCAAATTTCAGAAACTTTCTTTGCAGTCTCTCGATGCGTGCAATTTGAACGATCCCAGTGGGATTCCAGACCATTGAAGCGTACTCAAGGCGCACAAGGAATGTGTACAGACTTAGCCTCGTATGGGTCCCTGAACTGGGATAAATTGCGCTTAACAAAGCCGAACATAGCTTGGCTTTTGGCAATATAAAATTCAATTGCTCTGCAAAAAAAAATTTTGAGTCGAATAAAACCCTTTGGTCACGTATATCCGTCTGCTTTAAGAGAGGATGGCTATCTATTGAATATGAGGCCAGCACACTGAAGACACACTTGCTAAAGGAAATAAAGTAAAATTTGCTAATGTTGAGAGGGAGCGAATTAAGTCTGCACCAACGAGCAACTCTATCCAGGTCGCGCTGAAGAAGGATACTGTCGCCTAAAGTTTTGACAGATCTGAAGATTTTAAGCTTTCAAGAAGCTTGAATGCTGAGAGATATGTTTGTCGTTGATAAATATTGAGAACATAAGTGGAACACGTGCACTTCCCTGTGGAAGGCCAGGAGTAGCCAAGAATGGGTCCGAAAGCTTTCCATTTACCAATATGACATACTCTCGCCGCTCAAGATATGATCTAAACCAAGTGAGCAGGAAGGAATGAATCCCTAACCGATGCAGCTTGGCTATTAAAGCACAGTGGAAGACTTTGTCAAAGGCTTTAGCAAAGTCAGTATACACAACATCTACTTGAGACACGAGTGCAGAAACTACTGAAAGCGATAAGATTAGTGGTCGTTGATCTACCCGGCATAAAACCAGGCTGATTTGGGCTAATGTACGACTTCATGAGGAAAGTGATCTTTCTGACAATATTAGCTCAAAAAGTTTTAAAACATTGCTGAGTTTGGCAATTGGTCTATAATTGGAGATGAGATTTTTGGCACCTTTCTTAAAAATTGGCGTAATCGTGGCAGCTTTCTACTTGCCAATGAACCGACCCGTCAACAGCGAATTTGTGAAGAGAGTTTTGAGAGGTTCACAGAACGCAACATCACAGTTACGAAGCAGAAAGGCAAAAATGCCATCACAAAAATTCACATCACGAACTCATCCACCTTCGATACATCAAGTGCGCTAATATTGGACACCGATGGATTAGAGTTTAAGATA
This sequence comes from Drosophila lowei, assembly GCA_008121275.1. NCBI lineage: Eukaryota > Metazoa > Arthropoda > Insecta > Diptera > Drosophilidae > Drosophila > Drosophila lowei. Next base: position 12,310,957 of record CM017777.1, read on the forward strand.
TCGAAATTATGCCAAGTTGCATATGGCTCAAAATGTTAGCTAAAACGAGGGGAAACGTTGTGAGTTGCTGCTGCGACCGCAACTCTACATTTATACCCGATACATAGTCAGTATAGCTACATTAAACGACAGAGTGCGTGCGAGAGAGACAGAAAATCAGTCAGAACGTGTCGACGGGCGCTGCGTAGCCACTGCAAATTGATTTGTTACTTTTGGCTATAATAATAATCCGATCTGATCCGGATTCGGCAAGATTCGGCAATCTGGTAGATATGGCCATTCTCTATGATTGTGCGTTTTTAATTTGCTCCTATCTTCAAAATTGTGGTTGCCACAGATTTTCGTTGTTTATGGTTGCGGAAGGGGGTGGAGCGAAATTTTGAAACACACTTGTAGCAGTGAGCTCTCTACAGTGAGCAAAAGAAATACTCTTGTAACAGTGAGAGCTCTATAGTAGGGTCTAATAGTCTCTGAGATCTGTAGATGCTCCAGATTTTCGTCCTTTGCGGGGGCGGAAGGGGGTGTGGCGAAATTTTGAAACAAATCTGTCAAGGTCCGATATCACAGGAGTGTGGATACCAAATTTGGTTGCTCTAGCTTTTATAGTCTCTGAGATCTAGGAACTCACTTTTAGCAATAGGCAAAGCCGGCTTATGATACGTGTGTGTTAGAGAGAGACAGGGCGAGAAAAAATGAAATTGTTTTCTTCATTCTGGCTATAATAAGGATACGATCCAATTCAGATTCTGCAGTCTAAAAGATATGGTCATTCTCTACGATTCTGCGATTCTTTTTTGGTTTTCTCGTATCTTTAAAATTGTGGATGCCACAGATTTTCGTCCTTTGTGGGGGCGGAAGTGGGCGGGGCGAAGTTTTGAAATACAATTGTAGCAGTGACATATCACAGAGGTCTGGATACAAAACGTCGTTGCTCTAGCTCTAATAGTCTTTGAGCACTAGGCGCTGATAGGGTCGGACAGACGGACAGACAGACATGGCTCAATCGACTCGTCTATTGATGCTGATCAAGAATATATATACTTTATCAGAAACGATAAACGATAACGATCGGTCGGAAACGCTTCCTTCTGGACGTAACACACATCCACTTTTACCACAAATCTAATATACCCCTAAACTTATTTTGAGTATCCGGTTTAAAAATAAGCAAAAAGGTTTGCTATGCCCTTATTCGTATTTGGCTCAAGCTACCCGGCTTTATAGCTGAAGGAAGAGAGTTCGTCGACCTTTCGAAATTTATGAAATGCCAAAACGACCTGGGATTGATTTTAAGTCCCATTTCAACGTCGGCGATATACTGGTTATATGGTTAAAAATTTGCTTAAAAAAGATTCAGACCACATACTTTGCCCGTCAGGCCAATCGATGCTACCCACTAGATGGTCATAAATAAAGATCTGAGCCGCAATGGTCCTTCGATCCTCGAGAGAGGAGAGATGCACGAGGCGACATCTGCACTCATAAGACGGCAACGGAATGGAAAAGTGCAAAGGCTGGACTGCAAATTTCAGAAACTTTCTTTGCAGTCTCTCGATGCGTGCAATTTGAACGATCCCAGTGGGATTCCAGACCATTGAAGCGTACTCAAGGCGCACAAGGAATGTGTACAGACTTAGCCTCGTATGGGTCCCTGAACTGGGATAAATTGCGCTTAACAAAGCCGAACATAGCTTGGCTTTTGGCAATATAAAATTCAATTGCTCTGCAAAAAAAAAATTTTGAGTCGAATAAAACCCTTTGGTCACGTATATCCGTCTGCTTTAAGAGAGGATGGCTATCTATTGAATATGAGGCCAGCACACTGAAGACACACTTGCTAAAGGAAATAAAGTAAAATTTGCTAATGTTGAGAGGGAGCGAATTAAGTCTGCACCAACGAGCAACTCTATCCAGGTCGCGCTGAAGAAGGATACTGTCGCCTAAAGTTTTGACAGATCTGAAGATTTTAAGCTTTCAAGAAGCTTGAATGCTGAGAGATATGTTTGTCGTTGATAAATATTGAGAACATAAGTGGAACACGTGCACTTCCCTGTGGAAGGCCAGGAGTAGCCAAGAATGGGTCCGAAAGCTTTCCATTTACCAATATGACATACTCTCGCCGCTCAAGATATGATCTAAACCAAGTGAGCAGGAAGGAATGAATCCCTAACCGATGCAGCTTGGCTATTAAAGCACAGTGGAAGACTTTGTCAAAGGCTTTAGCAAAGTCAGTATACACAACATCTACTTGAGACACGAGTGCAGAAACTACTGAAAGCGATAAGATTAGTGGTCGTTGATCTACCCGGCATAAAACCAGGCTGATTTGGGCTAATGTACGACTTCATGAGGAAAGTGATCTTTCTGACAATATTAGCTCAAAAAGTTTTAAAACATTGCTGAGTTTGGCAATTGGTCTATAATTGGAGATGAGATTTTTGGCACCTTTCTTAAAAATTGGCGTAATCGTGGCAGCTTTCTACTTGCCAATGAACCGACCCGTCAACAGCGAATTTGTGAAGAGAGTTTTGAGAGGTTCACAGAACGCAACATCACAGTTACGAAGCAGAAAGGCAAAAATGCCATCACAAAAATTCACATCACGAACTCATCCACCTTCGATACATCAAGTGCGCTAATATTGGACACCGATGGATTAGAGTTTAAGATATCGAAATTATGCCAAGTTGCATATGGCTCAAAATGTTAGCTAAAACGAGGGGAAACGTTGTGAGTTGCTGCTGCGACCGCAACTCTACATTTATACCCGATACATAGTCAGTATAGCTACATTAAACGACAGAGTGCGTGCGAGAGAGACAGAAAATCAGTCAGAACGTGTCGACGGGCGCTGCGTAGCCACTGCAAATTGATTTGTTACTTTTGGCTATAATAATAATCCGATCTGATCCGGATTCGGCAAGATTCGGCAATCTGGTAGATATGGCCATTCTCTATGATTGTGCGTTTTTAATTTGCTCCTATCTTCAAAATTGTGGTTGCCACAGATTTTCGTTGTTTATGGTTGCGTACCCCTAAACTTATTTTGAGTATCCGGTTTAAAAATAAGCAAAAAGGTTTGCTATGCCCTTATTCGTATTTGGCTCAAGCTACCCGGCTTTATAGCTGAAGGAAGAGAGTTCGTCGACCTTTCGAAATTTATGAAATGCCAAAACGACCTGGGATTGATTTTAAGTCCCATTTCAACGTCGGCGATATACTGGTTATATGGTTAAAAATTTGCTTAAAAAAGCACACTCATGCTGCACATACCTCGCCCAGTCCACAGAGTCACGGGTCTTAACAAATCGTTTAAAGTACTTGTTATATGTTCTTATATTTCACAAGACCCTTCGTATACCACGGTAGCCTATAGGACCCATGCACCCTTTTGGAAGCATTGTTATTAATAATACGACGAACCGTATGCAAGAAATAATTATAGGATGTAACGGTTGCGGTTGGACAATACCGATTCAGGTTAGGTTGTCGCTATGGTGCTCGGGTATATCGCATGCAATAACCTTGGGCCAATTATCGCTGCATGGCATAGCATAGTTGGGGTGGGTGCAGGCAAGCTCGAAGTAGGGAACAGCTGAGCTAAGCTTCCGTAAGTGCTGTGCAGCGCATCGCAACGGAGCTTTCGAAGCCGAACGTTAAGATCGGTAAGCTCTTATTTAAGCAGTGCAAAAGCACCAGAGCGTTCTCTTTGGAAAATTTGAATCTGTGCAGCCGGTGGTTATCTCCGCGTCGGTAGCAAATATATACCTAAATCGACCACGTGTAAGCACCCCAAAAAGAAAAGAAAAAAAAAACCCCAAATAATTTCCACAAAGACAAACCGAAAAAAAATAAAACGGAACTGTGAAAATCCCACGCGGTGTGCGCTTCGCAAAAATCGGGCGAAATTAATAACCGTGCGCCGAGAAAACTGGCAAGACAACTACCCTGGCGTAAAGTGCATATTTGCCTCGCCTCGCCGCCAAGTGTTTTTTTTTTGTTGCAAACCCGTGCGTCCCACAGCTCTGCCAGGAGCGAACGACACTCGTGTCTCCGTGGAAAAGTCGGAAAAACGGTATGTTAAAGTGCCCTGTAGGGAAAAATAAGATTTTTTCTTAGCCCTCGTGGTTTTGTTCTGTTTCGCCCATAGGGCCCTGGCCACGAGCGGTAGCCCACCCAGCTCTCCCAAAGTTCTGCCCCCCACACCAAACTCCCACCCTTGACGGGAGTACTCTTCGGGAGTCGACCTTGGTGTGGGGCCGAGATTTTGTTTCTCCTTTGGAAATCGTTGGAGAGTCCACCTGCCCGGCTACATAACCTCCACCGGCCATAACCCTTGCGCCAGAGGGCATAGAGATCACCCCCCTCCCCGTATGCGCCGCTAACTCGCTTTCTGCGACGGCTTAGAAGAAGCTGCTACGGATCCGGACCCAGATTTTGTAGCATAGTGTAGCTTTAATTGTCTTTTTTTTTGGTTCCTTTTTATATGCCTATGTAACTTTCATTAACTCTGCGTCACAGTCCTACCTCGATAGCCGTGAAAGTGAAGTTCCCAAAACTGAATTTATTTTGCTGGTTGGAGAAAGAAAAACTTAATTATAGAGTAACAGACTACACAAAAAAAAAAAAAAAAAACCTTTTGAATATTCCCTCCCTATTTACCAATCCCCCTCCGACCTGGGCACACATTAACATTGTTTCCACAGCTCCACAACGAAAGGCGCCTTTCAGCGAGGGACCACTGTATTGAAGCTGTAAGTGACCCAATTTCCCTTTTCTCCTTTGCGCCTGTATTCGTAAAAATCTAAAAGGCATGCGCAGCGGCCAGCCGATGCTGATAATGATGCTTGCGTTCCACACGCTCGAAGCTTTTCGTTCTCGTCGTTGCCAATTCTGCTTTAAGCTTGCATTGCTCGCATTCCATGCATTTCGCTAATGCATTGAAACGTAGCCGACAAATACACTAACCAACAAAGAAAAAAACAAATCTCCTCAAACCAAAAAAAAAAAAAACACCAAAAATTTATAATTTCTAATTAAATTTCGTTTTGGCTCACCATTGCTGATAATTTTTTTTTTTTTTTTTAATTTTTTCCTCTATACATATTTAATTTCCTTATTTCTAATATCATATATTATATTCATATACTCTATCGTTTATATATACATATATCTATAACTTTTCTCTTTCTCCTTTAGTGATTAAGCCTCATATTTGTTCCATTCCATTAATTTTTTTCTATCATTGATTTGCCTACTGGTTGTAATTAAAGACTTGTGTTATTTTCGGAAGTGAAACTTGTGTTTGCTAGTTCTTGATTATGTAGCAACATGTCTAGTATTAAGTACAGAGAAATATATTGAATTTTGTTAGCCATGAATATGGAGTAGACTTCTAATTTCCTAGTGACATGGTGACGTAATGGGGTAGGGTGAGAATTATAGGGATTTCCAGAACCTTCGCACAACTGGAAATCATGGAAGGGTGGGTGCAGAATCGTGTGGGTCGACTTCCATCTCAAGACCTCACGCCCGCGATAGTTTTGGAACACACTGACGAAAGCCCCTAGTACTTTCGGGTACGCCCTATGTATGATTGTGCCATTTAATTTCGGTTATGCTCGGAATAGGCATAGTGTTGTTTTCGGAGTTAGCTCCCTGTAGAGTCCCGGGATTCTAAAATTTTAAAGTTTATCTAGTAGGAGTCGAGACGCGGTCAAACGAACCCCCCCCCAAGTTACCGAATGAGCACGGAACCAGAGAATCCCCACCGGCGACCTCGACATCCCTTCCAATCCATCCCCTACTGACGTATAGATATATATCGTTGATTGTTACAAGGAAATGTCAGCAATAGGATGCGCAAGAACAGAAGCCCAGTTAACGTTTAACATACTATCCCGAATAGCATTCAGGCTTACATCAGAAAGGAAGTAGTCATAATGTGGTTCCGTCCAGTGCGAATAAAAATTAAAATTGGCTGAAAATAACAACGGAATATGATGCGTGTCATATTCTGCAATAGGCAGTTCGCAACATGTAACATGACAATCTACATCCGAACTAACAAAAATTAAGTCTAGGATCTTATTTAGCCTATTAAAAACATTATTTACTTGGGTTTAGCCCATACTAAAACAATCATCTAGCAAAAGAATTTCGTGCGGCAAATTCCGGCGGACCATACCAACGAACCCAAATTGAAGTCGCCAACAACGCAGAGGTGCTGACGGTCTCGCAGATTACCATATATGTTAGCAATGTTTTGGGTGTGCCTTGTAGATTGTAGCAGCTATTCTGTGGAATGTACGATGCGCTTATAAATAGCGTTTTCGACTGGCCAACCACCGCTACACCAATCTGATCCAGAACAGAGTCACCATCTACGAGACAAATCGGATCACAGCGTAGGGGTCAAAATATGATTTTGTGGGATTTAAGAGCTGTGATAGCCGTTTTTGACCGTTTTTCGTGCGAGGTTGTGACAGGTAAATCGGTATAGAAGCCAAACGGCTACGAAGCGCAGAAAGAAAAAAATCTCGGGAAAATTTAGTTAAATATTTTTTATAAGTCCAGTCAAAGTTGAAAACAGCCTACATTTTAGATGGTTTTTCAAAACAAGCTTTTCTAAACAACTGCCTAAGCAACTGACCATATTTTTAAAAATTTTTCGTAAGAATTAATGCAACTAATAAAGGATACCAAAAACAAAATCATACGTTACATAGTTTACTTTTTTTCCACCTGAAAGACGCAGTGTTTGAATAAAAGTTTAAAAAAATTTTGCGCACTGAAACAATTTTCAACTTTGAGTGCTCATATCTTCTAAACTAAAAGTCTGAAAGTTTAATTTTTAAAAGCTCTAGAAAATTCTCTATTAGATGATTGTATCCAAAGCGCTAAAAAAACTTCGACTTCTCGACCATCTCTTTTCGTCTAAATCGCCACTGTGCGTCGATCCGATTTATTTAGAGTGTGAAATTCTTCATTCAATGGAGGACCATAGCAAACCATAATACCCTTTGAAGGTACAAATTAATAATATGGAATTTTGTGTATTTTATTTATGAGCTATGAAATAAACCAATTTTATTGATATTGCTTTTGGTTAGTGGGGGTGCCAAACGTGAAATTGCTTGCTGGGTCGCCAAGAGCAGCTGGATCTTCCGTTGGTGGAGGTGGATTTCTGAACTGATCAGCAGATATTCTCGTGAATAATATTCCAACACCTTCTATTAGAGCCAAGAGAACTCCGCCTATTATCGCACTTCCGGCCATAGCAGGAACACCTAAAAATATTGAATAGTTGTATTTAATTAAAAGGTTAACATTTAAGGATTTTCACATTCAATAAAGGCATCACATCTGTACGTTGCTACTATCTTTTCAAATTCAATATACCCTCAAAGCCATAATGTACATCATTCACATTTACACATCAATAAAAGTTCACATGAATTAGTAAGCCTGATACTTTACAAACTTGCGGCAGTCAAAGTCAGGTTATTCTATTCTATTATAGGAAACCGTTTTAGAAAAGTCATACCATTTCTTGCAGCTAATATTCCTCCAGTTGCAGCTCCGCTTATAATTGAGTTCCATGGGTCTTCCTTTTTTCGAAAGTGAACGAGCGTGCAATCAATGGTACTAAACATACCACCCCAAACTGCGAAATTTCCAGCTATTACGGGCGAGCGGGTTTTTATGGCAGTCATACTTCCGATCTAAAATACATTTGTTTAATTTAAAAGGCAGCATAAGAACGACAATAATATAGAAGTAAGTTTGGCCTTTGAGCCAAACCTATGAAATCGTAAGTAAATAAGGAAATAATAAAAAGTTAAATATGGGAACCAAACTATGTCATTGAATTTGATTTGGTCGTTTATTAATAACAATTAACACAGATAACAATAAATGATAACATTATACACTATAACTGTTAAAGCTACACCTAATTCTGTTTTTACACGGTAGATTGGTTCCAGAAAAAACCGTGTAAAAAACACATTGATCGAAGGCAAAAATAGGTGATTGGTTCCTTATCTTTAAAACCTATTAAAATTAGGGAACGTTTGATTGCATTGATAGTTTAAAAAATACTAACACATTTCTATTGCAAGAAGGAAATTCCCTTAAATTTCCACAAAAAGGGAATTCTCCTAAATTTTTGCTATTTACAATTGCTCTGACCAGTAATTTTGCTTGTACATACGAGGTTGTTCAATAAGTTTTGCGGTTAGATAAGAAAAACACAATTTTGGGGTTTGAAATACACTTTGTTATTTAGTATAGTCTTGCTGAACATCAATAAACTTGTTAGAATGAGATTTAAATTGATGAGTTCCATCCCAGAAGTTAGAATCCGGAAGGGCCTCAAAATACGCTTCCACAGCTGTTATGACCTAATCATTTGATGAAAAGCGCTTTCCACGCATGAATTTTTTTAAGGTTTGGAAACAGTTGGAAGTCGCTAGGGGACAAGTCTCGTGAATACAGTAAATGCTCTAACAATTCAAACTTTAATTTATCGAATTTAGCTATTGTCAAAATGCTCTTGTGACATGGTGGATTGTCCTGATGAAAAATAATTTTTTCTTCTGCAAACTGGGCGCTTTCTCACGAATTTTTTCCTTCAGCTGGTCTAAAAGAATACAGTCATATTCGGAATTTATTGTCTTACTAGTTTGCAAGTAGTCCACAAACAAACTTCCTTTCGCATCCTATAAAACTGATACTAACAACTTCTGGGCCGATTTCTGGACACTAACTCGTTTAGGAGCCGAAGAACCAGGTTCACACCACTCTTTAGCCTCTTGTTTTCATTCAGAATCATGGTGATAAACCCAAGTCTCATTCATAGTGATGATTCGACGCAAAAATCTACTTTATCCTTTCGAAAACGCTCTAAATGTTGCTGAGAAAGTCGTGTTTTTTTCATTTTTTGGGAATGCGGCACCCATTTTGCACACAGCTTTTTGAAACCCAATAATTCAGTCAAAAAAAATTTTTTTTTTTTTTTTTATATATTTTTCTATAAATTCTAGTGTTGTTGCTGATTTTGGACGTCCTTGACGTGGATCGTCTTCAAGACTCGTACGACCACGTTTAAATTAATTGAATTAAATTAAATTAAATTAATTGAAGGCGAAGAGTCCTTATACACTTTTAATATTTGATCATAAATTTCCTTTGCTTTTAAACCTTCCAAAAAAATAATCATTCACTGCACAATACTTGATTTTTTGTAAAAAAGTTTTACACGTCGATACTAAATGATTTAAAAAAAAAATGAATTGACAGATTGAAATAAAACTTCACATACGTTCATATAAAAGGTGTACCAACATAACAAAAAAAAATTAGGCTAGTCGTAACGCCCTCTCTTATCGAACCGCAAAACTTATTGAACACCCTTGTTTATATGTATATACATATGTACATAACATACATATATATATACAAAAAAAACGAAAGAGAAACAAATATCTACATATTCTCTTTATGCTCTTTCGTGTTTTCGTTTGGTTTCTAGCTGTTTGTGAGCTGTGCGTGTTTTTATCTATTTGTGTTTTGTTATTTTAAACCGTGCTAAATGGAATAAAATCGTGTAAAAAGATTTAAAATTTTTGATTTTCAAACCGTGTTATTTCAAAACCGTGTAAAAAAAGACCGTTTAAAAACAGAATTAGGTGTACTTTTACAATAGGTTGGGGTTAAATACAATGACTAGGATTACAATATAATCAGCGGTTCAGGGTCAGCAAAATGTGGTCTTAGCCTCGGCGTCGGCGTCTCATGAGGTTGAGGTCCTTAGATTCTCCTGTTGGTTAGGGGTGGGTGAAGTCGGGCCAGTCTATGCCAGTGTCTGGTGCTAGCAAGTCTCCTCGCGAGTACGTTTGGGTGGCTGCTGAGCTTTGAAGCATGCCTCTCAGCTTGCTTGCTGATAACGTCTCCCACGAGAGGGGTGCATAGGGATCTAGCGATGTCTCGGTTGCAGATGTACCAGTCGGCATCGGAGATCCTGCGCAGCAGTTTGCTCTGGAAGGTACAGATTCTCGCTAGGTTTGTTTTAGCGGCTATGCCGTACACCTGGATGCCGTATTTCCAAACAGGTGCTAGAATTGCTTTGTATGCCAGGGCTTTGTTTTTTAGCTTAAGCTTGTTATTTTGCTTAAACAGCCAGAACATTTTCCGAGCCTTACTCTCAAGCTTGCTTCTCACGCTTCGTATGTGGCTGTCGAAGGTTAACCGGGCATCCAACGTAACTCCTAGGTAGGTATGGTGCCTGCGCTGCTCAACGAGATCCCCATTCAGGAAGACACCAGGGCTAGTCTCCTTTCTTTGGGTGTGTGTTACCACTGCACACTTTTCTGAGTCTATGGAGATGTTCCATCGACAGGGCCAGTTTTCGAATAGCTTGAGCTATTGTTACAGGATGTCTGTGGATGTCTGTGGCATCATAAACACAGCTAGCTCTCGAAAGCAGTACTGTGTCGTCGGCAAACGTTGCCACGTTGAGAGTCTGCCCCGTTTGCCTACAGACCGTGGTGGGCTTTGGCATGTCGTGGGTGAAAAGGGAGTATAGCGTCGACCCAAGCACATTGCCTTTTGGTACTCCTGCCTTGATGGATTTTCTTCGAGGATGCTGCACCATCCTGGACGACGCAGATGGTCCTCTCTGTCAGGAAGCGTCATTGCATATACTTTTTATTATCAGTTTCTATCGGGTAATTTTAGTATTTCAAGGTTTATGCACCTCTTTTACCCTGTGTACATAGATTTGGCGAGGGAAAGTTACAATTTCGCTATCCTGGTGGGTTCGTTAGTTAGCAATGGATATTGTTGGAGTGCCGACCATTTTCGTCTATAATCAATTTTTTTGGCCGCATCTGGCATGTTTGGCAAAGCCCGAAATCCACCTCTCTGGGATGGCAATGAAACATGGACGGACTGAAGCGAGAAGCCCCGAAGAATACTGCTGGATTACTTTCGGAGTAGGAAAACTATCGAGCCAGTCTATTCACACACTGACGGGTCGAACTTTTTGGAACCTCTCTTTACCCTAAATAACACAATTTGTGCAACAAGCTATTTCATACTAGCCTAACTACAAAGCATTTTGATAAATTGAAACATTCTACACGGGTGTCGAAAACCTTAAGCAAAGAAATACTCCTACCGTCCGTCTCGGCGTTCCCACTCAAAACTTTTGACCCACTAAACATGAGGTCAAAAATTATAACTTTCTTTGTCCAAAAGTGAAAAAATCAGTGGCGTTTTACTTTAGTTTTTTGATTAAAAATACGTTTAAAGAAAAACGCGTAAGTTTTTTTTATGCTTAATATTAAGTACCGTTACACAGCTGAACGTCAAAGTCAATTAATTGACCCGCGTTGTGAAGGAATTTTTTGCGGGCGAGTTTGGCAGTGTAAAATGGAAAATAAAGACACATGAATATTAATGTTCGGAGCAGCAGCCGTCAATAGCTCTTAAGAATGTTATATTTTCTCATCTAACATCTCGTATCTTAATTTAAGAGCATTCGCTTAAGTTATCTGTTGACGCGCTCATCTAAATTACGCTCTCAATGCATAGAAGCACACATATGCTTATATGTTCTTACTTCTTACTGCTTATATTGCAGTGCTTCATTCGTTTCTTTAGGCAGTCAAATTTATCATCGAGCCCTGGGTAGAACGGAATTGCCCACGAACGCGCAACATCGTTTTCGTTTACTTAAATTACTTACATTTTGTCACTCAAATCGAAGTTCACAGCCACGGCTTCTAATCGTTGTAAATAAAAACACCAAACAATAAACCATTATATAAACATCTAACAACAAAGAACTCATATTTGTAAATGTGGAGTCAGAGTTGCCGAAAAAGCTCGGCAGCTTCCAACAATGGACATACATATGTATGTATATAGGTTAGGTTAGGTTAACCCGGACGGCCCTCAACGGGGCCACGCATAGGCCAGTATAGCTCTTAGTTATCCGGATAGGGGGGTATGAACCATCGCCGGAGTGTTTATGTGATTTTAAAGTCCTCGAGAATCGAGGTGTTTTTATCATAGGCCAGCAGTTCCTGTGGCGTCCTCTTGGAGGCATCTTCCAGCGATGCCAGCAGCGGGGCGCCCAGGTATTTCCTCCTTTCCCTTGAGAGAGCCGGACAGTTACAGATGAGATGTTCCAGGGTTTCGATTGCCCCAGGTTCATCACATTTCCTACAACTGTCTCTGTTGGTGATGCCTAGCTTTGTTGCATGTCCCGCAACCAGACAGAGACCTGTTAGTATTCCCACTAACAATCTGCAGTCCTTTCATGGTAGGTGCAGTAGGTAATGGCTGAGTTTCTCATTGCGATCTTTGCACATGATTTTCGAGGTTCTGCAGGTGATGGTACTCCTCCACCTACTTTCGGTTTGTGATCTGGCCTTCTTCTGTAGATAGCTTTGCAGCGTTCTAAGGGAGATAGGCACGTTCTCTGTTCTCCTATTCGCCAGCCCGACGCCTTTCTTAGCTAGTACGTCCGCCGCACAGTGACGATTTCGACGAAAAGAGGTGGCAAAAGTCGGAGATTTTTTTAACGCTTTGGATAAAATAAATACACGCATCTAATAGAGAATTTTCCAGAGCTTTTAAAAATCAAACTTTCAAAAAATTCTTTTAGTTTAGAAGATATGAGCACTCAAAGTTGAAAATTGTTTCAGTGCGCACAATTTTTTTAAACTTTTATTCAAATACTGCATCTTTCAGGTGGAAAAAAAAGTAAACTATGTAACGTATGATTCTGTTTTTGGTATCTTTTATTAGTTGAATTAATTCTTAAGAAAACTTTTTAAAAATATGGTCAGTTACATAGGCAGTTGTTTAGAAAAACTTGTTTTGCAAACCATCTAAAATGTAGGCTATTTTTAAACTTTTAAAAAATATATCTGTAAGATTTGAATATTAGTTTAAGATTTACTCATCGATAGTATTATAAGAAATATCAATGTACTCGATATATCGATACTTGTCCTCGACAAGTATCGATATGCCAACACACATTCATTCGAATACGACGATCAAGAAGGAAGAACATATAATAAAACCGTGCTATTAAAAGTTTACATATCAGGTGTGGGGTTTGCCAAAAAAAAAAAAACTCTGCGATGAACTATGCAGACATAAGAGCGAAAACCAAAAGTGAACTTAGCGACATATTGCGTAGGCAAAACGTATATTTTGATCAAGATGCCAACATACACCAATTACGTACAGCAGTGGAAAAAATCATGGAAGACACGCATGAGCTAGGAAATACGGCGCCAAGCGCAGACGAGACTATGCAGGCAGACATTTTTGCAGTCCCGGTTGAGCGCGAGATAGAGAGAGACAACCGTAGTGCACAACACGCAGTAGAGGCGGCGCCAGAAGAATATGGTGAAAATGTGCAGAAGGCTCGAGAAGCATTCATGCCGCGACAAGACAACGCTTGTTCGAAATTGACCATGCGATCAGATGAATACGAAGAAGAATCGCGCCGTTTGCAGCAGTTGGAACAATTGTACGTTTCTCGCAAGCGCTTAGCTGATCTCAAATTAAGCATATTAAAAACGGAGAAAGAGGCTATGGAGTTGGAAACGCCGAGAGATTGCATCGACTTGACACACATTGAGGCGTTGATGCGTCCATTTTCTGGAGATGACGACCAGGCTGTAAACAGTTGGATAAGTAACTTTGAGGACATTATGAATTTCCATGGTGTATCCGAGTCCAAGTGCTGGATATTAGCGAAGCGGCTGCTAGGCGGATCGGCGAAGGCGTACATCGACCATGTGGCGCCACTGACTTGGCAATTGATGCGAGCAGAATTGCTCAACGTCTTTGAGCAGAAAGTGACAGCGTGGGACATTGGAAAGCGACTGGAGGCACGGAAAATTGCAAATAATGAAAGCGCATTGCAATATTTCGTCGCAATGTGCAGCATAGCGTCGCAAGCAGACATGGCCACGAGCGATGTGGTCAAATTCATCGTAGAGGGATTGCAGGACAAGACGGGCATGGCAGCATCCATGCTATATTGCAGCACACTCAACGAGTTGCGTGACAAGATGGTCACCTATGATAAAAGGTCAGAAGAGCTCCTGGCGTCGTAGAAATTCGTAGCGAAGGTATGACAAAGGGGAAAACTAAATGTGAGTATGGCAGTAGGGCAGCAGCAAGGTGGTGGCGCAATGCGTTGCTACAACTGTCGGCAATTTGGGCACGTTATGAAGGAATGCAGTCAGCCAAAGAGACCGGATGGGGCATGTTTTAACTGTTGGAGTACCAGCCACCTATATTCGCAGTGCCCGAAACGAAAGATGGCCACTAGGGTAGCTGCAGTTCAAGATGAGGAGCGACCAGAAAAAAAACAACGACGATTTAGCGGCTGTCCAGTTAATCACTTTATGACTTCCGTTTGGTGAACAAAGAGGCGTCAGTATTTTTAGTCTATTTGATACAGGTAGCCCTGTAAGTTTTATTCATAAGTCTTTGATACCGAAGTCGGCTATAGTTGAAGCCTATAATGAAGTTAGGAAATACTATGGACTAGGAGGACAACCAATTCCCATATGGGGAAAAATTTAAGTGCCATATTGAATTTTGCACAAAGAAATATATCGTTTTATTAAACATCGTAGATGATAACATGCTGCCTTTGCCGGTATTGTTGGGACGCGATGCCCTTAAAGTTATTGAAGTAAAATTAGTTCATAAGAAAAATATCAATGCGAAGCAACACACACCATTAAGTTCATTAAAGCAAAAAGATATTAGTTTAACCTGCGCGTCTTTATTCACCGAACGTAAAAATAATATTAACATAAGACTATATGATAAGTTAGATGGTAATCAATCAGAAAGAAGCGAGCTAATCAAACGTTCTAATCCATTTAAAAATCAGACACAAGAAAACTCAAGGAATGACAAAATGGCCATCGAGAATATGAATCAAGGCGACGAATTCAGTAACTTTTGTGCGTCGGTAGAGATTGATGAAGAGGAACATATTAACGTAGGTTTCGAATTTGGCCCCACTCTTGCAGAAAAGTGTAGGGAAGTTATTAAGACATACTATTTACACAAAGAATTTGACTTTAAAGCACCACCAAAGTATGAGATGCAGATTCGTGTAACAGAAACAACACCATTTCATTGTACTCCGCGTCGTTTATCCTACCATGAGAGAGAGAAAGTAGCTGAAATAGTAGATGATCTGTTAGAAAAGAAAGTAATCCGTCATAGTGAGTCTCCTTATGCTTCCCCGTTGGTCCTAGTAAAAAAAAAAATCAGGAGAACTTCGAATGTGTGTCGATTACCGTGGTCTGAACAAACGAATTGTTAAAGATAATTTCCCATTGCCCCTTATTGAGGACTGTCTTGAGTTTTTAGAAAACAAGTGCTGTTTTTCCATTATAGATTTGAAAAGTGGGTATCATCAAATAGGCGTAGAAGAAAAATCAGTTCCGTATACATCGTTTGTGACACCGCAAGGACAGTATGAGTACTTGAGAATGCAAAAAAAAAAAAAATGGATCCGCTATTTTTCAGAGATTTATTTCGGAGCTCTTGAGAGACTTTATTAGGAACAAAAGCATTGTAGTGTACATGGATGATATATTAGTAGCGACTAAAACAGTTGAAGAACACATGGATATATTAAAAAGACTATGCATTGGGTTTAGCGAGCAAAATTTAGAGATAAATCTAAAAAAGTGTAGGTTTGTCAATCGAAACATCGATTTCCTGGGGTATAAAGTTAATCAAAACGGAATAGTTCCTAGTGATTCCCATATTGAGGCCTTGAAAAAATACCCAGTCCCTCAAAATGTAAAAGCACTGCACTCATGCTTGGGATTCTTTTCGTATTTTCGACGTTTCATGTTGTCATTTGCGACGACAGCTAAGCCCTTGGTGCAGTTGTTAAAAGAAGGTGGTCCGTTTCCCATGAATAGAGAACAGGTGAAGACGTTTGAAACTCTTAAGAATGCGTTGGCAAATCCTCCGGTATTAGCCATTTTTAGCCCAAATAGAGAAACGGAATTACATACAGACGCAAGTTCATACGGTTATGGCGCAATACTGATGCAAAGACAAGATGATGGGAAGATGCACCCTGTGTCCTATTATTCCGGCAAAACAACAGAAACAGAATCACGTTATCATAGTTTCGAACTAGAGACATTGGCTATAATTTATGCATTGAGGCGTTTTAGAGCATATTTGGAGCATAGGTCCTTCAAAATAATCACGGATTGTAATTCGTTAGTACAGACGTTAACCAGAAAGTCAATTAGTCCTAAGATAGCACGGTGGTCCCTAGAGTTAGAGAACTATGATTACTCCATTATGCACAGACCTGGGGCCAGTATGGCGCACGTTGATGCGCTGAGCAGACAAGATCAAGTGACGAATATGTTAGAGGATGGTTATAGAGTCAAATACGGTTTAGTAAAGTCTAATTTAGAAAAAGATGAGAGTACAAAGCAATATACAAGGAATAGTGTAAGTAGAGACAACCCTGGTAGTGAGCATAAAGGTACCGTAGAGAACCCTGTGATTAAGTGTAGAGAATTAAATATCAGTAGAGAGCGTAGTAGTACCGTACAGAACCCTGCGATTGAGTGTGGAGAATCAAGTGCAGTAGGAAGTAGATTGGGAAATAGGTGGAAGTCTGATGATAGAGAGAACCTTGGTAGTGATTGTAGAGATAACATAGAGAATAGTGAATATAGGGAAGAGGATGGATCGAAGATTGAAATTAGAGATTTGAGCCAATGTAGAGGAAGCGTTAACGATGTGCTGGGGAGTAAAGTACATTAGTAGTAGGAATTCAGATAAAGAAAAAAATGTGTTGAGGATACAGTAGAGAGGGACAAGTTAGAGTTTCAGGAGGAAAGATTACTAAAATCATTGATAGTTGGGGTAGTAGGTGCAACGCCAGAAGATGTTGATTTGATATTGCAAACAGAACAGATGCGAGACAAGGAAGTAGTTAGGATTCGAAAAATGCTAGAGGATGGAATTGAAGTAGATTTTGAAATGATAGATGGTATTGTTTACAAGAGGAGTTGTGAAAACAAACTATGTTTCTATGTACCAATGTGTATGGAAGAGCAGTTGATAAGGCGGTCACACGAAAAACTAGGACATCTGGCCGCAGAGAAGTGCGTGAGTGACCTTTTGAGGACCTACTGGTTTCCGTCAATGAGAAGTAAAGTGGCAAGGTTCATCAGAAACTGTCTACCGTGTATACTACACTCGATGCCTAAAACAATCCATAACAGAACGCTCCATAGTATCCCAAAGTCGTGTGTTCCTTTTCATACCCTACATGTTGATCATTTGGGTCCGTTGCCGAGTATTAGATCTAAGCGAAAACACCTCCTTGTGGTAATAGATGCATTCACTAAGTTTGTCAAATTGTTCCCGGTTAATAGTACCAGCACGCGGGAAGCGAAGGATGCCTTAAGTAAATATTTTGATTTCTATAGTCGCCCTACTAGGATAATATCAGATCGTGGGACCTGTTTCACCTCGTTAGAGTTCTCTAGTTTTCTGCAGGAGAGGGATAGAGCACATTAAGGTAGCTACAGGTGCACCGCAGGCGAATGGCCAAGTAGAGCGGGTGAATCGTGTTCTTACTCCTATGTTAGGAAAACTGTCAGAGCCCCTTGAGCAAGCCGATTGGTATAGGTTGATGAGCAAGGTAGAGCACGCCATTAATAACTCCGTTAACAGCAGTACGAAAAAAGACACCTAGCACATTGTTATTTGGAATACCCCAGAAAGGACCCGTTGTAGATGAATTAACCGAATACCTAGAGGAGAAGTTAGCGTCAGAACCTAGAGAGTTGGAAACTATAAGAGAAATAGCAAGTGAGAACATACGGTTGTCGCAGAAAAGAAATGAGAAGATGTATGCCCATAAACATAGAGCCCCATTAAAGTATGAACCTGGTGACTATGTAGCAGTCCGGCATGTGGACACAACACCGGGGATCAATAAGAAGTTCGCACCAAAGTATCGAGGACCGTACAGGATCAATAGAGTATTGGATAATGATCGTTATGAGGTTGTCGACATTGAGGACTGTCAGTTGACGCAAATGCCATTCCGAAGTATACTAGAACCAGCAAGGCTTAAACCCTGGGTAGAGTGTAAGGATAAAACCATAGTCTCATGTTGTTAATCGATGAAAAAGTATGTTAAGTAAGACAATACCGAATAAGAAATGTTTAACCAATTGTATGCCTTAGTGTGTAGATCGTGGGCGATCTGTAGTCAGGTTGCCCGAATGTAAGATTTGAATATTAGTTTAAGATTTACTCATCGATAGTATTATAAGAAATATCAATGTACTCGATATATCGATACTTGTCCTCGACAAGTATCGATATGCCAACACACATTCATTCGAATACGACGATCAAGAAGGAAGAACATATAATAAAACCGTGCTATTAAAAGTTTACATATCCTTAAATTTTCCCGAGGATTTTTTTTTATATGTTCCTTGAACTATTTATTACCTAAGTTTAAAAGCCCTTTCTGCGCTTCGGAGCCGTTTGGCTTCTATACCGATTTACCTGCCACAACCTCGCACGAAAAACGGTCAAAAACGGCTATCACAGCTCTTAAATCCCATACAAAATCATATTTTGACCGTTTTTCGTGCGAGGTTGTGACAGATAACTTTAAGCAGATTAAATTTTGAAAGATTTTTCTTTCAAATGCAGTTTGTTTCATGAATCTTTCTTTATTTGTTTAGAAGTTATTAATTTAGCAAGCTGAAACGGCGAAATTCCCCACTGTACGCCGCCTCGTTTCCTTCTATGCCTTGGTGGCTGGGAACCCAATAGATCCGCACTGACATATGTATATATGTATGTGCCTATATGTAAACTGCTTTACATTTATGTCGCTGTAATTTGTATAACTTATTAGCATACACTACCTGAAGACGGAACAATTTATCTACAACTTTCACCTTCTATAAGCCTTAGAAATTTGTGACCCCAAATTACCTCTTTCAAATTGAAAACATAGATTAAAGAATATTTAGTGAGGTACTGCAATTCATTTGAAACTTATTTTTTTTTAGAGAAAAAGAAAGAAAGAAAGATGCGAGAAAACGGCTGCTTAGGCTGCTGCCGTGCGGGAGTCTAAATTGCCCTTGAATTTACTCTTGATCTAGCACTTACTGACTCAGTCTTGAACCGACCCCGCGTCATTAATCCGACCCCGTCTGGAATCGATCAACTGACTCGTCGCTAAATCTCGCTATCGCTATCACATCCGCACACCTTTCGCTATTGTTCTGCCACTATATTTATCATTAACTATCCCCCAAAATAAACCATATTAAGCTGAACAATCATCGAATTATCATTTAGTAGCTCAACAGCTATTTTTAAATTGAGTTATTCCAACTGATGAAACTGTTTTTTCTTTTAGTTTGAATATTATGATTTTTTAGTCGATATTAATTTTGCACAGAACAGGTGGTCATTTGACCTACAGTGAACTTGAAATATTGGCCTTAACTCCGATCCAACGTACATACATAGCCCCTAGAGTAAATAAAAAAATGTAGCTGGATTCTGTGGGATAGTAGCGGGGACCGACTTCAAACCAGACGGGTAAGAAAAGTCTTCCTAGCCTTAATATTACATATATGTATTTATATTTACATACAGTCATGGAATAACAATTTTCATCAGTGAATATTTTCTTTTAAGTTTCATAATTTTGATTGAAGGGGTAAAGTATCAAAATAAAACAAAACAGTGCGATTCAAAAATCTTGATGTATCCTATGTATCATCCTTATTTTTTACTTTTAGACACCAATCGTTTTCTTTAAGATCTATGGGATTTAGGTCTGGTGACTGTGAAGGCCATTTCATCAGGGGAACTTAGATGTCCAGGAACCATTTCTTAGTCAGCATTATCCTGCGGGAACTCACACTTTATTTGAATTTCCTATTCAGCGTTATACTTTCGTTTCTTTGACTGTTTCTGAACAATTTTTTCTTTAGGAATGGTACCTTTCGAGCTTTCGATATGGTCTTTAAAGTCGACATCAATCATCCTATTTATTAAAGTGTCAGTAGCCTTACAGGTGCATTTAGATAATTTTGTATATCTTCCGATGACAGAAAAGGATCTTTTTTTCGAAAAAGGTGGTTGTAGCTCTTCTCCGATGTGCGCACGTTTATCGCATGTTTATGTGTTTATTTTTTGTAGTGAATCCCAGAAAACACATTTTTGAGAAAATTTTAGAATTTCGTCATTACCAGACATTGTCATTTTATAGATTTAGGATATGTTTCAACCCTCCAATTTTGATGTCTATCTTGTTTCCCAGCATTTTCCTTTATAACTTCTTTATAACTGAATTTTTTCCTAGACTGTTGTATAAGTTGCTTCAAAAGTAACTGTACACAACATAACTGTATTTTTTCTTGTCTGTGATCATTTATTCTAAAATACATGTTTATTTATTTAAAAAAAAAGAATGTTTTTTAATATCCGTACAATGGACTTCACGACCCATCTTGGAACGAATAACAACAAACAAACCGGTATCCGGAGGAATAGTTATTTTATATTTTCAAATGTTCTTTGTATATTCCTTTGTCTTTAGTTTATGAAATTTTACCTCAATAATTCAATTTCAACCATATTTAAAAGATTAAAAAAATCTACAAAATTTAAAATTAAATATTGGTACATAAAGATTTTTGAATTTTATTTTTTTTTATATATGTTTCAATCAAAATTATGAAGCTTAAAAAAAAAAAAAAAAAACGAGGCTCCCATTCGCCAGAGGGCGCACATAGTGCACGACAAAGTGTGTGAGAGAGACAGAAAATAAGCAAGCAGCGTGGCCACGCTACGAATCCACTGAAATTTCAGATTCTGCAGTCTGGAAGATATGGTAATTCTCTATGATTCTGCGCTTTTGTTTTTCTTATATCTAATTCTGGATGCCACAGATTTTCATCCTTTGTGGGGGCGGAAGAGGGCGTGGCAAAATGTTGAAGCAAACTTGATTCTGTGTGATATCACAGGAGTCTGGATACAACATTTCTAGCTCTTATTTCTCTATCTCTTATAGTCTCTGAGGGCTATGCGTCAAACTAACAACAAATTCAAAACGTTTAGAGTCGCGACACTATTCTACTGGGACTGTTTGTATTGAGTGGACCGCAATAGCGGACGCACCTAATTTTCAAATAAATCAAAATATAGCTTACATTTTAGTATATATTATAGTAATTCATTAGTTAAACATTTTCAAAGTTGTTCATTTACCCCTTAGCCTTATAATAGCCTTAGGCGATTTAGAAGTCAGATGCCAGTGCCACAACAGACCTCATCGGGAATATCGATTGCGAATAAACTTTTTTTTGTAACCTTTTATCCTAAGCTAATTTTGAATTACGTTTTAAATGGTGGTACGGCTTACATTTAGCTTCTATGGTGATTTTTTCCCACTGCAAATTTCGAACAAAGGCTTGCTTCCACCGCTTAAAAACGTTCAATATCAATTGGTTGATATTAAACCTATGCGAAAACACAAAAAACGTAAGATTTTGTACAGGATCGCTTTGAAAATGTGCGAAAGCTGTTTTGGGTCACCCTGTATACATATACATATGTATAATGCCATCTTCTGATTTCCAAACGCTTCCTTCTGGCTGTTGCATACTTACATGTATAGAAATCTATTTTACCACTGTACTCTTTGAGTACCGGGTATACATATAAGGAATACATTATTTGTTCACTATATCTATATCTACATACATACATACAGTCAGTCACAAAAGTATTCGTCTCTAGGTGTCCTCTGTATTCAAGCTCGTTTTTGGTGGTTATTTTACAACGAATTTAATCGTTTTTCTATAGGATGGGGTAAATTAAATATGTATCTAACAGAATTTAACATTATTTTATTTAAATCATAATCAGTTCATATGTTTATCATATAAAAACAAAAAAATCAAACAAATTTGATACCACAAAAGTATTCGTCTCTTCAGAAAAATACATCCTTTTTAGTATTTTTAGGGGCAATCGCATTTTTTGGCGTTTGGGATTAATTGGGACATGGCGAATCCATTTCGGGGGTTTCCCCATTTACATTCTTGGCCAAAAATTGATCTGTCTCATTAAAAATGGCAAAAGGGTTAGAATTGAACGATTCGCAAAAAAAAAAAATCATCTTGCACCTACACAATGAGGGCAAATCTAATAAATATATTAGTGAGTTGTTCAAACGAAGTGTTTCGACGATTAAAAGTGCCATTTCCCGATTAAAAGCTCGGAATTCCTTGGAAAAGCTGCCACGTTCCGGCCGACCAAAAATATTGACAGACAGAGAAGAGCGAAAAATTCTGGAAGAGAATAGGAAAAACCCACATTTATCGGATCCAAAATAAATGGTGCCTTGTCATCATCAATTTACATACAGTCATGGAATAACAATTTTCATCAGTGAATATTTTCTTTTAAGTTTCATAATTTTGATTGAAGGGGTAAAAGTATCAAAATAAAACAAAACGTGCGATTCAAAAATCTTGATGTATCCTATGTATCATCCTTATTTTTTACTTTTAGACACCAATCGTTTTCTTTAAGATCTATGGGATTTAGGTCTGGTGACTGTGAAGGCCATTTCATCAGGGGAACTTAGATGTCCAGGAACCATTTCTTAGTCAGCATTATCCTGCGGGAACTCACACTTTATTTGAATTTCCTATTCAGCGTTATACTTTCGTTTCTTTGACTGTTTCTGAACAATTTTTTCTTTAGGAATGGTACCTTTCGAGCTTTCGATATGGTCTTTAAAGTCGACATCAATCATCCTATTTATTAAAGTGTCAGTAGCCTTACAGGTGCATTTAGATAATTTTGTATATCTTCCGATGACAGAAAAGGATCTTTTTTTTCGAAAAAAGGTGGTTGTAGCTCTTCTCCGATGTGCGCACGTTTATCGCATGTTTATGTGTTTATTTTTTGTAGTGAATCCCAGAAAACACATTTTTTGAGAAAATTTTAGAATTTCGTCATTACCAGACATTGTCATTTTATAGATTTAGGATATGTTTCAACCCTCCAATTTTGATGTCTATCTTGTTTCCCAGCATTTTCCTTTATAACTTCTTTATAACTGAATTTTTTCCTAGACTGTTGTATAAGTTGCTTCAAAAGTAACTGTACACAACATAACTGTATTTTTTCTTGTCTGTGATCATTTATTCTAAAATACATGTTTATTTATTTAAAAAAAAAAGAATGTTTTTTTAATATCCGTACAATGGACTTCACGACCCATCTTGGAACGAATAACAACAAACAAACCGGTATCCGGAGGAATAGTTATTTTATATTTTCAAATGTTCTTTGTATATTCCTTTGTCTTTAGTTTATGAAATTTTACCTCAATAATTCAATTTCAACCATATTTAAAAGATTAAAAAAAATCTACAAAATTTAAAATTAAATATTGGTACATAAAGATTTTTGAATTTTATTTTTTTTTTTATATATGTTTCAATCAAAATTATGAAGCTTAAAAAAAAAACGAGGCTCCCATTCGCCAGAGGGCGCACATAGTGCACGACAAAGTGTGTGAGAGAGACAGAAAATAAGCAAGCAGCGTGGCCACGCTACGAATCCACTGAAATTTCAGATTCTGCAGTCTGGAAGATATGGTAATTCTCTATGATTCTGCGCTTTTGTTTTTCTTATATCTAATTCTGGATGCCACAGATTTTCATCCTTTGAGGGGGCGGAAGAGGGCGTGGCAAAATGTTGAAGCAAACTTGATTCTGTGTGATATCACAGGAGTCTGGATACAACATTTCTAGCTCTTATTTCTCTATCTCTTATAGTCTCTGAGGGCTATGCGTCAAACTAACAACAAATTCAAAACGTTTAGAGTCGCGACACTATTCTACTGGGACTGTTTGTATTGAGTGGACCGCAATAGCGGACGCACCTAATTTTCAAATAAATCAAAATATAGCTTACATTTTAGTATATATTATAGTAATTCATTAGTTAAACATTTTCAAAGTTGTTCATTTACCCCTTAGCCTTATAATAGCCTTAGGCGATTTAGAAGTCAGATGCCAGTGCCACAACAGACCTCATCGGGAATATCGATTGCGAATAAACTTTTTTGTAACCTTTTATCCTAAGCTAATTTTGAATTACGTTTTAAATGGTGGTACGGCTTACATTTAGCTTCTATGGTGATTTTTTCCCACTGCAAATTTCGAACAAAGGCTTGCTTCCACTGCTTAAAACGTTCAATATCAATTGGTTGATATTAAACCTATGCGAAAACACAAAAAACGTAAGATTTTGTACAGGATCGCTTTGAAAATGTGCGAAAGCTGTTTTGGGTCACCCTGTATACATATACATATGTATAATGCCATCTTCTGATTTCCAAACGCTTCCTTCTGGCTGTTGCATACTTACATGTATAGAAATCTATTTTACCACTGTACTCTTTGAGTACCGGGTATACATATAAGGAATACATTATTTGTTCACTATATCTATATCTACATACATACATACATATGTACAGTCAGCACAACATTTATTCGGACACCCGTACATTTCAACTTTCCTTATAAATAACTCGAAAAGTATTTAACTTTAACAAAAAATTTGTATTTCATTATGGAGATCAATCTTACTACTACTAATTTTTAACATAAAAACGAAAAAAACCTCCTTTGGCATATGAAAAAAACTTAAAAGTATCAAAAAGGCCACTTTTTTACGCACAACAATTATTCGGACACATTTTCGGTTATTCTTCTTTCTTAGAAAATGCTACGGAAATCGGTGTTTCT
Source organism: Drosophila lowei (assembly GCA_008121275.1). Classification (NCBI taxonomy): domain Eukaryota; kingdom Metazoa; phylum Arthropoda; class Insecta; order Diptera; family Drosophilidae; genus Drosophila; species Drosophila lowei. Next base: position 12,335,874 of record CM017777.1, read on the forward strand.
TTTTGCGTACTTCTCTTGCGTACTGCTTATCTTACTTTGTGATCTGGTTTTTTCTCTGTTTTGATGTTAGTTTTGCTCGTGGTTTGGCTTAGCGTGGACAAAATGGGTCGGGGCGCAGATTTGTCAGTAGATTTGCGCAAAACTATACTAAAATTTTATTTAGAAAATCGCAGTGTTCGTGAAATTGGAAGACTTATTGGCAACGCGCATTCTACCGGACACAGCGTAATTAAAAATTACATAAACACAGGAGATTTGGCTGCAAAGCACAAGTTCGCTGGGAGACCCAACATTTTAACACCTCGGGAAGAGCGAAAAGTCCTGTCGACCGTTAAACAAAATCCACGAATTTCGTCAACAGCTCTATGCCAATCCAGCAACCTAAGCAACCAAAAAAAAATTTCTGCTCAAACTGTTCGTAACTGCCTACATAGGGCTGGATTACATGGTAGAGTTGCTCGCCGAAAACCATTCATTTCAGATGTGAAAAAAAAAAAGATTGGAGCTCGCCAAACTTCACTTAAATAAGCCAGATTCTTTTTGGGAGAATGTTATATTTAGCGATGAGTCTAAATATAATATATTCGGACATGATGGACCATCCAAAGTATGGAGAAAGGAGAATGAAGCCATGAAAGAGAAAAACCTCATCCCAACAGTGAAGCATGGCGGGGGCAATGTAATGGTTTGGGGGTGTATAGCAGCAGCTGGACCTGGGCAAATGGTGTTTATTGAGACCAAGATGGACAAACACATCTACAAGAATATTTTGAGTGACAATTTAATGCCGAGTGTCGAAAAATTGGGTCTTGATGCGAAGAATTTCTTGTTTCAACAAGACAACGACCCCAAACATTCATCGTATTTGGTACAAGAATGGCTGTTGAATCATTGCAAGCAGTTGAAAACCCCGCTGCAGTCACCAGATCTGAACCCCATAGAGCACGTTTGGGATTTGCTGGAAAAAAAATTAGGAAACATAAAATTTCCTCTAAGGAAACCCTTAAAACGGCTCTGATGACGGAATGGGAGAAAATTAATCCTAATGAAACTAATAATTTGGTAAAAAGTATGCCCCGACGTCTACAAGCTGTTATTGAAGCTAAGGGCGGCCCCACCAAATATTGAAAGCAGAAAAATTGGGGACAATAAGTTGTTTTCGTACAAAGTACAAACTGTCCGAATATTTGTTGTGCGTAAAAAAGTGGCCTTTTTAATACTTTTAAGTTAATTTCATATGCCAAAGGAGGTTTTTTTCGTTTTATGTTAAAAATTAGTAGTAGTAAGATTGATCTCCATAATGAAATAAAAAATTGTTGTTAAAGTTAAATACTTTTCGAGTTATTTATAAGGAAAGTTGAAATGTACGGGTGTCCGAATAAATGTTGTGCTGACTGTATGTATAAAGAAAAACAACAAACACGTGCTGCTTAATTACGAATTACGTAATTGACCTTTGGAAAGGCAAATGCAAATGCTTTACATAAAACATTAAATATATATATATACTATATATACTAAAAGTGTGCATCTGCATGTCTGCCAATAATCGGATACAGACATGTGTACATTTCCAGGTACACGCGCCAAAAATAACAGCTAATGCACATTTACGTACATATTTACAAAAGATACAAATTATACGTAAAAATAACGTGAGCGAATAGTATTACATAAACATGTATGCCAAAAGTCATGTGTTTCATTGTTGCACTTCAGAGTAGAACTCTACTTCTACTTACCAATCTTCTACTCATACCAGACGGGGCATTACGAAATCCCTTAATAGCCTGGAAGACTCCACCTCCTATACATCCCATGGCGAAAGCACCTCCACAATCATCCACAATTCTATAAGGACATGGTTCTCGAGCATATTCCTCCATTTCTTGTTTTGTTTAAATATTCGCAGAATTTGGCCTCTTAGGGCAACTATGAATTATAAGTAAAAGAATACTTTCAAATAATCGATGGTACTTTCAATACTATCGATACAATTTTTTTCCACTATCGAGATGTTTAAAAAGTGTACGATTCGGATTAGTATTTTGCTCTTATATAAAGGGTGCTCTCATTGCACATTATTCTTAGCTTAAGCATCATTTACACTTACATATAGCCCATTCACACTGGCCACCATTCATCACTGGGATGGTCCGCAATAGTCTATTCCCACAGGCGACAATCCACAATCCATTTCTGGGATGGTCCGTAAGGTTTTGCCGCTCCAAACATTTCCACTTAATCCACAATCCATCTGGGATGTTCCTAAGCCGCATATTTTTATGCGATACTTAGCCGATGGATTTCAAATGCAACCCAAAATAACAGTGACTGGAAATAGAAAATAGTTCGCGCCTAGACATATTTCAGATCCTATTTTAAATTTCAAATCGTACATAACCAATAATACACCAGAAACAATACAAACTGGAGAGTGCAGAATATGATGGAAGTAAGTTTAATAAATAAACTTATGTATGTATGTACTCACTTGAATTTGTCTGATTAGTATTTTGCAGCCATTAAATAAACAAACAATATACGTTTCAGAAAAACCACAAGTGCTCAAACGAATCGTATGACATCAGACTTTGCTAAATTTGAAAAAAGGGAGATAGCATGATGGACATCGATGAATTAGTGCTGGTAAACGTCGCGCAGCAGTTGTACAGTTGTTTGACGTTCTGGCGGGACGCATTTGTATTTGTTGTGCATTTTTTCTGTGGACTGATGAGAATACAATCTTTTTGATATATCTTGTAATGAACTTTCCGCACGTTTGGTATTCTTCCCATACAATTATTTTCTGTCAAATAATAGACAACATTTTTTAATGTGCTTGCCTTCCAACTCGCGTTTTAATAGCCATTTTGCTGACCAACTCCTTCTCTTTATTTTGTTTTGCTGTTGCAGCATGTGACACGCAATCATATTATTATTTTGGAGCGTTCAAAATGCTGCGCAAAGCATTTTTCGTCTGTTTAAATCTAATATACTTGCCATTTGGATTGTTGTTTACTTTTTCTTCGTCTTTTTCTTTCTCGTTTTACAAATTATAAACGCTTTATTATTTATTTATTTATTCGCCAACGGAATCAAAAATCCTTAACTGGCTAGGCTAACTTATTTCTATCTTAACTAACAACAAAAAATAACATTAATAGAATTAATTACGGAACAGGAAGAATTCTGCAAGCAACCGTCTGACGGCTCCCTTCCCCTGGCAAAAGTTAAAACGCATCCCAGCTGGCAGCGCATTGTGCTGCCGAAGCGCCCTACAAATGGGCTCATTGAAGCCATAATTGGTCCGGTGGAGATCAACTGCAAAGCGTGCATGGGTCCTGAGGTTCCTGGCGGGCGTAGTAAAGCTAATCCTACTAAGCAGGTCGGGGCAATCGATTTTACCCACTAAAAGGTCATAAACAAAGATCTGCGCTGCAATGGTCCTTCGATCCTCGAGAGAGGAGAGGTGCACGAGTCGACATCTGCATTCATAGGACGGCGTCGGAATGGAAAAGGGCAAAGGCTGGAGTGCAAATTTCAGAAACTTTCTTTGCAGTCTCTCGATGCGCGAAATTTGAACGACCCCGGTGGGATTCCAGACCATGGAAGCGTACTCAAGGCGCGAGCGCACAAGGAATGCATACAGACTTAGCCTCGTATATGGGTCCTTGAATTGGGATGAATTGCGCTTAACAAAGCCGAACATAGCATAGGCTTTCGGCAATATGAAATTCAGATGCTCTGCAAAAAGAAATCTAGAGTCGAATAAGACCCCGAGGTCAAGTATCTCCGTCTGCTTTAAGAGAGGATGGCCATCTATTGAATATGAAGCCAGCACATTGGAGACACACTTGCTAAAAGAAACAAAGTAACATTTACTAATGTTGAGTGGGAGCGAATTAAGTCTGCACCAACGAGCAACTCTATCCAGGTCGCGCTGCAGAAGGATACTGTCGCCTAAGGTTTTGACAGATCGGAAGATTTTAAGATCATCAGCATAAAGCAGATGCTCAGAAGCTTGAATGTTGAGACATATGTCGTTGATGAAAATTAAGAACAGAAGTGGACCAAGTGCACTTCCCTGTGGAAGGCCGGAAGTAGCCAAGAATGGGTCCGAAGGCTTTCCATTTACCAATACGACATACTCTCGCCGCTCAAGATAAGACATAAACCAACTGAGCAGGAAGAAATGAATCCCTAACCGATGCAGCTTGGCTATTAAAGCACAGTGGGAGACTTTGTCAAAGGCTTTAGCAAAGTCAGTATACACAACGCAATAACACAGTTGCGAAGCAGGAAGGCTGAAATGCCATTACAGTCGGGCTTATTAGAATTATCGAACTCATCAATTGCCTCCAAAATGTCCTCCTCCGATACATCAAGTGTGCCAATATTGACCACTGAGGGAATAGAGTTTAAGATATCGAAACTGTGCCAAGCTGCGTATGGCTCAAAATTTGAGCTAAAGAAAGAAGCAAAAAGGTTTGCTATACCATCATCCGTATTAGCGCTCAAACTACCCAGGTTCATAACAGAAGGAAGAGAGCTCGTCGACCTTTTGGAATTAATAAAATGCCAAAACGACCTGGGATTGACTTTAAGTCCCCTCTCAACGTCGGCAATATATTGGTTATATAAAAATTTGCTTAAAAAAGCAAACTCCCTCTTATGTTGCACATACCTCGCCCAATCCACAGGGTCCTGGTCTTACCAAATCGTTTAAAGTATTTATTCCGAAGATTCTTATATTTCATCAGACCCTTCGTATACCACGGTAGTCTATAGGAGCCATGCACCCTTTTGGAAGCATTGTTACCAATAATACGACGGACCGTATGCAGGAAAACATTATAGGAAGTGTCTACACTAGGATGCGAGAGAACAGAAGCCCAATTGACATTTAACAAACTATCCCGAATAGCATTCAGGCTTACAGTAGAAAAGAAGCATTCATAGTATGGTTCCGCCCAGGGCGAATAAAAATGGAAATTGACTAACAATTCCAACGGCATATGATGCATGTCACATTCAGCGATCGGGAGTTCGCAGCATGTAACACGGCAATCTATATCCGAAGTAACAAAAATTAAGTCTAGAATCTTATTTAGCCTATTAAAAACATTATTTACTTGGGATAAGCCCATACTAAAACAGTCATCTAGGAAAAGAATCTCGTTCGGCAAATGTACATTACTCGGTATCATAGCCGACGACTGCGGATCGCCGGACCATACCAATGAACCCAAATTGAAGTCGCCAACAACGCAGAGGTGCTGACGGTCTCGCAGATTACTATATATGTTAGCAATGTTCAGTGTGTGCGCCTTGTATATTTCGTAGCAGCTATTCGGCGGAATGTACGATGCGCTAATAAATAGCGTCTCCAACTGGCCAGCCACTGCCACACCAATCTGATCCAGAACAGAGTCTCCATCCAGGAGACAAATCCGATCGCAGCGTAGGGAGCGTCTAACGGCCATTAATGACCCCACCTCCTCTGCAGCGCTTCGTTTTGGCACAGTCTCTGTCCTTACGAAACACCTGGAAAAGGTTCGGATCGAAGTATTCGTTGTCGAAAAAGTTGGAATTGAGCCAGGTTTCAACTAAAATGACAACGTCGAAGTCACACGTAGAAGTAGCCAAGTTGACCGCCTGAGACTTGGTGCGCATGCCCGCTATATTTTGGAAAAAATTCGTATAGACTTGGCACCATCCGTCGGCACGGTCCCAGAAAGTAGCGGAGCCGTCCTGTTAGCGGCCACGGAAGATGGGTCTAGAGGGTCAGCCATATCCAACTGAGCCAGGGGAGCTAGGCCCATGCGTAAAACCTGCCCAAGCGTCGAAGTCCGAATCAGTAGCACACCATCCTCGTCCAGAAAAGAGGGTATGGAAGCAGCCGGGAGAGCCAATCTAGGTGATGATGCTGAAGAGAGTGTTCCACATAAGAGCGCACGACGGGCTGCTGACTCTTCCCAAATGTCGAGAGCAGCGACGGCGCAAGCATAGCATACGAAGCAATGAAATTGCGATTGTTGTTGTAATGATGACGTTAGAAGCGCACGTAGTCGGGAGAGAGCGCCAGCAAGAGCATCGTCATCTGATCCAGCAGCAGCCGGGCGAATATCGCACAAAGCGCAGATCGAAAAGTCAATGTTTTGTTGTTGTGTCGAAGAGGATTGCCAAAAATGAAACAACGGGCTGTTGCTCATAGCAAAGAGGCGAAAAAAGTGCAAGTAGAATATGTTGCGGAGAAGCGGCGATCATAAAACCAGAGGCGCCGCTCACTGGGGTTTTGAAGTGGATGGAACTGGAGTTTTCTGAGTCGGCGTGGACGTCCGCAATGGCACAGCTGCACACAGATTAACTGCCGTCAAATCAGCTGCCAGCCTCTGTTTATGCACAAAGCGGGAAACCCTTACCGATACTGGCCAGAATCTATCATCAAAGACCACGGGGAAAAGGGGTTCAGGGACCCCAAGTTTGAAATTCACGAACTTCAACGCAGATAGATCAGCATCTCGCTTAACCAATTTCACGCAAGAAATTTCCCCCTCCGGCACCTTGAGTTTATCAGCAACAAATTTTATCACCGCCTCTGGCGCCGTCGCGGTAGCAAATTTACCAATATGCAGGTATTTGCTGCTCTGCATCACACTCAGCTGATCGCAGCTCGGGGCAACCCCAACGAGACGATTGGCATGTTTCTTCCGATTCTTCCTCTCTCTTTCTGACTGTGATGAAGCCCTCCAAATCAGATGGGGGAGCAGCAGCTGATCCCAAGTCAATGACCTCAGTCGAGGTGGCGGCCACTAGCCGTGGAGACATTAAGTCGGTCGCCGGCTTTGGCCTATTGAATCCTTTCCTTGGAGCGATCGGCTTCACCCGCTCATGAGAATTAATTGAAAGGGCAGACTGGAAATCAGACTTCAGACCCCGAAAAAGGCTTTCAAGCTTCAGAACCTTGTCGTTAAGCTCATCTATTTTCGAATGCGAGTCATTCGCAACCACACAGTTATCACACTGCCATAACAAATTAGGCAGATTTGTTAAAAGTTTAACTGCGTCTGCTTGCAAATCGATGCACGTCAGATGAAACGCTCGGCGGCACAAAGAAGAACAGCGGACAGCCTCAAAGCAACGAAGCTGACCTGCAGTTACGTCCGAATTGCATTCCGAGCAGTAATAAAGCGACATAGCAAAAACACGACCGAACGCAGTGAGAGCTGACTAATCACTAATCATTATGATATTATAGAAAGCACATAGACACCAAGCCAGCCGAATTGGTTCTGAAAATTACAACAATCGAAAATCTCTGCCGCAAAGCTGATCCCCGCTCATATATTCATATATATGTGTCTCTCGCTCTCACTGGATGGTTTTCCCTGACTCTGTCTCTGAGTCTGTGTCTACATTTGTAGCTAGTCAGTTAGCAAAGTCTAATGTCATACCGCTATAAGTAGTATAGTTGTACGTATGTCTTTTCCATCGTTTCAAATCTATGACCATTTGTAATTACCATAACATATTATGTTTTGTCATCACTATCATATGCTGCAAATACATCCCTGTTGTACGGATAGGTTCTTAATGTGAATGTATTTTTTATAAATAAAGCTGTCGCCATTGTAAGAGTAAAATGTTCTATGAACACATTATATTGGCCAAAAAAGGTCCGCTGGCCAAGATTTGGTTAGCAGCTCATTGGGATAAAAAAATTACAAAAGCCCATGTGTTTGAAACTAATATAGAAAAATCTGTAGAAGGCATATTACAGCCAAAAGTAAAATTGGCGTTAAGGACATCTGGCCATTTGTTGCTGGGTGTTGTGCGCATTTATTCAAGAAAAGCTAAATACTTGTTGGCCGATTGCAATGAAGCATTTGTTAAAATTAAGGTAAAGTATTTAAAATGTAATTCATCTTTCATTCAAATGTATACATGTATAAAAGTATTTTCAATCTTATCTACTGTATAGATGGCATTTAGACCTGGCATGGTCGACTTACCAGAAGGCCACAGAGAAGCGAATGTTAACGCCATAACTTTACCTGAAGTGTTTCACGACTTTGATACTGCCTTACCCGAGTTGAATGACATAGACATTGAAGCTCAATTCTCTATAAATCAGTCTAGAGCTGACGAGATAACAATGAGGGAGGATTACGGTAGCCTGTCAATTTCACTGCACGACGATGGATTTGGAGATATTGGATTTGAAGCTGAAACGCCTGAAATTATGCGGGGATCCTTGTCTACAAATATCAACGTAAGTAAAATATATATAGAATATAAATAACATCCATTCAAAGTTGACTATTGAAATATAAAATAATCGTTTTCGATTTTAATACAATTTCTCATTGCATACATATGGTGGAGCATAAAACACAATCCTTGAACTTTTGGTTTGAATTTCAGTTTAAGTTAGAGGTATGTTTGTTCTGCTATGGTTCTGAGTTTGTCGGAAAACGCATTGCATAGTAGACTGGGCTTCCTTATGCCCCAGACCAAGAAGTCTTTCGATTGTCCCCATTTCCGCGTGCTTGGTGTGACGTCGAGTCTTATTGGAACATCCACGCCCTCTCGCCGAAGCTTCTTAAGAGCTCCTTCCAAAAGTTTTCGAATTTCGTTTATATTATTATATTTAGTAAGAGCAAAATTTAGTGCTTTTAACTACTTTCATTTTGAAATGCAGCTAATCAACAGTTACTGTCTGACAAAGAGAAAACGCGACGTTCTTTAGACTTTGGGCCGTGAAAGGAACATCACTGTAACGTAACAACGTTCTTTTGGTCAGAAAAGTTCCAGAATTTTATTAGTTATGCTTATTTGAGTATGCTATCATGGCTAAGCGATTTCAGCCACGGATTGTAGGTATCAAAGATGAGGGTTGGTTCCATTAAGGGAAGGTTCCCGTTCTCAGGCCCAAAATTCGCCTTCATTTCAGAAATTTTTTTTTTTTGACACAAAATAAAGTATTGTGCCAAACTTTTTAATAGGTTTTTTTGCAATTAAAAGAAGTAATTTATTAAATTGGTTTCAATATTTCAAAATGGTGGCTCCAGCTCCCGCCAAAAAAAGCCTCTCCCTGCACGAAGTGACGCCGCGGTAAAAAGTTATATTTGTAGGGCTTGACGGTTTCCGATCTAAAAAAAAAAAAAAATTTTTTAAAAGCTGCTTATTAAAAAAACCAAATTTTTGTAAACTCTTTTTTGCACTTTAATGTAAAAAAAATATTTTGAATAATTTTTTCGAAAAAAACTGTCAGAGCCCCCCAAACTTAATTACAAACATTGAAATCGTTTAAAATTTTATGTTGCAAAAAATCGTATTGTAAAATCGTAGACTGTTCCATCAGATCGAGTATATCTCGAGAACTAATATAGTTATATGTATATAGATACTAGCTGACCCGGCAGACGTTGTTCTGCCACGCAACAAAAAAATGTTCTCAATTAAATGTGGCTATTTTATAGCGAACAATTTTTAGATGACCCGGTGAACTTTTTTCCGCCTTAGAATGAATAAATAAGCAGATTTTTGATTTGATCATGTTTATTTTTGTATTTTAACGATTCTTTAATAGTTTTTTTTTTTTTTTCCTTTTTTTTTTTTTGTTGTTTTTTTTTTCTTCTGTCAAGCACCTTGTGATACACATGGTGACATGAGGAATATCTTACCTGTTCCACCAGGGGCATCCAGGAAATATAAACCACCATTTCCATCATCAATTGCCTTCATTATTGTTTCATAAAATTTCTTTTGTTGAGGATTCAACAGGGGTACATTTGTTTGAAAAGCTAAATTCAATTCCTTGTGATCATATTCACGTTCCTGTTCCAATTTGGCGCTGGCATTCCTAACCTGTCTAAAAAACTACCGCATACGAGGTAAAACATGTCTTCGATCAATAGTAAAGCTTGATTATGTATCTCCTCATTCATTTCAAGATCGGGATTTCTGGAACTTATACGATTTTGATGTAAAATATCTTCTGACATATTATCCTTGTATTTGTGCCACAGGTTAGATGGATTCGATGGAGAGCATGTCGAGGGGCAATTTGTTGTTCTTCTTCAGTAGTTTCGTACGCTATATTTCGTATCCTTCCTGAAATACGGCTTTTTAAAGATGCATTAAAAAGAATACAAATTACCAACACAATTAAAAACGAGGGGGAACGTTGTGAGTTGCTGCTGCGACCGCAACTCTACATTTATACCCGATACATAGTCAGTATGGCTACATTAAACGACAAAGAGTGCGTGCGAGAGAGACAGAAAATCAGTCAGAACGTGTCGACGGGCGCTGCGAAGCCACTGCAAATTGATTTGTTACTTTTAGCTATAATAATAATCCGATCTGATTCGGATTCGGCAAGATTCGGCAATCTGGTAGATATGGCCATTCTCTATGATTGTGCGTTTTTAATTTTCTCCTATCTTCAAAATTGTGGTTGCCACAGATTTTCGTTGTTTATGGCTGCGGAAGGGGGTGGGCCGAAATTTTTAAACACACTTGTAACAGTGAGTTCTGCAGTGAAAAATTACAAATAGTTTTGTAGCAGTGAGAGCTCTACAGTCAGGTCTAATAGTCTCTGAGATCTGTGGATGCCACAGATTTTCGCACTTTGCGGGGGCGGAAGGGGGTGGGGCAATTTTGAAACAAACTCGTCAAGGTCCGATATTATAGGAATCTGGATAAAAAATTTGGTTGCTCTAGCTCTTATAGTCTCTGAGATCTAGGCGCTAATGTTTTGCGCTATGCAAAGCCGGCTATGATACGTGTGTGTTAGAGAGAGACAGGGCGAGAAAAAATGAAATTGTTTTCTTCATTCTGGCTATAATAATGATACGATCCAATTCAGATTCTGCAGTCTAGAAGATAAATTCATTCTCTACGATTCTGCGTTTTTAATTTTCTCGTTTCTTTAAAATTGTGGATGCCACAGATTTTCGTCCTTTGTGGGGGCGGAAGTGGGCGGGGCGATGTTTTGAAATATACTTGTAACAGTGACATATCACAGAAGGCTGGATACAAAATGTCGTTGCTCTAGCTCTTATAGTCTTTGAGCACTAGGCGCTGATAGGGACGGACAGACAGACAGGGCTCAATCGACTCGGCTATTGATGCTGATCAAGAACATATATACTTTATACATCCATTTTCACCACAAATCTAATATACCCCAATACTCATTTTGAGTATCGGGTATAAAAATTCAAAACAACAGAAAACACGTATATTTATTAAACGCGTACACGTTTCTGTTTGGATTCAAAATTCAAATATTGATTTCATGTTTTGGAAAACACAGCCAAGCCGGTGCCTGTGATACACAGCCTACTGTGCTGACGTTTATGTCATGTCACCACACTGGAACGCGGTCGAATGGGATAAAAATCCTATAGCAATCTCGTGAATCTAATCTACCTCCCCACCAATTTTTCAGCCAAATCGGTTCAGCCGTTCTTGAGCTATAAATGGTGTAACTAACACGAATTTCTTTTATATACACTACTGGCCAAAAAAATAAGTACATCGGTGTCGTGCTAGTTTGTTATGGAATAGCTCGAATTTTTGTAAATGTATGGATGCCAATTGTCTATATTTGGAAAGGTTACAGTCTTGCCAAATATTTAAATCAAAAATTAAAGTGGGGAACCATCTTTATAAAATTCTATGCTTAAATGTTTGCTGGATGGGCATTTTGGCCTGGCCAAAATAATAAGTACACTGGTGTTATTTATAAATTTTAAAGGATTTGATAAGGATTTGGTCAAAGGCTTGTTGGTTTTTTATTGAGTTCTGTCATATTTAAGTACATGAGAGTTAAAAAAAATTCTTTAGATAGGCCGTACTGCTGAAAAAAATAAGTTTTCCATAAATCTTCAAAATGAAAGGAAAATTCTTCGGGAAATTGAGAAAAGTCTTGGACGCTCGGTATTTTTTGTTCACAATGCTTTAAAATCTAAAGTGCTTATTGAAAATGGAGGATGGAAGAAGAAATCTTTACAAACAACGGACACCCGCATCATCAGTCTTGCAAAAAAGGATCCGTTCATGTCTTCCAAGGCAATATCCGCTCAAATTGGCAAAGAAAAATCAGCTCTGATGGTTCGTCGGAGACTTCCATATACAGACTTAACAGGACGTATAGTCCAAAAAGTTCCCTTACTCCGAGTAAAAAATTTGAGGATGAGGCAAAAAGTCGTCGAAATTCATTTGGCATGGTCTGGGTCAGATGGATCTTAAAAGTGGAATAATATATTATTGAGAGACGAAACAAAAATAAATCTTTTTGATAATAATTCCAGAAGATATATACAACGATCCAAAGGCAAAGAATTCGACTTCCGGTACACAAAGAAAATGGTTAAGAACGGAGGCCGGTGTATAGGTGTCTGAGGCGGTTTTTTCTTGGCATGGCGTTGAGCCGGTACATCGCATAACTAATCCTGTGACCCAATTCGGGTATAAAAACATATTGACAGACATTGTGCAACCTTATGCTGAGGAAAACATGCCCTTGAGATGGTTCTTTCTACAGGAAAATGACCCAAAGCACACCTCAAAGCTGGTCAAGGCTTGGTTTACGGAAAAAAATGTAAACGTTATGACTTGGCTAAGTCAGTCTCCTGACTTAAACCTAATTGAAAACCTTTGGGGTGACTTAAATCGTCGAATTGTTAAAAATACTTTTCGAAAAGCCAAAGAATTGTGGAGAATTTGTGCAAAAAACGTGGTATGAGATTCCAGTAGAGACTTGCCGCAAACTTATTGATAGTATGCCAAGAAGAATCGCCAAAGTCATCCAAAATAAGTGTGGCTATACAGGATACTAGTATAAGATTATAAATAATAAGAAAAAAGTGGAAAAATGTTGATACGCTTTTAGTATTTCGCTTTGTAGAATTGCTGTACTTATTATTTTGGCCAACCCTTGTTTATGTTTTTAAGGTTTAATCGATCATAAAATATATATTTGAAATGAAAAATGCTGATGATAAATATTTTTATAGTCTACTGTAGGTAAGAAAACCAAAAGTATATTTGATTTTTTAATTATGTTTATGAGAAAAGTTTTATAAGACGTGAAAGAAAGCTCATAAGCGTGTACTTATTATTTTGGCCAGTAGTGTATGTTTGAGATGGCAAGCTTTTTTGGCACCCTTTTGTTTCCAAAATTAAAATGACAACTTGGTTTAACTTTATAATGTTTATTTATACTGGCGGCTTAGCTGAAGCCGATTGCTTGCTATTTTGCCCGGCCAGATAAATGTTTAGGGGAGGACGATATGCAACCAATGCGGCGAGAGGTTAGCATAGAACTAACATAGACGACCGCGGCAGATTAAGGTAATTGTCGAAGTGGCGGCTGTAGAGAACCCTTTTAGCGGGAGAGCGCAGCAGCTCTGCCGAACGTCATCGTTTGCAAAACATAGGTGGCCCACTCTGCTCATACGTCTATTGTCTAAATTAACAAATAAAATGCTTAAATTTACTTCATTTACTTCATAATTCATTCTTCGGCGGCTGGCTCGAACAATATATATATATATATCGAAATATTCTTTCTCTCACGTATACTCCAAAGTCTCGACGATATGCTGGATATGGCAGCAGCTCGTAGCTCAATTGATGGATTTTTTCATGGAGAACTGAACAGATTTGTTTTTCTTTCCCAAAGTCGTTCGATTCTGCATCAACTCAATATCGAATGTCTTCAAAAGCTTTACCTTTTTCAAGGTTATCTATGTACATGACACCAAAGAACTGTCTTCATTTTTTGTCCACGGTTACAAAAGGAAATAAAACCTCGCCAAAGGCGCCTTCGAAACGGCCCCAACTATTACTTTATAGTAATAATACTTTCTCAGTAAAATTGATATTTGTGCAACGTGTTTTGTAAGTTTTTTAGGAACCCTTGCTGGCTTGATTGTTATTATATACTTAGCAGATATGAAAACTTGAGGAACTTGAAGTATTTTCAATAAGAATAAGGAATGTGCCGAAAAGAAACTGCACACTTACAATCGTCAATTTCTCGCAGTGCGAGCTATCGATCATGCCGTGTGATGCACGGTTAGAAAGCTTGAGAAATTCTTCGTTGTTTGCATGTTCTTTTTTCACTATTCGTTTGTCAGTTTCAACGATGCCTCGAATTGAAGAGCAAGTTCGCAAAAAAATTGTGCACAATTACTTCACAGAAAAAGGTGTGTCTTACAGACAATTAGCTAAACACTACAAAGTTAGTAGAGACATGTTCTTTAAAAGATTTGCCAAAAACTGGAAGAAAATAGGGTCCAAGGGATCAAAATATTGATAAAAAGGTATTAGCCTTAATCCATAAACATAACTCGATGTCCGTTTGAGAATTGGCAAAAAAGCGCGAAAAAGTATGAGTATGGTTCAAAGAATAAAGCAACGCAAGCAGTCGGCAAAACGAGAGTGCGAAAGCTTTATGATCGCTTGCTCAATGATGCAGCTCAATGCATTGTTATGGACGACGAAACATACGTTAAATTGGACTCGAAAACTTTACCCGGCCCTCAGTTTTATACAAAAGTTAGAGGTGGAACTGTTGACGAGTCGGTGTCAACGATTCAAGTCGATAAATTTGGGGAGAAAGTGCTGATATGGCAGGCCATTTGCACCTGTGGCCTAAGAACCAGTGCTTTTTTCACAGAAGGGACAATCAACGCCGATGTGTACATGAAGGAGTGTTTGAAAAAGCGTCTTATACCTTTTTATGAAAAACACAATGTGTCAAGAATATTTTGGCCAAATCTGGCGTCCGCGCACTATGCCCGCTCAACTTTAGCGCTACTTGACTCAAAAGGCATCAATTTCGTGTCAAAAGGGGAGAACCCACCAAATTGTCCAGAGCTCCGGCCAATTGAGCGATATTGGGCCTTAGTTAAAAGAAATTTAAGGAAGGATGGTAGTCTCTCCGAAAACATGGAAGATATGAAAAAAACTGGATGCGTGCGACCCGTAGGATTACCAAAGAGTGTGTGCAGAACTTAATGAGCGGTGTTAAGCAAAAAATTCGATCAAATTCGATCAAAAATAGACATTTTTTTTTTAAATTATTAACAAATTCGAAAGTTAATGTTTTTCTCTAAAATTAAAAGAAATAAAAATTGAAATCGGAACGAAAACATCGAAGTTATAAGAAAAACAAAGTGTGCAGTTTCTTTTCGGCACATTCCTTAATATAAGAAAAACATTAAGAAAATATGAAATATTAAAAAATTTGTTCAACGAAAGTTGATATTTGTGCAAAAATGAGTTCATGATGTCAAAATGTTCAGATTTTAAATAATGTTTGCTTTTCAAAAACATTTTTTTTTAGGAGAATATAGTGTGTTCCTTCTGTTGTTCTACCAATATCAACCGTCGGGGCATCGTGTTTACCAAGTTTCGGAGGACGGTTATATCAATGTTGTCTAATTCCTGGACAACAGCCTTTTTTAAATCTTTTAAGGATTCGAATTGTCTTGCACCTCCAATGTCCCAAAGGACGTTCCTGGACAACAGCCTTTTTTAAATCTTTTAAGGATTCGAATTGTCTTGCACCTCCAATGCCCCAAAGGACGTCAATTGGATTTAAATCCGGACCTATTGGAGGCCACTTTATTAGGGGACATTTTTCGACTCCAGAAACGTCATCGCATACCGTGCAACATGTATAAGAGCGTTGTCCTGCTAAGGCATTCAAGCGTCTCAATGGAACTCTTCCGCAAACTATATAAGGTCGCTTTCCAGGAGATCCGTATATACCTTCGCATTCATCTGACCTGGCACAAAAAATATTAGAGACTTCCTAAGGGAGCTAAAGGCGGCCCAGACCATCAGTGAGACACCACCATGGTTTCCATCTGGGCCGTCTAAATTAAACTTTTTCTCATCGCTGAAAATCGCTGTCCTAAAAATTATATTTTTCAAAAGAGGCAAGTCTGGTCATTTTATGTCGATAAAATAGTTTTGGAATTGCCACCTTTGTCTACTATTGGAGATGTTAGTGTGTCCAACTCAAAATGTAAATGAATGAGCTTGCACAATTATTAACTTTCTTTGGAACTCATGACTTTTTATTCTTCTTAATGCTAACGGTAGAGAAACAAATGCACGCCAAAATATCACAAAGCATACGAGATAAAAGTGCATACTCTAAAAGTCAATGCCGCTGTTAAAATAACGGTAGCATGGAAAACAAATTTTGCACAAATATCACTTTCACTGAGGTATTTCTATTGAGTCAAACAAAAAAACGACGTTTGGTCATAGTGCAGGGTCAGCCATTTCACGCACTATTGATTTTATAGACTTTTTCTGTCGAGGTCACCTTAATTAGTCGATCACTATGATGGTCGTCTCTGCAGCACTTACGCCACGTTTAAATCCATAAAATCGTTTTCTCATGCTTACCATGGAAGGAGCAGAGTCCTCGAAGGCGGGATCCAGCTTTACTTTTATTTGATCGCATGTTTTTCTATCTAAAATATAAGGCGAAATCATTTTTGTATATCGTTTATGACAAAAAAAAGGCCAGTAAATTTTAACCTTACCGTACTCTACTACACTGAAGGAGCTCGACCTATTTTTATTGCAAAACAATATAATCAGCCAGGCTCCGTTTTTCACTTTCACAAAAGTTTTCCGATTTACTTTTGAAATCACATAAATTGGGGCTCTCGTTTTCCCATTCCGCAAGATTTCTTCGTTTTCAAAACGAAAACATTTTCGTTGACAAAATGAAAACTAAAGGGCTTTTTATACAACAAAACAAACCTTAATTGCAAAAGGAAAAAAATAGATGACTTATTGATGCATTAACATAAACTTGATACTTATATCAGGGTAATTTAACTTGTGCTTTCTTTATAAATAATTTTATTTTAACCCAACCTCGAATTTGGTTCGGACAAAATTAACCACGGCAACAATAAATTTCGTTTTGGTGTAAGCAGCTGACGCATTCCGATTTGGTTATCGGAACGTTGGCAAGAAATAAATTTTTGCGCATAACAGCACAAATGTGCATGTAACAGCTCAGACTGTGCTTGTAACATGCGCTTAACAGAACATCTGGGTGAGCATAGCTGTTTCCCGCCCAATTTAATTCGGACTTCAAAATGTATCATACCGATAACAAAAATATGTGAAAACTGGAGCACCTTAAAACGAAAACGAAACGTTTTGGCTGAAAACGTAATCCGCAAAAGTAAATGAAAAACGGAGCCTGCCTGAATATACAAAAGCGGACAGTGAAATGTGTACACTCATCTTAGCTAACTATAAACCGATGCACATTGGAACAGAGAGCCAATATTTTGGCATGGTCTCAAAAAATTAAGTTAGAGACTCGAAAGTCGGTACAGTTGATTATAATGATATACATATATAAGAAATGAGATTAATTTCAGACCGATCCGTTCCGACCACGCCCACCACCACCGCCCATATAAGGTTCTGCTTTTACAAGCTGTTTTTGTTGAGTAATTCATTATTATTGACGCTATTATTTGATGAGTATTTTTATATTTCTTCTATTTATGCTTATTAAAGACAATAGCTATTAAAAATGTATCTACTTAAATTTTTCATTATTCTACCGCATTTTGGCAAGCTCATTTCGACTTAAATGTCTAAGATCATTATTTTTTATTAATCTAATAAAATAATTATGGGTGGTTAGAAATATATTCTTTTGGTAAGGCCGATTGTGACCTCGCTCTCCTATGAATCCCTTTGCGTAGTTTAGTGTACAATGTTCGGATACGGTTACTGGCATATACACAGTTGGTGAAATGGGTCATCTTTAGTAGTTTTCTGGCCTTTTATGAGTCCAATTTCCCCCGCAGGTAAAGTCAATTATCTTTTTGATCGCGAATGGTGAAAGTTAAAATTATTTTCCCTAATATCGTTCCGGGAGATAATTAGGTTTTTTGGCCCGGGCGAGAGTAAAATTTGTATTTGGTTTTGGGACAACAATGTTGCCCCGTTTTCTTTTGTCGGTCGGGCGGGCGACCCACATCACTAAACATTATCAATGATAAGTGTTGGAAGCTGCCGAGCTTTTTCGGCAGCTCTGACTCCACATTTACAAATTAAAAATTGCTCCGTTGTCCATTTGGCGTTTATTGTTCGATATTGTTTTTGTGTTTTTGTTAAAAGCCGTGGCCGTGAACTTAGCTTTAGGTGTTAGGTGCCTTCGACGAAGAGGACTGACCGACTGCCTGGCGGAAGGGTCGAAGCATTCGATTATAAGTAATAAAAACTTTGCATATGTGTGTGCTTGTATGCACTGAGAGCGTACATGGGATGAGGGCGATAATAGAAAGCTTAAGAGAGAGGTTCTTGACGTTACTTAAGAGCTTTTAACGGCTGCTGCTCCGAACATACTCCCCCCCGTTGAAAGACCAGGGCTTCCTCAACTGGAAGGACGCTCTGCTTGTTCACAGCTCGACGAGTGGTTCCAGATGTGGTCTTCAGGATGGCAACTCGTACACCGCCATCAGCTCCAGCGATGACCTTGATAACCCGCGCTAAGGGCCACTTCAATGGTGGCAAGTTTTCGTCCTTGATACAGACGACGTCGTTGACCCGGACCGAGGGTTGTGGTGCGCGCCATTTGGCACGTTGTTGAAGCAGAGTCAAGTACTCCTCACTCCAACGCTTGCAAAAGATCTTCTGGGCATCTGCAGGCGACTCGTTGCCAGCGATCGAGTCGATTGAAGTTAGGACCCGTAACGTCTGGCTCAGGAGGAAACTCCATCAGCGGACGACCAATTAAAAAATGTCCTGGTGTAAGGACGCCAAGATCTTCAGAGTTTTCTGAAATCGAGATATGTAAGAGGACGAGAATTCATTACAGCCTGGATTTGGCAGGCCAATGTCCGCAGCTCGTCGAATCCAAAAAGTGACGATCCCAAGGCGCGATAGAAATGCTGTTTGGCCGTCTTCATTGCTGCCTCCCACAAGCCGACGAAATGTGGCGAGCGAGGCGGTATGAATCTCCAATCGAAGCCGTTGTTGATGCAATGATTATGAACTTCAGCACGATGCTTCTCGCTCTTAAATAGCCGCCGAAGGTCCTCTAACTCGTTCTTTGCGCCCACAAAATTGGTGGCATTATCCGACCAAATGCATCGGGGAATACCGCGCGTGGAAACGAAGCGTTTGAGGGCGCTCAAGAAAGCTGCAGCGGTTAGGTCCTTCACGAATTCCAAACAGACGGCCTTTGTTGCAAAACAGATGAACACGCAGATGTAAGATTTCATCGGCGTTCGACTGCGGCCATCTGGCTTATAGTAGAAGGGACCGCAGTAGTCAATTTTAGTGACGCGAAATGCAGGCGAATCCTTTACTCGATCCTTCAGTAGGTCAGCCATGATGTGTTCCACAAGACGAGGTCTGGACCGGCAGCAGATGACGCATTTTCGCAAGGCGCGAGCCACAGATTTCATGCCGCCGATGGGCCAAAACTGTAAGCGAATCGCTCTAAGTAGCGACTGCGGACCAGCATGGTGATGATTCCCATGAAAGTGCGTAATGATGACGAACATCAATGGATGATCGCTGGGTAAAATGATTGGGGGGCGTGCATCGAAGCCGAGAGTTCAGTGCCGCAGGCGGCCACCAACACGAATTAAACCAAAGTCATCTATGAAAGGCGATAGCGAGATGATTCTGCTGGAAGCCTCTACGCAGTTCCCTTATCGCAGAGTAAGGTACTCAGGATACAGGTGGGCCCGTTGAACGATGCGACATAACAAATGCGATCCTTTGCGAAGGTCCTCAGAGGAGAGATCCGGTGACTTCGTCTTACTGATGAACTTCTGAACGTAGCCAAAAATTCGCAACATGACTCCAAATGAGTTGATGTGCTTAAACGAAAATGTACGAAAACGGATGAGTGTGTGAAATAGCTTGGCCTGAATAATGTGACCAGACATAAGCAGATCATTTCACGAAAGACCAGATGTGGAAGCTGCAGAGCCGTCGAATACGACCCTCAGCTTTGTTGTGGAGCTGTCCTCATTGATGACGCAATGATGTGGCAAGAAATATTTGCACTTGTGCCTATCTTCCTTGGGCACCAGAGACATATGATCGAGGGACAGGTACTCCTTTATAAATGCCGAATATTTGTCATAAAGAGCTGGATTACGCACGAACTTGCGCTCCAAATTTTCCAAGCGCCGCTTTGCTTACAAATAAGAATCTCCCAAGGACTCTAAACTTCGCTTCATAGGCAAGCGAACAGAGTATTCCCCTGACGGTAACCGAGTGTGATGGTTGACGAAGTGTTCCTCGCAGTGAAGTTCCTCCTTGGTTGCCCTAGCAATTGGCTCAAAGAGAGAACCAAGTTTGTCCCACACACAGCAACTCAAAGAAAAGACGCGAGGTTGACTGTCCGTAATCTTCTGGGCAACGACGGCAGTGATGCTAGTGGTGAAATCTGAAATCCGCGATTTCAGAACGAGATCCACCGAGATCTTCAGTTGAGAAGCTAGCATCTCCTATGCCAGAGACTGCAGTAAGCGACTTAGTTTTTCGCAGTCGAAGCTGATTAGCTAGACGAAATGATTAGTTACGAAATGCAATTGCGAGCCCGAGTCCAACAATGCGCGACATGGTATGAAAGTTCCAGCGCTGTTTTTGACGAGAACGACGACGGTGGCTAATAGAACAGGCTCAGATGGACGCTGGGATATATGAGCTTTCGGCGAAATTGAAGAAACAGGATGGAATGTCTCTGTTGGACGAAGGAAAACCCTTTCGTAGGCAATTGACGCATAACAAGAGCCTCTTTGCTTCCTTGTGACGATCATTCGGCGATAGAGTTTTGAACCGATGCCAATTGGCAATCATATGGTTCGTGCCCTCATACAACACACAGGAAACAGGAGCGCAATATGCTATAAACAATTTTCGATGATGCGTACTCACCGTTTTCCCTGACTTGCCAACCTGACCATATAGCCCTTGCATGGAGTGATGAATGCCTTCAAGGGTACGACATCTTTGTTCCAGAAAGGCAGATAATTTCTCCCAGGATGGAAGATCGTGATTCGACGACGCTGCTTCCCATTTAACTTGAGTCTGCCTGTCCAAATTCTTCCAGAGTGCGTGGACGATGATGCAATCAGCTATTTCCTCCTTAGTTGCCAGCGCATCCAATGCGCGAAGATGTGAGGTGGCGGCGTCCGTAAACGCCCGCAGCGAAACAACAGATGAGTCCCCACGCGCCAGCCCAAATATTTCTCTAATGTGTGCCTGTAGAATGAGACGTTTATTAGCGAATCGTTTTTTAAGAATATCTCTTCTGTTAACTCGCTTTCATATTACATCAACCTATTGCTCTCTCTCAACAATCTTCCTTCTATTGCTCTCTCTCAGAAAAACTACCTCGCCACACTCAGCTAAGACGCCTTCGCTCCCTGGGCTCGCTCTCAGCGAATACGAATTACAAGAGTAACTGTTTATTCTACTGCCTAGTTTCTGTCCCCGCCTATCCCATTGATACCGCAGAACAACCAATAATCTAGTCGACCTTTTTCCATGGAGATTTTCAAATCTCTTTGGGATAATCGTTGTAATATCTCTATACATGCAGTGTTGAATTTGGTATCGAAAAGGCTTTCGCTAAAGCACTTGTTGGTGATGTTATCAACAATCAAGCGAAGCTTACCATATGTGTAAGCTCAGAAGCCACCCTAATATACTGGCAAGACGTCTTGCAAGAACAAGATACCGGCGTAGGCTGGCCAGAATACACCCAGTCGACGTGTCCAACAGGATGATCTAAGAGGACCTCTACCCTAGAAACCTGAACAGATAATTGAACCAAATAATATCCCCCTCCAAATTCTTCAACCTTAATAACACGCATTATCGATTTTTGGTGTAAGGGTGTGTCCGTCTACTAGAAGTAAACTTTGCGACATCAGAACCGTAGGGATAGGCTTGATTTATATCACTACTCGTACATACACATACATATGTAAAAAAAGTATATATATAGCTATAATATAAACAAGTAATACTAATTAAAATGTCTTCTTTTTAGGATAAGCTTTTCGATAATGACGTTCTAGCAGATATAGAGTCAGATGATCCAAATGCAAGAGGAGCCCAGGCAGAAATATCCGGAGATCGACTAGACGGCGATGGCTTTGGAGATTCGTTTGGCCGTAAGTCCTTAAAATATTTACAAAATGTTTCAGATATAAAACCAAAAAGTCGTCCTTCGGAAACGAAAGTAATTTTTAAACTGTTGTAAAACTTTGGTCCACTCAAATGTTACACGCATTAAAACTCAATCGGAGATATGTAGAATAAACCGTTTCAGTAAAGTGTTAAATGTGCTAATAACACTATGCAACAGTATTTTTATGCCACCAACCAAAACTACTTTTTCTGATAGATTTGGGGCTTTACAATTTTTTAGTGAATAATTGTTTTTTCTTTGGCAAGGTTTTATTTTAAATTGTTTTAAGAAATGGTATTTTTAAGTATCTTACATCTGGTTGTATTGAACTTTGCAATTCTGAAATCTGATAATTACAGCTATAAACCGGACCCAAACACTTTGTAGCTACAGCTTACCGTCTCACAGTGGCCAATTGGGCCTCGCTAGCCGCATTTAATTAAGATTTTTAAATTTTCATCAAGCGCGTTACTAAATTGTTTCTATATGTATTGTATTAAAAGTTTAGAAAATCAGAGTTTGTGACCGGGCTATATGTTGCTTATAACAACGATCCCATGGTATCGTTCAACTGTCTTTCGTGAAATATAACTTACCATATTCACCTGGATTCTACTACCTGCTACTCTTCAAATTATTTTATTTATTAGGCACAATGTCAGTATCAAAACGGAGCCTTTTTTAGTATGGTACGACGAAGCGATCCCTGCTCTAAATAAACTTAAGTATGTATATAATTTTGCTAGTAGGCTTACCCAAAAGTTAAAAAAATGTGGTAGAAACAAGGCTAACGACAAAATTTTATGAAGAAAAGTCACTTTCGCTATTTGTAAATGTTGGACATACCAGGTACACAGGGAATTTGCACCGAGTTTTAATTGATGAAGCAGACATCATAAACCATTTTCCCTTCTGATTGGTATGATGTCCGAGAAAGCTCTTGAAGCCAGGAACAACGAATTTTGCCGCATACGCGAGAACAACACAAGAACAAATTCCAGGAAAAATACTATGGAAGACATCATAAATGACCTTTTAGTTTCTTCTGAAAGAAGAAATAAAGAGTTGCAATGATCAATAGAACCAGATGTAAGATACTTAAGTTATGTAAAAAAAAAGAAGCACTACAGCTAAAAAAAAAACAAAAAAATTCCAATTTTGTTATTTAAATTGTAAACAACCTTGCATGGAAAAAAACCATAATTTACTTTAAGAATTTATTTTCGCCCCACCGTTTTCCGGCCCCACAAAGAACGAAAATCTGTAGCATCCACAATTTTGAAAATACGGGAAAATTAAAAACGAACAATCATAGAGAATGATCATATGTACCAGATCCGAATCAGCCGAATTTTGATTATATCGGATTATTATTATAGGCAAAAGTAACAAATCAATCAACAATAAGCCCGACGACACGTTCTGACTGATTTTCTGTCTCTCTCGCACGCACTCTTTGTCGTTTAATGTAGCCATACTGATTATGTATCGGGTATAAATGTAGAGTTGCGGTCGCAGCAGCAACTCACAACGTTCCCCTCGTTTTTAATTATAATGGACAACATAAGTAACTTTTTGTCGGTCAATGATAGCGCCGTCTGCCGGAGGAGAGCCATACTAAGTATCGGGTATAAATGTAGAGTTGCGGTCGCAGCAGCGACTTACAACGTCCCCCCTAGTTTTATGTTTTCAATCTGTCCTATAGAACAGTCAGCAAATTATAATTACATGACATTAACATTTACATTGTATTTTCTGTATAGCTTAAGGGAAGGATGGTTAAAGAGAGGGTTTAGAGCAGTTGGGGGATTCAGTCATAGCGATAAGGAAGGTCCAGCGGGTGATATCTTCTTAGGCGGCGGGTGACGGTGCTGTTATCAAGCAGGTTGATGGCAAGGCGGTTGGTGTGTCTGTCTAGGCGCTCCATGTGTTCTTAGCCTGGAAATCTCTTGATGGACCCAAGGGACTCCGAGTTCTTCGTAAATTACGTTGTTTGAGGGGACTATGTTACACTTGGAATGGCTGGCAGTGCTACATTGGAATCCAATAGGTCCACATGGGTTTCATTATGGTCTTATAGATTAGTAGCTTGACATGTAGACGCAGGTTAGACCTTTTTGTGACGAGACAGAGATGTTTCTTTAACCTTTCATTGAGTTGGTTTGGTTCGTGGCTTAAAAAAAGTTTGACTTTGTTGCCTAGTGTAAGAAGATAGGATCAAAGTAAAGACAGAAGCTACACAGGAAGTAATATGGTCCGTATTTGATAAATTCGATGCCTGAAAGCGAGGACCACAATAGGATGAGGCATTTGCTTTAATGATATGGTCTTTAAAAATCGCAATGGAAAAGTTCTTAGCAGAAAACTAAAACTTACTTGCTGGGGGAATACTCAAGTTTGACTTTGTACATTCTTTTATGTTACCTTAGCCAAAACCCGAAAAACATTTAGTTCATAATCAATATATTTTCTCTATATTTTCTTTTATTTAGAACCAGAACTCTTTGAAGACGACCTATTTGGGGAGCCAAACCAACCAGCTGAGCAAACTAAAACCGAAACCGCAGAAGTAAACATGGCCGATGATTCAGATGATGATGGTATTGACAACTTTAACAATCTTCCTTCTCCGAGCTCAGTTGCTGACGACAATGGCGGTTAGTATATGTGAATCTATAAATCTAATATTGTTATTCAGCTTTCAAAACTATTTTATCATTTAAAGATAATAACTTAATTGAAGAGGCCAACGTATCTGATAGTGCGGCGTTAAATGACTTGACGCTTGTTCCAAATGAAGATGAAGGCTTTGCACTGGCACCCATTGATGCAACTGTTTATAAAGGCGTAACAAAGGCCAAGCGCAAGAGAAAACTTATTATAGACGAAATAAAAAATATTTCAGGCGAAGAGATGAAGGCTCAATTAGCCGATACATCGGATATATTGACCACCCTCGATCTTGCTCCGCCTACAAAAAGGTATTAACTTAAAATTTATTCGTGTTAAATCTTAAAACGTATTCCATTTTTGTAGACTTATGTATTGGAAGGAAACTGG
Organism: Drosophila lowei; assembly: GCA_008121275.1. NCBI lineage: Eukaryota > Metazoa > Arthropoda > Insecta > Diptera > Drosophilidae > Drosophila > Drosophila lowei. Next base: position 12,361,165 of record CM017777.1, read on the forward strand.
AGGTGTTGAGAAGCTGTTTTCGTTGCCATCCAGATCCATACCTGCCCGTGCCCTGTTGAATAATTACAACCGACAATTATTGTCACACTCAACGTCGTTAGAAGATTTCACAAGTGTAGCGCCAATGGAAATCCTAGCATTGGAGTTTTATGCTCATGAAAACGATACTTCGCTTATTATTATAAATAAAAAAGGGCGAAAGAGAAAGAATGAGTTTTCTTCACTTCAATCATCTGACCATATTGCAGATGCACTTATCCAAAGCTTAGAAGCGCCCGAAGCTATGAGGGAGCAACAAAAACTGTTGGGAATATCTGCTGTGTCGCTAGACATCGCCACAAAAGAGCAAGAGAGCCATGCAGGTCAAAGTGAATCAGCCCTGTTTGATAATATGAGAAGTCCAACATTATTATCTCTGAATGGCATGGAACCAATTTCATCAATTAATGAGTTGCCATTAACTCCAAGAAACACAAGCCATGACATGGGGGACGATTTTAACCACGGGGACTCGACACCGGCTGGCTTGGATCATGGAGATATGACTCCACAGCACCCTAGCATGGAAGAAATTGATAATATTCCGAATCTTCCAACCGATAAAATAAGCTCGCTAATTAATGAGGCCGAAACAGGACACAATACGGATGAAAATGGCTTTCAAAAGCCCATCGATATTTCAACTGATTGGAACAACTACGATTTTCCACCGTCTGTGGGTCAAGTACGTATAACTTAATTTTTTTTAATTTACATTAGAATCAAAAAGTTTCACATACACTATTATTTGTATTCACAGAATCATAGTGAAGAACAGATGGAGAATGAAACGGATGAACAATTTGAGGAACGAGTATTGAATAAGAGAGCAGCTCAACTTTTTATTGACGTTAGATCGCAGTTCAACAATAAAGAGAACTTGGCACTTTCTCATTTAACTGTAGGGAACTCAAGGAAGCAGGTAAGAGTATATGCCTTCAAGAGGTTATAAATGTGATGTTCTCTCTTTATGAATTTTATCTACATTGTTCGCTACGAGCGACGTGTCCTTGCGAGGGTGAGGTTAGACGGATATGTCTATAATGCTCTTGCTTTTTTTATGTGATTCATCATGAGCAGTTCCCGTTAAGCTTCAAAGTTTTAAATTGTAGAGCTTTTCTTGTTTTTAGGGGGCGCAAGGAAGCGGTAGTGTGGCAATATGCCAAAGCCAGGTCCGTAAACAGAAAAACGACTGGTCGTCGTCGAACTGTTTTCTTTATTCTGCCTTTAATATACAGTGCCGCTCAACTGAATAGGTTCAACAATTTTCAAAAGTCAAACCGCTATATCTTTTTAACCAACTTACCGATTTATATGAAATAATTTTTTTTGCATAGATTGATTCATTATTAATATAGCAAGAAAGTTTGTGGTTTCCAGGACACGTTTTTAAAGGCTATTTATTAATTTTTTCAAAAACATTACAAAAAATGCCTATTTATTTTAGCTCAACTGAATAGGTTCAAGTGCATTATTGCATTTTGACGTCTATATCTTAGTTAACGATGTCGTTTTTTCCTTGCAAATTGTAGTCAAAGTAATTTACGTTGATTTTTTTGTAAAATGGGTCGCGGAAATCTTTTAAACGACTTTGAAAAAAAGGTCAAATAAAAGGTTATATAAATTCTGGCCCAAATCAGCGCGAAATCGCTAAAAGAATCGGACGAAGCCAAAATGTAATTTGCAACATTATTCGTAATGAAGCAACGTATGGTAAAAATATGAAAAGAGGGTCTCAGCACGCCACAACACCAGCAGACAGACGACTTATCATTAGAACTGCTTCAAATTCCAAGCGTTCAGCAGCCAAAATCAGGGAAGAATGCGGTGTAAATGCAAGTTTGGCAACTGTCAAACGCATTATTCGTAGTGCCAAACATTTGAAGAGATTGAAGATAATAAAAAAACCACCTCTCAATGATGCGCGTAAGGCTGCACGACTTCGTTTTGGAAAGGAACATATGACATGGAACAAGGAGTGGCACAACGTCGTGTTTTCCGATGAAAAAAAGTTCAAACTGGATGGACCGGACGGCTATAGCTACTACTACCATGACCTACGAAAGGAGGAATATGTTTTGAGTCGAAACCACAGCTACGCGGGAGGCATAGTGCCACTCCTTGTTCCATGTCATATGTTCCTTTCCAAAACGAAGTCGTGCAGCCTTACGCGCATCATTGAGAGGTGGTTTTTTTATTATCTTCAATCTCTTCAAATGTTTGGCACTACGAATAATGCGTTTGACAGTTGCCAAACTTGCATTTACACCGCATTCTTCCCTGATTTTGGCTGCTGAACGCTTGGAATTTGAAGCAGTTCTAATGATAAGTCGTCTGTCTGCTGGTGTTGTGGCGTGCTGAGACCCTCTTTTCATATTTTTACCATACGTTGCTTCATTACGAATAATGTTGCAAATTACATTTTGGCTTCGTCCGATTCTTTTAGCGATTTCGCGCTGATTTGGGCCAGAATTTATATAACCTTTTATTTGACCTTTTCAAAGTCGTTTAAAAGATTTCCGCGACCCATTTTACAAAAAAATCAACGTAAATTACTTTGACTGCAATTTGCAAGCAAAAAATGACATCGTTAACTAAGATATAGACGTCAAAATGCAATAATGCACTTGAACCTATTCAGTTGAGCTAAAATAAATAGGCATTTTTGTAATGTTTTGAAAAAATTAATAAATAGCCTTTTAAAAACGTGTCCTGAAACCACAAACTTTCTTGCTATATTAATAATGAATCAATCTATGCAAAAAAAATTATTTCATATAAATCGGTAAGTTGGTTAAAAAGATATAGCGGTTTGACTTTTGAAAATTGTTGAACCTATTCAGTTGAGCGGCACTGTATATGAGAACGAAACTGCGGTCATAGAAAACCAATTAGATAGCGTCCTGGTGTAAGGACACCAAGACGAGAATTGATTACAGACTGGATTTGGCAGAACAATGTCCGCAGCTAGTCAAAGGCAAAGAGTGACGATCCCACGGAGCAATACAAATTCTGTTTGGCCTCCTGCTGCCTCCCATAAACCCTCGAAATGGAGCGGGCGAGGCGGTATAAGTCGATAATCGAAGCCGTTGTTGATGCAATAATTATGAACTGCTCCTCGCTCATGAATAGCCGCCGAAGGTCCTTCAACTCGGTCCTTGCGCGCAAAAAATTGGTAGAAATGTCCGACCAAATGCATTGGGAAATGCCGCGCGTGGCAACGAATCGGTTGAGGGCCCTCAAAAAAGAACCAGTTGTTGGGTGAAGACGGCCACACGGCCTGATTTGTCGGCACACATCGAAGCCCAACACGAATTAGACTAAAGTTATATGGGCATAATATGGCATTTCCGCTGGTCCTGAACGTACGTTCGTACGCTTTTAGTGTACAAAAAAAGATAGAAAATAAATATTTTCCCCAGGTTTTTTATTCGATTCGATAGCATTTTGTTAGCTCTATGTTTGGTAGAAAATATGGGGTTCATCGCGTTTTAATTTTCATAATGATAGCAATAAACATGGCTTAATCTAGTAAAATGGTAAAATCTGCGAAGCGGAACAGAATATTCTAAAGCAGCTAATTTATGTTAAAAGAGGATTTATGTGGGTTTCTATCCCTATTGCTGTTTTTCCATGTGTCTTTTTGCTTATCAATTCACATTATCCCATAAATAACTTCATATTTCCTTAAACAACTAAGGTGGCTTTAAGGAGAGACTTTGCGGAAAAACTTTTATCAAGAATCATCTTTCTTATTGGAAAAAATAGTAAAGAAAAACATGACTATCAGCCAGGATCCGGTTTTCACTTTCACAAAAGTTTTCCGATTTATTTTTGAATTTACATAAATTGGTTTTCTGACCTTGGATTCGCGTTCAGGGCCTCAAAATACATAGGGATATGATACTCTAGTCAGCCGCGTACGACACTTTTTTTTTTTGTGGGGCTGTGTAATTGCTTAGGGTAACAACACTTTTCGTTTTGGTGAAAACAGCTGACGCAGTCCGATTTGGTTATCGGAACGTTGTGCGCAAAGCAGCACAGACTGTTCTCGTAACATGCGCGAAACAGAACATCTGGGTTAAGACAGTTGTTTCCCGCCACATTTAATTCAAAATATAGGTGCACCAATTAATTTGTTGACCATTAGCAATTTAATTTTCTGTTACATGCTGTTACTCACAGCTCGTCAGACATGTTTAATACAGAATTGTTGCATATAAGATGTCTTGATCTTCTTAAATGCGCACTTTTTGAACTCGTTTTGCTTCAAAACAATCAATTGAAAGAATAAAGTAATTTTTATGACGCTGTTAATTTACGAAGCAACCAGGTCAGCTGTTTTGGTTTGCCAGAATCGATGAGAAAATGAAACATATCGATACCAAATATTTGTGAAAACGGGAGCACCTAAAAACGAAATGGTTTGGCTGAAAACGTAATCCGCAAAAGTAAGTGAAAACCGGAGACAGGCATGCTAAAAATACCGGAAAAGTGAACTTTTGTTTAGTTTAGGTTTTCAGATCAAAAATAATGAAATTATATATGCCAACTAGTCAAATTAGCTGAGTTTCAATCAATTTAGAAAATAATATCGGGACAAAAGTATATGGATATGTGTTTTTGGCCTCGGTTGACATTTCCGCGAAAATATGGCGGAAAAATGGCGGTAGGACTTGGGAATAATGGTCAGGCTTCATTTGGAGCCATTGATTGAACTGTCTCTGTTGGACGAATAAAATGCAATAGAGTGTATTATTGTAGAGTGTATTTCTTGTGACGAGATTTACTTGCAGAAACTATTATGACTCAAACGTCACTGCTTTAGCTGGCTAATTTTCTGCCCTAACTATGAAAAAACGAACTTTTTGTGGTTGGTTTTATTGGCTTTAAAAATATTCTCCAAGAAGATAAATACCAATGTTTAAACGTTTTAACCTATTTTTGCAGCACTTTGGTAATCAGAAAGAAGTATCTCTGAACCAAGTCTTTATAAGAATCTTTCGGCGTCGAAAAACGTTGACCAAAACGTTGGAAAAAAAAATATCCCCTTGGATGTGAGGAAAATCTTGCAAGGCAGATGATCCCTTGATTCGATAGCTCTGATTGTGGTAGTAAAGTACAGTCCGTATTTGGAGGTTGGTTTTCCCCATTTCTCCAAAAACTTTTGTCCAAAAAAAGCTTGTTTACCACTCAGAAATGATCTTACTACTTTTCTCTATCGCACAAATTGCAGCATGACCAATTATTGTCGACCAGTTTCCGAACAAACTGGAAAATTTTTCAACTTTTAAACTGTTGGCAGGATGGGCAGAATGGATGCTTTTAGATACACTGTGCGACGACCCAAAGCCAAGTCGAGTGACTACAACTTTATTATATAACATAATAGAGAGATAATGCGTGACCACTCAGAATTCTCATATATCCGCTATTTCGAATAAAGCCAAAGGAGTCCTTGGCTTTATCAAAAGATGGTCGAAGGAATTTTTTGACCCCTATACCACTAAACTACTCTACGTTTCTCTTGTACGGCCTATCTTGGAATATGGTTCCTGTATCTGGTCTCCCCATTACCAAAAATATCAAGATATGCTTGAGTCCGTTCAAAAACAATTCCTTATCTTTGCCCTGCGCGGGCTTAATTGGGACCCCTCTCGTCATCTTCCTTCTTATGAGAGTCGGCTGCGCCTCATTAACTTGCACTCTCTTGAAAGCCGTAGAACTTGTTATGGAATTCTCTTTCTCCACAAACTTCTCCTAGGCGAGGTTGAATCTTCGGCCCTCATTAGCCTTATCAGAATTGCTGTCCCATCCCGCACGACTAGGCATTACTTTCCTCTCCGTCTTCCTCTCTGTCCTTCAAACTACTCTGACCATGAATCTTTCCGTAGCCTTTGCCGCGATTACAATAAATTTTTCCATCTTTTTTCCTTTGATACTTGCGCTTCCAAAGTAAACTCTTCTTTAATGAATAATTTAAGTTAACTTTTTTCGGTCTGTATTGTGTTACCGTACTTTCCAGTAGCAGATAATTTTATGATTTGTACATTCCTATTTTTACACAGTTTAACTGTCCATAGTTGAACTCTAAACATTAAACATTAAACATTACCCCAATTTTATTTTTCCTTGGTCCAATTTAAGCAAGATTTTTCATTTTAAAATTTATAAGTGGATTTTTGTCGGTGTACTTGTTAATGAAGATTGTTTGGTGTATTCCTAACAGCCTGTTTAAAGATTAAAGATTTGAAGATGTAGATTTATTAGAAAACCAGTAATTTCAATGATATATAAACTTTGGCGCCCGAAGCCACTGTTTTTATTCGCATCTTCTACAAAAAGCTTAATTTTTGAACTAATTATTGTATTTTTTCTTTTTTCAGGCCGCTCAAAAGTTTTACTCCCTGCTTGTATTGAAGAAATTTAGGGTGCTCCATATTACCCAATCCGCTCCCTATGCAGATATCGCCATCACACGAGGACCAACATTTGAGAATCCAAAAATGTAATAGAATTATTTTAAGAATACAAATAGTATAAGTGTATTTGTTACCATATAGTTTGGGTTGCACATATATATAGATCACCTATAATTTATTTTAAATAGTAAATAAATCTGAAATAATTAATCCCGACTGTGTTGTATTTTATTTCACGTAATAGCATTTTCTGATTTTTAATAACTTTTCCTGCTGGATCAAATTTATTTTTATTCAATTAAAAAAAAGGTTCTATACCCGATACTCATAATAATAAGTTTGTTCGTTCATTTGTATTCAGTGAACTAAGTCTTTCTTTTAGTTCGTTCTTTTTTGTTCATCGTAGTTTTTTTTCTTCGTTCAATTTTGAAGTCTAATTTCTACTTTTAAGCCTATATGTAAATAATGTACTACCATTTGTTGATGTTTTAACTTTGCAAATTTATTTTAATTTGTACTTGGAAACTGATATCGTTGAGGCACAACGAATAGTTTCAATTATCTAATTTTCCATTTTTTATGCAGATGGGGTCGGTGCTGAAAACCAGTAATCAATGTTACTTATGTTGTCTATTATAATTAAAAAACGAGGGGGAACGTTGTGAGTTGCTGCTGCGACCGCAACTCTACATTTATACCCGATACATAATCAGTATGGCTACATTAAACGACAAAGAGTGCGTGCGAGAGAGACAGAAAATCAGTCAGAACGTGTCGACGGGCGCTGCGTAGCCACTGCAAATTGATTTGTTACTTTTGGCTATAATAATAATCCGATCTGATTCGGATTCGGCAAGATTCGGCAATGTGGTAGATATAGCCATTCTCTATGATTGTGCGTTTTTAATTTTCTCCTATCTTCAAAATTGTGGTTGCCACAGATTTTCGTTGTTTATGGCTGCGGAAGGGGGTGGGCCGAAATTTTGAAACACACTTGTAGCAGTGAGTTCTGCAGTGAAAAATTACAAATAGTTTTAGTTTTGTAACAGTGAGAGCTCTACAGTCAGGTCTAATAGTCTCTGAGATCTGTGGATGCCACAGATTTTCGCACTTTGCGGGGGCGGAAGGGGGTGGGGCGAAATTTTGAAACAAACTCGTCAAGGTCCGATATTATAGGAATCTGGATAAAAAATTTGGTTGCTCTAGCTCTTATAGTCTCTGAGATCTAGGCGCTAATGTTTTACGCTATGCAAAGCCGGCTATGATACGTGTGTGTTAGAGAGAGACAGGGCGAGAAAAAATGAAATTGTTTTCTTCATTCTGGCTATAATAATGATACGATCCAATTCAGATTCTGCAGTCTAGAAGATAAATTCATTCTCTACGATTCTGCGTTTTTAATTTTCTCGTTTCTTTAAAATTGTGGATGCCACAGATTTTCGTCCTTTGTGGGGGCGGAAGTGGGCGGGGCGATGTTTTGAAATACACTTGTAACAGTGACATATCACAGAAGTCTGGATACAAAATGTCGTTGCTCTAGCTCTTATAGTCTTTGAGCACTAGGCTCTAATACGGACGGACAGACGGACGGACGGACAGACGGACAGACAGACATAGACTCGGCTATTGATGCTGATCAAGAATATATATACTTTATGGGGTCGGAAACGCTTCCTTCTGGACGTTACACACATCCACTTTTACCACAAATCTAATATACCCCAATACTCATTTTGAGTATCGGGTATAAAAAAATATACCTTTTTTTTGAATATTTTACATGTAATTATACAAAAACCATAGCTCGTAAATAGGTTAGGTTAGGTTAGGTTGAGGCGGCTGCTGGGCTCGCTCGGAGCCCGTCACACTTAGGCCGGTTTCGGCCCGTTGTGATACCGCATAGGATCATTCCCTCCTGCGTTGTGAGACTTCCTGTCAGCAATTATCCCATCCAGATGCTCTCACAAAGTTTGCTATCTTCCTGGGACATAGTTTGGACATCTCTGAGATGTCGTGTAGAAAGGCTGAGCCCAGGTGCTGCAGCCTTCTTCTGCTGAGAGCTGGGCAGGAGCAGAACAGGTGTTCCACTGTCTCCTCCTCTTCCTCGTCTCTACAGCTGCGACAAAAATCGTTATGTGGGGCCCCCAGCCTGTTAGCGTGGGTGCCTATTAGCCAGTGTCCCGTGGGGGAACGTATGACTACGCTGCACCTTTTCCTGCTAAGCTTGCAGAGCTCGGAGGTGCGCTTCATGTCCATGGTCGGCCATGTTTGCCGAGTTGTGCGACATCGTGGCACTATTTGCCACATGTCGTTTGTTAGTCGCTTGTATTGCTCTTTTATAATGAGCTTACAGGTGGCCATTGGCATACAGATATCCTCCTTGTCTTGGAGAAGGGGGGTCGTAGTACCAGATCTGGCCAGCTCGTCCGCTATACAGTTGCCCTCGATGTCCCGGTGACCCGGGACCCAAATCAGGCTGATAGCAAATTGCTGAGCCATCTCGTGCAGAGATTTGCGGCAGTCTGCCACGGTGGCCGAGTTCGAGGAAATCGCACTTAGCGATTTGATCGCAGCCTGGCTATCGGTATAAATGTTTAGCTTGGTTGCCGTTACGGCAACCGCTTGTAGGCAGTCTAGAGCCTCCCTGATTGCTATGACTTCCGCTTGAAAGACACTGCAATGATCTGGGAGCCTGAAGGAATGCCTTAAGTTTAGCTGTTCAGAGTAGATTCCCCCTCCGACTCTGTCGTCCAGCTTTAATCCATCTGTGAAGATGTTTATGGCCCCATCTGGGCCTGGGAGTCCCTCGAGCCATTCCTCTCTGTGAGGGATGATTGTGTCGAAGGGAGTGACTGTGTACTCTCTTGGAACTTGGTAGTCTGTTTTTGAGGGGACGGTATTGCTATTATTTAATATGGCTGAGTGACCTATGCACTGTGTCACCCATTGATCTGAGTCTCTTAGACGTATTGCTGCTGCTTCTGCACGTTCCTTTCCTGCGAGGTCGAGGCTCTGTAGGCATAGGATGGCATTTAGCGCATCATTTGGGGTGGTGCGAAGAGCTCCGCTGATACATAGAGCGGCAGTTCTCTGGACTTTGCCCAGTTGCGTGGTGATCGCCCTTTTGATAGGGCCGGCCACCACACCGTAACTCCATAGAGTAGTATTGGTCTAACTATAGCTTGATATATCCATTGACTATGCTTGGGATCATACCCCATCTTAGCCCAATGGCTTTTTGCATGTGTAGAGTGCAGTCATTGCCTTCTTCACTCTGTCTTTGACATTCAGGTTCCAGTTAAGCTTCTTGTCAATTACCAACCCTAAGTAACTGGCACTGTCGCTAAAGGAGAGCCTGCATCCTTGTAGTATTGAGGGTTGAGGGGCGGGACCTTGTATTTATTTGTGAATAATACGAGTTCCGTTTTTGAGGGATTTACTCCCAGACCGCGCGATTCTGTCCAATCCGACAGTTGCGCTAGCTTTGCGGTCATTAAGTCGCACAGTGTTTGGGGGTATTTCCCCGAGAAGATAATCGCAACGTCGTCCGCATAGGCCACGACTTTGCAGCCCCCCCCTTCCAGGTCACATAGAATCTTGTTGACTGCTATGTTCCACAGAAGAGGAGACAGGACACCTCCTTGCGGGGTGCCTCTGTTGACATACCTTGACTGGGCGGACGATCCCATCGATGATGTCACTGTCCTGCATGTGAGCAATTGATCAATGAGCATCACCAAGTGACGGTCCACCCCAGGTCAGTCAGGGCTTCTGTAATGGCACCCGGTACGACGTTGTTGAAAGCTCCCTCAATATCGAGAAAGGCTATGAGTGAGTACTCTTTGAGATGCAGAGATTTCTCTACCGCTGAGATCACTTCATGAAGAGCCGTTTCCGTGGATTTTCCTTTCCGGTAGGCATGTTGTGCACCTGACAGCAACTGAGGGTGTATAGTTGTCCTCAGTTGCAGCCCGACGAGTCTCTCAAAGGTTTTGAGGAGGAAGGACGATAGGCTGATTGGTCTAAAGTCTTTTGCAGTTGAGTGCGAGGCTTTCCCTGCTTTGGGAATGAAGACTATCTTTGCCTTAAGCCATGTTCGCGGGATTGTACCCACAGCCAGTATCTTCCTGAAGATACCTTGTAGCCAGTTGATGGCCGTATCCCCGGCCTTCTGAAGTTGGGCCGGGATTACCTGGTCTGGGCCTGGTGATTTGAACGGGTTGAAGCTGTTTATTGCCCAGCTTATGTTACGTTTAGTGAGGATGTGATCCATCGAGGTTACCGGTCCCTCTCCTGGGAGGTGTACCGTCTCGATGGTTGTGCACCCTGGGAAATGCGTGTCTAGTAGAATGTGCAGGGACTCCTCACTGGAGTTGGTCCACGTGCCGTCATTTCTTTTAAGATACCCTACCGAGGGGTTAGTTTTTGAGAGAATCTTGCGAAGCCTTGCGGCCTCTGACGTTTCCTCAATTTCCGAGCAAAAATTTTGCCAAGAGGCCCTTTTGCTTTCCTTGTTTCTTTTTTATATAGTGACAGACTGATTTTGTAGTCTGCCCAGTGGCTCTCCTCGTTCGCGCTTTTGGCCCTATTGAAGAGGGTCCTGCAGCTTTTACGTAGGATGTCTATTTGTTTTGACCACCAGGGGGGTTTCTTTTTCCCCCTAGGTTTGCTAGAGGGGCATGCTGCCGCGAAGGCTTTGTTGCATGCTTCTGTGAACCTGTCCACTAGGCGATCTAGGTCGTCTTTTGTGTCCGGGCAAAATGGTGCTTTGGAGGGGAGTAGGTCCTCCAGGGCTGAGCTATATTTTTCCCAGTTGGCTTTCCTGGGATTAATATAGTCCTTGGGTTTCGGACACTCGAGGGATAGTGTGGTCTCGATGTATCTGTGGTCAGAGAAAGAGTGGTCATCAAGGACTTGCCAACTCTTGACTATGTCTAGCATGTTGTGAGACACTAAGGTGAGGTCAATAACCTCCTGTCGATTTTTAATTATAAAAGTGGGGTCGTTGCCCCGATTACAAATAAATAGATTAGAGTTAAGGATGAAGCTGAAAAGTGACTCACCCCTTACATTTGTGTTCGAGCTCCCCCATTGAGTGTGGTGAGCGTTGGCATCGCAACCTATTAATAGGCTAGTTTGCGAACGAGGTCGTTGGGAGGATCGCTTTCCTCATGGGCCATGTAGGACGACATCAGCCTTAGATGTGTCCCTTTCAGCTCTAGGCTTGCCGCCGTGTTGTCGCTATCGCTATAATTATGGAGCAGAAAGATATTAAGGTGCTTTCTGGCGAGAACGCAGGTGCGGGTTTTACCTTCATGTTGAGCTACAATTATCTTGTACTCCTTCGACCCTAGTCCACAAACCTTGTCTCCCCACTATCCAAGGTTCCTGGATCAGGGCTACGTCTGCTCCGCTGTCTTCGAGGCGGAGTATAAGAGCAGCGGATGCTGCTTTACAGTGGTGGAGATTGATCTGAAGGAGCCTCAAGGACATCCTTAGTGTTCTCCACCACTGTAATGTCGGCGTCTGGATCGTCCTCGACTTCCTCGTGGCAACACATCGCCTCGAAGTCGCATCTCAGCGTGCCATCGGTGGAGTAGCCCTCTGGGTCTGTCTCTATGTGATCGTCGGGTGCTTCGATCTCCGAGGCAGCGTCCTGCTCGACTGGCTTGTCGACAGGACGTGCCCCGGCCGCTGCATCCGACTTGTAGACCTTTACGGTCACTGAGCTGAACCCAAAATTGAGTTCGCCTTTGGCAGCCTCAATCGGGGCCAGCGACTCCTTGTTGAGGACGACCACCGCCTGGTTTGTGGGGCCCTGCGTCGTCTCAACTTTGACCACCTTCCAGTCCGATGTTGGGAGGTGGGGGTTGCATCTTTGCAGCATTTTTAGGATGCGTTCCGGCTCCTTCATGGAGGCGGGCACCCAGACTCTCGCCCTTGGTCTACTGGGCACTTCTGCTCCAGTCTACGGCGACGAGCTTCGCCCCTGGGTAGACTTCCCCGACTTGCGCTACCGCTGCTTTGTACAGCTGTACGGAGCGCTCGTCTTCGCAGGCTACGATTTTTATGCAGCCCTGGTACCAGCCCATGTCTTTGCAGACGGGGGGGGGTCCAGGTTGCTTTTCCAGCATATCGAAGCAGCGGTCGGCCAGTGCCGCTTCCACCCACTTCCACTGGTTTCTGGGGATTCGGGAGTCCGCGCTGCCTTTGTCCAGGACGCCAATCAGCGTCCTTTCTCTGGCAATCTGCGCGAACGACGTGTTAGGCAGAACTCTGGAGCGCTTCGGTGTTGGCCCAGGAGTCTCTTGCGAGCGCTGCCTTTTTGGCTGAGGAGCTTCCTTCTTCGGTGCTTCCTTGCCAAAGTTCGGCAACACCTTCGAGGCCCACTCAACCTTCTTTATCCATTTGTCCGTTGGGCTGGACAACTGGCTTGCGTTCTGCCGGCGGAGTATATTGCCAGCACTCCTTCTGTCGGCATATGTAAACGGTTTGGCTTGGACACTAGTAGATGGTGACTCATCACCCGCCACTTTACCAGCAGCAGGCAGAGCAGCCGCAGGATTGCATAGCCATTCTGCCAAGGTATCAGTTTTGGGAGCCAATTCACCACCCACCCCGAAACCGGGATGGGACCCCTTTGGGCTCTCCCTAGCGTCTTCCGCCGCGCAGTTTTTCACTGCTGGTTTGCGGGTTGGGCCAGGCCTTTGGGCCGCTGCCTTCCCCTGTTTGGGATTGCTCCCTGTTGGCATTTGGGGAGTGCCAGACTCATTTTGTTTGTTTTGTAATTCTTCCATTCTTTTCCCACGAGCTGCAGAGAAGGGGTACGGTCCATCCGGGCAGAGATCCACGTTGCCCGGATAAGGCATACTTAGAACAGGGGGCTGCCAAGTCCCTGAGCTCTCCGTTAGCGACTGGGCTAATTTTATATACCGGGCCCCCAGCCAGGCTGACTCTCGGCACGGGTCGAATAACACTCTTAGTCCGGCCCGGTGTGAGCTGAATGTGGGGGTTGGGATGTGGGTAGGTAGTGTGTAGGGATAGGGGAGTGTGTGAGCTACTTATACGAGGCGGCACCACAAGCGCATCGTCAGTGTTGCTACTTCGCGAACACCCGCTGGCTGTCCGGGGCTGCTTATTTACGGTACACTCCCTAGGGATGTCCGCTTATTCGCAGCTGACCTACCTATATGACCTATATATAGGTAGGTCGTTCGCTATCCGCAACCTGCGACCCGTCCGGTGGCCTCAGCTAGGCCCCCTTTGAGCCACCTCACGAGCTCATCAGACCAGACCAGCTCGTAAATAACGGTCAACACTTTTTCATTTGCTGTCTGGTCAGTGAAAAACAGAAAAACACTACGCACAAACGCTCTCTCACTATGCAGAACACACAGTGTTGAGTTGAAAGTGAAAAGACGTGATTCAAGTGTACCTCCAGTGATTATCCAAAAAGCAAGCTTGAGACTTCCCTAAAAAATGTACACACGTGTGGTCAAGTCAGATGGCAATACACTGCGAGCGACCACAGCGCTATCGTTTGCACCATCCAGACCAGAAGAGTCACCCCAAGGATCGCTAAGAGGGGGCACTGCAAGGAAGCAACTTTAGGCATACCCGCTTTAAGGTCAGCCCTAGCAGGACTAGCGGAGGTGGAAGGCGAAGATAATGCGGTGACATACGTCATGGGCAAACTCAAAGGGGCGTGCGAAGTTAGCATGGAGCGCAGCAAAGCTTTCAAAAGGCGTACGACGATATATTCGTGGAACCAAGCGATTGAGGAGGCGCCAGAAGGGCATACCATAAATCCCGCGGAGCAGAAAACTTCCAGGCTCTTAGGGAAGCTTACACCCAAAAAAGGAAGACTCTGAAAAAGGAGAAGAAACCCAGCAAAAAACAATGCCTCCTAGAGCTCTGCAGAAGCAGAAAACGATCTCTAGGGCACGGCCTACAAAGTTGTCATGAAGAAGACCGACGCACACGGCGCCGACAGGAACTGCAAAGCTGGAGGCGATCGTCAACAGCCTATTCCCAGCGCAGGATACGCTGGTAGATAGGGCCGCTGATCTGGGGCACCGAGTACCGCCAGTGACCCCACAAAAGGTGGTAAAAATAGCTTAGAGAGCCAAACAATAAGGCACCAGGACCTGTCGGCAGTTTCAATCGGGCTCACAAACTGGCCAATAGTCTGAACCCGACGATCATTGCCCAAGCATACACCAGCTGCCTTATAGACGGCTGTTTTGCTGATCCCAAAACCAGAGAAAGATATGGAAGATCCATCAGCTTACAGGCCTATTTGCCTCTTTGCTACTGAAGGAATAGAAACAGCTGGGGAACTCTGCGACAGCCAGTACGGATTCAGGAAGTCTCGCTCAACCCTGGATGCGATGGTCAGCGATTACCTAGACAATAGATGGCTGCAGTATAACACCGACTATGGTCCGCGGACATACTCCATCACGGGAGGGTTCCCACAAGGATCCGTACTGGGACCTCTACTATTGAATACTATGTGCGATGGAATCCTGCGCCTGAACTTCCAACAAAGAGTCGAGATTGTGGCTACAAGGACCAAAGGCTACACCAAGGGCAATGTGTCTGACTTCATACTTGTAGCCTTGCGGATCAGATCCGCGTTCCGCATAATCTTCACAGAGGCCATCATGGTTATAAGCGGCATACTACCCGTCGAAATCGCAGCGATGGAAGCCAGTGAAAGCCACAAGGGGCGGAAGGTCGCCACCATACAGGCAGACGTCAGAACGGATAGGACCAGGGCGAGGTATGAAGAGCTGGCAGCAGAGGTGGGTTAATGCGGTAGCTGTCCGTTGCACTCACCGACTAATTTTTAACATTGCAGCATGGATAAACCGGCGGCGCGGGGTACTTACACTCACCTTGACACAGGTTCTCAGCCGACATGGGTGCTTCAAGGAGTACCTACATTGCTTTGACCACGACGAGGATAAGCTATGCAGCAGCTGTGGAACAGCAGAGTACGCTGAGCAAGTCCTGATCAAATGCGTCAGATTCGTAGAAGCCCGCGGACGAGCAGAAGGTTTGGTACCACGTATGCTGGAAAACCAAGAAAATTGGACGGCGATATACAGACTTGCGACAGCGATCGTAACGGAACTGAGGCGGCTGAGACGCAGTCGAAACGAGCGGCCGTAACAGGCTAACCAGTCTTATGAAGCAATGCTTCACGGCAGTCCCTCAAGTCTGGTGTATATATATATATTCAATATACTTTTATTCTATATTTTATATATAGTATATATATCTTTAGCATTACAAATATTAAACAAAAATTGAGCTGAACACTTTTAGTCTCTTCGCTTGTGTTATTTGTTTCGTGTGTTCGGTTGAGCCAACGCACGATCGTGTTTAACAATAACAACTTAAAGAGAACCTTTTGATCAAGTTCTCACAGAAAACGTGCCTGTAGAAGTACAGAGCCTAAAAGTGTCAGCGTAAAGTTTTTTTGTTTTTTACATATTTTAGGTTATATGTGTTGGTATATATATGGTATATATATTTATAGATTTGCAAATTTTCTGCGAACTGAAGAGATATGATGAAGAAAAGATGTGATGATAATGAAGGTTATACCCGTTAGAAATGCAGCTGCATTTTGCCCCAATAATATCTGAAAAATCGATTTCAAACATTAAACATGCACATTATTGTGCACATATGTATGTATATGTATGTAAGATATTATTTAGAAATAGTTTATTGATATTATTAATCGCGGTAGTCTGAAATGTGTGAGAACAACAATTTTGTAAGGTTACTGCTTAATCTCGGCTGATTTCTGGTGCTGCGGCTTAAGTTACGTTTAGCTGCTGCGATTCTCTCTTTTTGACTTCTTCTTCTTCTCTGTCCGCTGTTGATCTGCTGCTGTTACTACTGCTGTTAAAGTGTATGTGTGTGTAAGATGTAAATGCTGCTCCACGACGCTTACTATGCGTGCCGGAATCCCAAATACATCAGACTTCGTCTGCTCCTGTTGTTTTTGTGGGATACATCCATACGAACTTACTAAAGCTATCAACCATTGCGAAGATGTACTTGTACTGCTTTAAAGTAGCATCCATAGGCCCAAGGTGATCCACATCTATAGTATACAGCGGCTGTGATCCTTTGTCGGTTTGATGCAGAAATCCCTCTTTTTTGCCAAGCTTTTTCTTGTAGATTATACATTTCATACAGTTTCCTATGATCTGCATTACTTTTCCTTCCAGATGTGGAATCCAATAACTCTGCTGTACGGTATGCATTGTTTTTTGTGCGGCAAAGTGTCCTGCGTTGTGAGCATCGGTTATTATTTCTTTTTCTAATGAAATCGGTATTGCCAGCAAGTCCGTGCCTTGCACCACCTTGTATACGAGACCAGCTTTCAACTTAAAGTTGTCATAGGGTTTACTTTTCAAAATTTCGGAAACTGCTTTGATCATCGTATCCTCCTGCTGGGCTTCCTTAATTCTTGCTGTGACTTCCGAAGATACCATCATGACATCAATTGGGCACCTACTCAGGCCTGCCTGCCTACTCAGGCAATCCACATGCTTCAGCCGTTCTCCTGGTCTGTGTTCCACCTCAAAGTCGTAGTCCTGCCGGTACAGGACCAATTGGGCTACCTCCCGCGGAACGTCCTTCTTGCTTAACGTTTGCTTGAAAGCAGCGCAATCCGTTACGAGCTTAAAGTTGGTTGTACTGACGAAATTTTTTGCACGCTAGGAAAATTGCTTTGGCTTCCTGTATATAGCTATGGCGTCGTGCTTTAGACCCCGAGGTTTTCTTACTCCAGAATAAGATCGGATGCAATTGTCCTTCGTGCCATTGTAACAATGCCGCTGCAAACCCGTCCTTTGACGCATCAGTGTGTATCTCGGTTTTTGCATTCCTGCGATAAAGTTTCAAGACCGGCTCTTTCACCAATGCTTCCTTTAATGTAGCAAACGCCTGCTGCTCCTCCAGACTCATTTTAAATGGGACATCTTTTCGCAGCAGATTGGTCAGTGGTTTGGCGATTAGCGAATAATTTCTTATGAATTTACGGAAAAACCCAGTTAATCCTAAAAACGACTGCACAGCCTGTTTGTTTTTCGGCATCGGGAACTTGCTGACGGCTTTGGTTTTCTCCAATCCAGGCTTGATTTCATCTCCTCCAACTTGATGACCCAAAAATGTAATGGTCGACTACAGAAATCGGCACTTGTTCCACTTCATCTTCAGCCCGTATTCAGCTGCTGCATCAAAAACCTTCTTCAGCTTTCCCAGGCATTCGTCGGCGGTTTCAGCGTGTATATCGTCCGTCGATATCGTCCGTGTACAGGTCAAGAATGTTTTCATTTTGAAATACAAAGCTTATAAAACGGATGAAAACTGCTGGCGAATTGCAAAAACCGAAAGGCGCACGGTTGAACTCAAAGAGGCCTTCCTTCGTTATGAACGCCGTATATTTTTTGCTGCTTTCCTCTACAGGAACGTGGAAGAACCCATTTTCTAAGTGCATGATGGTGAACACCTTCACATTTTCCAATTTTTCCAGCACCTCTTCAACGATTGGAACGGGAAAGCAATCTTTCAAGGCCAACTAGTTCAACTGACGATAGTCCACGCAGACCCGGCTGCTCCCATCCTTTTTCTTGACAATTACAGTACGACTGGCGAAATTTAATGATGAGCGTCGTATTATCCCAGCGTTGGCCCATTCACCGATCTGCTGCTTGACAACGTCGGCTTCGCTGATGGCCACTCGAGTTGGCGAATGTCGAAACTGTTGGACAGAATTTCGCTGCCGTTGCAAGGGAAGTTGTTGTACCGAAAAGTAAAAACGCAACCATTCATATGTAAGGTTTATTTGTAGATAGAGATCGAACGAGGGGGAACGTTGTGAGTTGCTGCTGCGACCGCAACTCTACATTTATACCCGATACATAGTCAGTATGGCTACATTAAACGACAAAGAGTGCGTGCGAGAGAGACAGAAAATCAGTCAGAACGTGTCGACGGGCGCTGCGTAGCCACTGCAAATTGATTTGTTACTTTTAGCTATAAACATAATCCGATCTGTTTCGGATGCGGCAAGATTCGGCAATCTGGTAGATATGGCCATTCTCTATGATTGTGCGTTTTTAATTTTCTCCTATCTCCTATCTTCAAAATTGTGGTTGCCACAGATTTTCGTTGTTTATGGCTGCGGAAGGGGGTGGGACGAAATTTTGAAACACACTTGTAGCAGTGAGCTATCAACAGTGAGTTCTGCAGTGAAAAATTACAAATAGTTTTGTAACAACGAGAGCTCGACAGCCAGGTCTAATAGTCTCTGAGATCTGTGGATGCCACAGATTTTCGCACTTTGCGGGGGCGGAAGGGGGTGGGGCGAAATTTTGAAACAAACTCGTCAAGGTCCGATATTATAGGAATCTGGATAAAAAATTTGGTTGCTCTAGCTCTTATAGTCTCTGAGATCTAGGCGCTAATGTTTTGCGCTATGCAAAGCCGGCTATGATACGTGTGTGTTAGAGAGAGACAGGGCGAGAAAAAATAAAATTGTTTTCTTCATTCTGGCTATAATAATTATACGATCCAAATCAGATTCTGCAGTCTAGAAGATAAATTCATTCTCTACGATTCTGCGTTTTAAATTTTCTTGTATCTTTAAAATTGTGGATGCCACAGATTTTCGTCCTTTGTGGGGGCGGAAGTGGGCGGGGCGATGTTTTGAAATATACTTGTAACAGTGACATATCACAGAAGGCTGGATACAAAATGTCGTTGCTCTAGCTCTTATAGTCTTTGAGCACTAGGCGCTAATAGGGACGGACAGACGGACGGACGGACGGACAGAAGGACAGAAGGACAGACGGACGGACGGACAGACAGACGGACAGACAGACATGGCTCAATCGACTCGGCTATTGATGCTGATCAAGAATATATATACTTTATGGGGTCGGAAACGCTTCCTTCTGGACGTTACACACATCCATTTTCACCACAAATCTAATATACCCCAATACTCATTTTGAGTATCGGGTATAAAATGGGAAAACAAAAAGGGAGATAAGAGAACGTCGTTTCGTTACGTCTCTCACTCATACGTCTACATATTCATATGTCTGTCAATACATGCGTGCATTGCTAGAGATGGTCATTCTTCAACACCCTTCCTCAATGCGTGCATGTTTACAAATTCCATTTAACTCAATTTAAACTTAACAATTTTGTAAATTCGACATGCTTTCTCTTAGGGAGGTTCTTGGTCAAGATATCTGCAATCATATCTGTTGTACTAGCATACTTTAACTTAACTTGACCTTCTTCTACAATCTGTCGTACAAAGTGATATCTAATATCAGTATGCTTGGTCCTTGAGTGATGAACTGGGTTCCTAGCCAGCTCTTGTGCGCTCAGATTATCGCCATATAAGGTAGTTGAGGTAGCTTCATCTTCACAGCCAATTTCGATGATTAAGCGACGTAAGAATATGGACTCCTTACACGCAGCCGACAGTGCCATGTATTCTGTTTCTCAGATCGCCAAGAAATTGGGCCACCTGCCAAAAAATAAACATAGCCCGTATACGACTCAGGTTAGTTCGTAAGTGGCTGGTGACACCCTTTGTAGTGTAGTTTGAAGTTCACCGTCGCTGCCAAGTACCTCAGAACGTGCTTCACACCAGCCAGATGCTCTGCGTGCGGATCTTTGTTCCTCTGGGCCAACTTTGCAACTGAATGCAAAATGTCCGGTCTGGTTGTGAGTGCCAGCCACATCAGCTCACCAATCATGGATTGATACATGACAGGATCAACCTTTTGACACTGCTCATTAGTACAATCCACCTGGAACCCCGCATCCAACGGAGTAGCCACTGGTCTACATTTGTCCATGTCGTGAGCTTGCAATAGTTCCTTGATGTATTGCGAGTGGCCTATGGTGATAGGCCCAAGCTCACCTTCACGGTGCACCTCCATGCTTAAAAACAGCTCTGGAACACCTTTGTCGATACATTCGAACGCATTTGAAATAGCCGATTTGATACTGAGCATGTCCTCTTTGGACTGGCATGCTATAAGTAAATCGTCAACATATACCAAGATTAACGATAAGTTACCTTTCTTTCTCTGCTGGTAGAGACACGGCTCGTTGTCACAGGCAACAAAACCCAGATTAGTCAAGACGCCATTCAGCTTCGAATTCCATTCCCTTCCTGACTGCTTCAATCCATATATTGCCTTTTTAAGCAGCATAGCCTTCGCTGGATAAGCTCGATCAATGTACCCTTGTGGTTGCTTCATGTACACCGTATCGCTCAGGTCACTGTTGAGGTATGCCGTACATACATCCATTTGGTTGACATATAATTTCAATTCTGCTGCTAGCGCAAGAATAAATCGCACGCTCTCCAGTCTGCAGACTGGAGAAAATGTTTCCGCATAGTTTATGCCGTACTGCTGGGAGCAACCTTTTGCCACCAGCCGCTCCTTGAAACGTTCGATTTGACCATCTTTGTCGCGTTTCAGGCTATATACCCATTTGCATCCAACTGCTCGTTGTCCTGCCGGTAAGTCTGCCAACTGCCATGCCTCGTTTGCCATTAATGCCTCATATTCGCGTTGCATCGCTTCGGACCAATGTGATGCGTGAATACTGATCAACGCCTCCTCGTAGGATACTGGAATCTTTACGTCGCTGGCAACCAGAGCACCAAGAATGTTGTACTCCTTTCTCGGACGGCCAGGTTTTTTTTTTTTTTTTTTTGCTCGTTGGACGTTGACATGCAATGACTGCATCTTTCAAGTGGCGATGCAGTTACTGCACCGTCAAGTGGCCCGTGTGAAACCAGCAGAAGGCTGTTACGCGCGGATCCCAGGCAAAACGCAGCCCTCCTCCCGCCCAACCGACCGAGGGGCGCTGCCGCATAACGCGCGGCGCGTAGCCGAGCCGAACGCGAGCATGCAGGAAAGATAGCTGTTAGACTAACATTCGAGGAAAATTAGCACTAAACTTACTAAGAAACTAAGCATGCAATCAAAATACAAATACCTCTACAATTACTAATTACTAGAAAGGTGTGTAAGGATTAGTAATTTAATAAGAGGAAGAGAATTAGTGGTAGATATAATATGGTAGAGGGAATTATAATCCGAGCATAAGACCCTAAACGGTTCATGCAAGGAATAATTCGATCTACAAAGTGGAAGGAACAACGGTATAAAATTTCTAGTCAGTCTAATAGGAATCGTGAAGTTTATGCGGCTCAACAGATCAGGGCTGTCTATGTCACCCTGATCAAGTTGTGCATAAATATCACACCAAGCATTTTTCTACGGTTAACTAAGGATGGGAGGTTTACTAATAGAAGTCTACTAGAGTAAGATGGGAGTCTTACACCCGCATCCCAGTTAAGGCCCCGCAGAGCAAAGAGTAAAAAGTTTTTCTGTACTGATTCTATACGGTCCTGGTGTACTTTGTACTGAGGGCACCATACACAGGAGCCGTATTCTAAAATCGGACGAACTAGCGAAGTATAGAGAGTCTTTGTTATATAGGGGTCGTCAAATTCTTTTGACCACCTCTTTATAAACCCAAGCACGCCCATGGCCTTATTTACCATGGTAGAAATGTGTTCGGAAAACTTTAACTTTGCGTCTAATAAGACACCAAGATCATTCACCAAGGTAATTCTCTCAAGAGAACCGCCAAATAGAGTATAGGGAGCCAACAAGGGGCTAGAACGATGAAATGTCATTACTTTGCATTTCGCGGCATTAAGTTGTAACAAGTTTGCACAACACCATGACTGAAAGTTATTGAGATCGGATTGCAAGCGAGAATGAAATGAAATGTCCTTATACTGGACACAGAGTTTAACATCATCCGCATACATAAGTACTCGAGAATATGTTAATACCGAAGGCAAGTCATTAATAAAGAGTGTAAAGAGTAAGGGGCCTAGATGGCTGCCCTGTGGTACTCCCGAAGAAACCTTTACTGGTGATGAGAGGGAGTTTTTGAAGAGGACTCTTTGAGACCTGGAACAAAGATAGCTAGAAATCCATCTCAGGAGGTTGGGCGGAAACCCTAGAAGGTCAAGTTTATGTGCTAGAAGGGAATGGTTTACAGAGTCGAATGCTTTACTGAAGTCGGTGTAAATAACATCCGTCTGTAAGTTACCTTGAAAGCCTTTAATAATGAAAGAGGTAAACTCTAACAAGTTCGTGGTGGTTGATCGCCGCCTTATAAATCCATGCTGAGTTGGAGATATAAGTGACTTGCAGAGATGTTGCAAGTGCGGAGTTAAAACCTTCTCAAACATTTTAGGAATAGCGGATAACTTTGCTATACCTCTATAATTTTTGCATCAGACTTGCTACCTTTTTATGGAGAGGAATTATAAACGATTCCTTCCAGATCGGGGGGAAGCAAGAGGAATCAATGGACAGGGTGAATAGTTTAAGCAAGGGTCCACACAGTGCCTCGGCGCAGTACCTGAGTACACAACCTGGAACCCCGTCTGGACCCGGTGAAAACACCGGCTTAACTAGTCGAAGATCATGAAGTAGAGAACATTCATTTAACAAGGGACTGAAAATGCCGTTCGACCTCGGTAAACCGTATGGGTACGGATGACCAGAGTAGCTTTCCTCAGAATAGGTGGTTTGGAAAAATTGGGCAAAAAAGATCGGCAATTGCCTGATCATTATTTGCCGACGTATTACAAAATGATAGCGAGGATGGGTGTGCGGACGTTCTACGCTTACTGTTTACGAAGCAGTAAAACTGTTTAGGGTCCTGAGAAAAACGTATCCTGCATCGAGATAGGTAGTTCTTATAGCATTGAGCATTAAGAACTGAAAAGTTTGACCGAGCTATTACATAGCGAGAGTGAAAGTAGGAGAACCCACTTCTTGAAATTTTTATAAAGTCTTGATTTTAAGTTTTTAGACTGGATAACTCTTTGGTAAACCAAGGGGTTTTCCAGATCTAATCGGACAAGAAAGCGGGACACAAGAATCAAAAAATGTGCCAAGAGCATTGTAAAAGATGTTTGTGCCTTTTATGACATCAGTGCACAAGTACAAAGCGGACCAATCAAAATCCCTAATGAGGTCATTAAGCTTCGCAAACTCGGCTTTACGAAAGCAGCGGACACGTACAGGTAGCCTACTCGACCGATCCAATACAGTTGGTCCTATATCTAGCGACACCTCGAAAGTAGGATGGTAGGCGTCTTCAGGTATAGTGAGCGGAAGGGCTCGGGTTAACAACACTATGGTCGGATCCGATACAAAGCACAGATCAAGCAATCGACCCAAGGAATTTTTCACATGATTGACTTGAGACAGGGACAGGTCAAGCAAGCCGTCAACAAAGTCATGTCGTGACATGGGCACTAGGATACTAGACTCGTTTACCGAAGACCAAACAGTTCCTGGCAAGTTGAAGTCACCAAGAACTATCATACGATCTGTATCAGATAGCGAGGAAGAAACAGCGGTTAAAGCGGACAAGTGCTGCTCATAAATTGAAATATCCGAAGAAGGTGGGATATACGAGCAAGTAATGAATATAGCGAAAGCGGGAAGAATCAGTTTTACACACAGGAATTCCAGTTCCTGTGGGACTTGGACTGTGAAGTGTTCCGACGCGAAGTTAGATTTCACTGCAATCAGAACCCCTCCTGCACGTCGAGACGAACGGTCTTTCCTAAAAGTTGTGTACCGGCCTGTCAAAACCTCGGAACTAAGAATGTCCGGCTTTAACCAGGTTTCGGTAAGCACAATAACGTGGGAAGCAAATGAAACACTATCCCGGAAAAGAATGCTGAGTTTACTACGCAGGCCTCTAACATTCTGATAAGTTACTAAGAGGGAAGTTAGTTTTTTAGAAGGGTTGAGGAAGTTGAGGTTGACGTTGAGGATGAGGATGGCACACTGGGATGATTTGTGAGAGTTATTGGGGGCCTATTCTTCTTCTTTGCCTTAAACTCCTTCACCACCAAATGCTCCGGCCAAAATTTGGCAGAGCAAATGGTGGCAAACTGAGTTGGGGAGACGCTTATCTTAAAAGAGGCTATCTCCCTGGCATAAGAAAAGTTGAACTTCTCCACCTTTAAACCCACGGCTTTTATTCTGCTTTGAATAAAAGCAGTTACATCATTCGATGTGAGATCAGGGGCCAGCCGTGAGACAAAAACTTGTCGTTTTGGTGGGACTCCCACCAGTGGTTTGGGCACCACAGGCCTAGTACCTGTGGTGGCAATATCCGGAGGTCCGGAACGTCTATTTACTGGTGGGATCGGGATGGACGGGACAACTAGTGAGCTTGCGGACACTACGGACACGGACGCTGCAGACGAACTTGGCTGCACATTCTCCGAAGCGATGAATTCGGCAACCGAATCTGCATCGCCAGCAGCTGTCGTTGCCCCTTGGGGTGGCAAACGAAATCAGCTGCTGCACACTTTGGGTGGTCGGAGTCCGATTTTCGGCAACGAGCGGCTGAGCGACTATTGGCACTTGCAGATCCCGCGGAGTGACCCTTTTGCGCCTCGGAGACTCATTCAGCAGTTTTAAACCGCTAAACTGAGCCTCCATGGCTAGGAGCCGATCGTATTGGTTTTTAAAACCAACGGTCAGCTCCTTAAAGCCACTCCGCGTCTGCCTCATAAATGCTACCATGTCATTCTCCACCGCACGGCATGCCTCGCAACTGTAGTGCAAACCATTACGCTTTGAAATGGCATCACCCACAAGGCCAGAAAATCCAGCGCATTTTGCGTGCACTACGCTGTCGCAGAGCCAGCAGGGGATAATCGGCTGATCGTGGGTGATCTGCTTATTGCATGATTTTTTTGTGCAGACTACAGCGAATTCCATTTTAATTATTAAACAAAAAAAATCAACTATTTAAAATTCCAAAACAAATTGGTATCAGACCAATGTGCCAGACAAACGCTCAAAGCGGAATTAGTAAAAAGAGAGCGGGGAGGAGAGCGGTTATATCGAGAGCTACTAAACAGAGAGCTCAGAAAGTTAAAAGAGCGAGAGAGAAAGAACAGTTATTTGGATAATAGGGAGAGAGTGATAGCTAAAGCAAAGGCTACGAGATAAAGAGCGGGCTAAACTCAGCGTGAGCGTACTTACAGAAAGCAACTTCGGCCGGTCCGAATCAGCCTTGGTCTGCAAGGTCCAACGCGAGGAGCTGGCTCATCTGACTCAACCTTTTCTGTTGCGCTCTCGTACCCATCAGTACCGCTGCTACTGGGATTCTCCCCGTCAACGCTTGCACCATCGCTACTGTCTCCACCGCTGCTGTCAATGTCATCAGTATCGCCGCCAGACTGCATGCTAACTTCTGCCTTCGGAAGCTCGAATGTGACTGTATCCTTGTCGTCTTGGATCTCGTCAAAGAGAACATCTCGCCTCTCAATCACCTGATGAGACACAGGGTCATACAGTCGATAGCCCTTAGCCGCTACTGAATATCCAATCATGCGATATTCTTTGCCTTTTGGTTGAAGTTTACTCTTCCTTGGACCCTTGTCCAAAGCTACTGCAACGGAGCCAAAAACTTTTAGATGACCAACAAAAGGTTTCTTACCAGTCCACGCTTCCATAGGCGTCATACTGGTCAGCGCCTTGGTCGGTGATCGATTCCGTACATACACAGCTGCGTTGACTGCCTCAGCCCACAAGGATTCGCCTAATCCTGACTGGACCAGCATACATCTTGACATTTCCACCAGAGTGCGGTTTGCCCTCTCAGCAACGCCGTTTTGCTGTGGAGTATACGCCACTGTCAGCTGCCTCTCGATCCCATTAGTTTTCAGAAATTCATCAAACGATTTGTTGCCGTTTGGCGTTCAACCAGGGTTTTGAACTCGACGAACTTCTGGAAGACTTCATCCTTTGTCCGCAGGAAATACACAAATATACGCCTTGATTTGTCATCGATGAAGGTTAGAAAATACTTTGATCCAGCAAGCGACTGTGTGCCAAAGGGCCCGCACACATCTGCATGAACTAGTTCCAATATATCTTGAGCTCTACTGGTGGTTGCAACAGGAAATGGTTGCGCATGAATCTTGCTGACCATACATGTTTTGCAATTCATATTCGCCGGGAAAACCATATTTTCAATGCCGCGCACCATTCCTTTGCTGATAAAATCTTTTATACTGCTGATGTTCAAGTGGCCGTACCGTTTATGCCACAGGGCACCATCAGCCTTAACCGCCGCAAAACAGTTGTTTTGTTTTCCTCGAAGCATATACAAGTTTCCAACTCTGTTCGCCTTTACAATGCATTCGCCATTTTGGATAACTTGTGCATATTCTTGTCCAAAAGTGACGAAACATTTATTCTGTACAGCGTAACTGTTTCTCCCAACACATGTGGCTTGTGGCACCACTATCCAAACACCACATACTCTTTTTCAAATTATCTGCGTCCAACGCATTTAATAGACTGCACTGCTTGTTCTCCACTCTTGCTTCCCTTTCCACATTTGCGCTCTCTTCTTACACTGAGCCTTCATATGCCAGCGCTCAACACACTTGAAACATATCATTGTATTGTTTCTCTTCTTTTGCGCTCTCTGCGCGGCCGGCTTATGTACTGCGGTATATGCCTTTGCGTATTCCTTTTGATCTTCTTTGTTTCCCTTTCGTTCGCCTTCTTCCTTCAATTTTACGCATAGAACATCGAAAGTCGGCAGACTGTCGCGCGTCTCTATGGCGACAACGAAATTTTCGAATTGTTCTGGAAGGCTTGACAACAAAACAATTGAGCGCAGTTCATCATTTAGCTCGATTCCTACTGACCCAAGGCCATCAAGAATATCCATGAACTCATTAATGTAGCTTGAAATGCTTTGCCTTTGGTCCATGCGCTTGCTTAGCAATTTCTTGTACAGTTGAACCTTTCGTACAGGTCCACTTGGTTGATGAACACTTTTTAATTTGTTCCATGCTTCGGACGACTTACTGCAATTTTTAATGTATCCCAACTGTCAAGTTTTCACACTCAATGTGATCATGGCCAGCGCCTTTTCATCCTTGGCCTGCCAATTCACACCTTTGGGAACATTTCTTGGTAGCAGGTCACCAGATGCCACACTCCACAATTCAGCGTGCACCAACACAGACCGCATTTGAATACACCAGGAGTCATAATTTCCCTCCTCTAATTTGTCTATTTGATACATCCCGCTCATTGCTGATTATCGTTTAGTCTCTGAGTCACACCGATGTTAATAGTTCGTAACTAAAACAATCACTTTATTTTTTAATTTACAAAATCCGAACCTGGGCCCATAACCTGTTGGACAGAATTTCGCTGCCGTTGCAAGGGAAGTTCTTGTACCGAAAAGTAAAAACGCAACCATTCATATGTAAGGCTTATTTGTGACTGAAAAAATGCTCTGCTCGCAGGCAGATAGAGATCGAAAAAGGGAAAACAAAAAGGGAGATAAGAGAACGTCGTTTCGTTACGTCTCTCACTCATACGTCTACATATTCATATGTCTGTCAATACATGCGTGCATTGCTAGAGATGGTCATTCTTCAACAGAAACGGCGCTATTTTCTCGTCCGGCACGATCTTCAGCATGATCGGGCATACTGCAGTCTGCTTCTTTTCAGTAAAGTCCTGAATCATTGATTGGACGGCATCTCTGAACTGCGATGGAACGTGAAAATAAGTATTTGCTTCGACCACATTGTAAATACTTATCTGTTTGGTGTCCACAGTTTCCTCCCCCGGCAGGGTAGAAAACTTATATCCTCCTGGCGTTGATGTCATAGTGAACCTGCGATATAAAGTCGTGTCCAAGCAACAATTCGCATCCGACGGCATGGTCGGCCACCACAAGGAATTTGTGTGCCAAACGCATTCCGTCGATCTCCACTTCTGCCGTAAACTGCCCAGCGGAGCGTGTGATGTTTTTTCAAGTCCCCTCAAAGTTATAACTGGCTTGCAGATGGACACCACCCATTTTCCCGAACACTGACATCTTTAATAGGGAAACATCTGCACCGGTGTCTATGAGCTCCTTGACTTGCACGTCGTTAATTTTTAGAGACTTCAGGCGTTTTTCCTCGTATGCAACGTTTACGGCAGCAGCACTCGGGCAATCCTTAGACATGTGTCCAGTCTGATTGCAGCGGAAACACTTTAATGCAGCTCGGCAATCCTTGCGTAGATGCTCCTGGGATCCACAATTGTAGCAGTGTTGCTTCCTTTCATATTTGGTGAAATTGGACTTCTTTCCGAACGGCTGTGAGTCTTTTTGTTTCGGGGCCAAGCCCCCATCAGCCGCGAGCGTTCTTTCGTAGATTTCGTACTTCTCTCTCAGCTGCTTGTATGAGCTGCATCCATACAAGGTGTACTTGTAATCCGTTTTTAAATTCAGTCCGTCGACAATGTATCGAATCACCGACTCCGTGTCTGTTGTTCCACGTGCAGCAATGCGTTTCATCTGCAGTTTATATTCGTGAAAACTTTCGCCGGCAATCTTCACTTGCAGAGACAATTGATTGTGAATTTGCGCACTGCATAAACGCTCACACTCGAACTCCTGTAAAAGTTGCTGACGCAGCTGGCCGTACTCATACACTACTGTGGACTCGAGAAAAAGAGCGGCTGTACCTGTCATTTTTGCTCGGGCTTGCACGTATTTTTGTTTATCATTTAGTCCGTATGCTTCAGCGCTTAGCTCGAAGTTAATAAACCACTGCTGTACCGACATATTTTCTCCGTTGAATTCTGGAATAATTTTGGCAAAATTTTCTACTACCAGCTTTGCATCATTTTTCTTGTCTATTTCATCAGCATTTATTTTCATCGAGAGCAGTTGAACCAGCTGTTGGAGCGTCTGTGTGTTTTCTTCTAGGACTAGGACACAATTTTTGATTTTTTCACTTTACACAGGCAGTACGCGACTGGTTGAGCCCCCAAATGTAAGATATTATTTAGATATAGTTTATTGATATTATTAATCGCGGTAGTCTGATATGTGTGAGAACAACAATTTTGTAAGGTTACTGCTTAATTCGTTTCTAGCTCTTGCTTAAGGTGGTCGTGTTTTTCTTGCTCCTGCATTCTCTGCCCTTTGTTTAAATATCATACAACATTGTTGTCATTTTGTTTTGATATATCATAAGTTTCTTTAATACTGATTATCATTTGTGTTAATCACCAGTGTTTCGTTTGTAAAAAAGTGTTAAATATAAATACAATATCGCAACGTAACAACGGACTCGTGCAAGCAATTTGTTATTGCTTTTACCCAGTCTGCTTTCGGTTATCGTTTCTTCGGTGTGCACTGTTCTCGCGCATCAGCGTTTGCATCGCCTACACTCTCTCGAAAGCATAAGCGGGCCTGCTGCTCGCATTTTTGCTCTCACTCTCTCTGGATTGTCTATATTCTCCCTCTTTGCCTACCATTCTTTTGTTGTCTCTGCCTTGGTGAGTAAACTACTCGTTCCCTGCACTTCGTTTGATCGTCTGTTTTGAATTATTGCCGCTGCTGCTGATTGTCGGGCTCGCTCTGCTGTCTGCTCTCCCATTTTACCTGCGCTCTCACTATGTACTTTTATTATTCGTGCACAGTGATTCTACTGCTGTCAATAATGGCAATCGTTTGCAGTGCAAAGAAATGTGAATTCGGTGGTGTAATCATTGGTGATTCATTCCTCAGCTGCTGGCTGTGCGACAATTATGCCCACATAAAATGTGCTGGTGGCGAAAATTTTGGCCGTCTGGCTTGTCGGGAGATTGAGGCCGAAATGCGCACATTTATGAGACAGACTCGAACTGGGTTTCTGGATGTCCGGAAACAATTTGTGGCTCTCAACGAGAAATTTCTAGCCCTTGAATCGCAGTTTCTTGGAAAATTCCGCATAATGATACCAATCTCTTGCAACCTAATCCGATTGGTACGCCTGCCTCCCACCTTCATCCATCGGAAGCATTTGTTACTCCGTGTGGTCATGCCTCGCCGTTATCTGTAAATCCGCCAACGGCGGCTTCGGTGTTCTTTACACCGAGCAATGTGCTTCCTTCGAGCATCCAAGTTCCCAACAGCATCAATCCCATCCCTACAGTTTCTGCTGCCATCACTTCTGACGTGGTGAGTGCTCCTAGTGCGGGTGTGTTGGTTGCTGGTGATGTCTTGCCAATTCCTGCTCCAGCCGTTGCTGCCAATTCTTCTGCCCCAGGACCGAGATCTCTTTTAGGAGTGGCTCCACCATCTCCATCTCGCTCGGGACTTCAACTTAGAGCAGTGGTCCCACGGAAAGCAACGGAGGAAGCAACCCTGAGGCTACAACGGAGGACGTTAAACAACATCTTTCCTCTAAACTTAACGCTTCGCCTGATGATATAGTTGTGACTAAATTTACATTTAAACATAAGCGTAAACCGAACCTGCTGCTCCAAAAAACTGATGTACCATTTTTCTATTCACTATCAGAACGTTCGCAGTTTGTTGGGCAAATTGCGTCAAGTTCATACAAATAGTGCGTCTTTTGATTTCGATGCTATTACTTTTACCGAAACCAGGCTTAGCTCTTCTATCAATGATCATGAAATTTTCATTGATAATTACACTATTTATAGAATGGACTGCCCATCTTTTGCAGGTAGGGTTCTGATTGCAGTCAAATCTGTTTTCTCATTTGAGTTATTCCCATTCAATAACATCCATGGAATTGAATTTGTTGCAGTCAAAGTTCGTGTTGGTTCGGCATTTTTCTGTTTAACCTGCTCCTACATTCCTCCTAGGTCTGATGCTGAGATTTACTTAAACCACCTCTCAGCAATTAATACTGCCGTATCTGCATTAGGTTGCAATGATCAAATTATTGTCATGGGGGACTTTAACCTCCCATTTCTTTCTTTCTGCCTTGCGATGACGCTAACCTGTTGTTTCCCAATTACCACAATGATTTTATCAATGGGCTAACGGAAATTTCCCTTGTCCAAATTAATGCCGTTAAAAACATTAGGGACAGACTTCTTGACCTCATGTTTGTTAACGATGCTTCACTTGCTACGGTATCTTGAGCAAGCCCAATATCATTCCCTGAAGATCCTTACCATCCAACTTTGTCGATATCCCTTGAGTGCACCCGATCTGGTTGTGCTGACAGTTCCATGGCTCCTTGCCACATAAAGTGTTTTCGCAAAACAAACTTTATCGATTTAGATCTACATCTCTCGCGTGTTGATTGGTCGTTTCTTTATTCATTACCGAACATAGACGCAACTGTTAACTCGTTTTATAGCTCTATTTACTCCGCCCTTAATACATTTGTTCCAGATATCACAGTACCCGTATTGTCCAAGCCTCCCTGGTTCTCCAAGTATTTGTCATACTTAAAAAATAATAAATCCAGGCTCTATAAAAAGTACCAGAAGTCGGGCTCCACGTCGGCCTTAGCTCTATACTCCTCCGCTCGCTCCCTGTTCCTTGCCGTTAATAGTCAGTGTTATAATCATTACCTTTCACAATGTAGTAGAAACTTTCGTAGTGATCCTAAAAAATTCTATTCGTTCGTTAACTCTAAGCGTAAGTCAAACGCTTTTCCTCCGTCCCTTCATTACCAGAACAAAACAGAAGCTTTTGCTGTTGGTATTGCAAATTTATTCGCTACCTTTTTCCAAACAACGTACTCGTCTCATATTTACAACGCATCCACTCCGTATCCGTACCAGCTACCTCAAGCTAACAGCATTTTTCTGCCCATTTTCGAGGAAAGCGTTGTTCTGGAAGGTTTGTCATCTATGGAAATATCGTTTTCTGCGGGTCCAGATAAGGTACCAAGTTGTATTTTAAAACACTGTGCCCAGTCCCTTTGCAAACCCTTGAACTTTCTCTTTGTTTGTAGTGGGGCGGATCGAAGCTCAATTATCCAACGACGAGATGTATGTTCCAGTTTAACTCCTAGCAGTCGTCACAGAAAGGAAAGGCCGATGGGTTTCGTGGTATATATATAATTATGTGTGTGTATTCGGTTGGGGGGTCGCGCGGTAGATCGGCCGTCTGAAGCGGGGGTGAAATCGTAACTAATTAACTCTATGCCTTATGATGCTTTTGCTGCCGTGACCGCCGTGTGGATCGTGGATTGTGGATCCGAGCGCCCCTCCGAGCGCGCGAGAGCGAGTTGGAACCGGGGCGCACGGAGTTGGCACAGTGCGCGGAAATTGTTTACTGCTGGCCTGAACACTCTTCAACCTCTCTTTGGAACAGTCTTGTCTCCCAGTAATTTGGAATGAGTTCTACATCATCCCGCTTCACAAAAAAGGTTAAAGATCAAGTATTGAAAACTATCGTGGTATCGCAAAGCTTTCAGCCATCCCGAAGCTTCTTGAGTTCCTGGTCACCCGGCAACTGCAACATCTTTGTTGCAGCTTGAAATCTCCGTCGCAACACGGTTTTTTCAGACATCGTTCAACATCGACTAACCTTCCTGAGTTTTCTAACCTAATCCACCGTGGTTTTCAAAGTGGTTTGCAGACGGATGTAGTTTTTACGGACTTCAGCAAGGCATTCGACGAATCTTCTAGATTGGATTTTGTCCTATCTCTCTAACCGTACTCAACGTGTTTTGTTTTCTAATGTGTTGTCAAATATTGTTAATGTTACTTCAGGTGTGCCACAGGGAAGTCATCTGGGCCCGCTTCTGTTTATTTTATTTGTGAATAACCTTCCTCAAGTTATAACATACTCTACTACACTAATGTATGCTGATGATGTTAAAATCTGTCTGCCATACTCTGATTGGTATTTGCACACACGCCTTCAAGTGGATCTAAGTGAACTTCTATTGTGGTGTTCAACTAATCTTCTTTTTCTGAACCGTTCTAAATGCAAACTTATGACATTTTACCGTCGCGCTTCACATTTTGTCTCATATGTTCTAGGAAATCATGTCCTGGAGCGAATTTCGAGTTCAAATTACCTCGGAGTCCTATTTGATCATAAGTTGTTTTTTAACAGCCATATAGCTGCAACAGTTAATAAAGATAAGGGTGTTTTTGCGTTCATCAAGCGTTGGTCCAAGGAATTTGACGACCCGTACGTTACGAAACAACTGTATATCTCGTTAGTACGTCCGATATTGGAGAATTGTTCTTGTGTTTGGAGCCCGCAGTATAAAGAGCAGCAGGTTGTTATTGAATCCGTGCAAAAGAAATTTTTAATTTTTGCCCTTCGTAACTTAAACTGGGACTCCGGTAGAATCTTGCCACCCTACCGGTCTAGACTAAATCTAATTGACCTGCCGTCGTTGCACCATCGCAGAATATGTAATGGGGTAATGTTCGTGCACAAGCTCCTTCTCGAGATTGTTGACTCCCAAACTCTCTTGGGTCAGATTGACTTTGCCGTTCCATCTAGACCTACCCGTACTTTTAGGCCAATCCGCTTACCCATAAGTATGTAGGTCTAATTATGCCCAACATGAACCTTTTAGGGTTATATGCCATAGCTATAACACCCTCTGTCATACCTTATCCCCTGAACTATCCCTTAAGCTAATAGCATGTAATATTTATAATCACCTAAATTTAACAAACTTTTAACTTCTCTACTTTCCTCCTTGTGTAACTACATAAGTACCATTATTAGCAGATAATTGTTAATTAAATAAATAAATAAGTAAAATCTCGGCTGATTTCTGGTGCTGCGGCTTAAGTTACGTCTGGCTGCTGCGATTCTCTCTTTTCGACTCCTTCTTCTTCTCTGTCCACTGTTGATCTTCTGCTGTTACTACTGCTGTTGCTGCTCATCAGCTGTTCCTCTGCTGCTGTTATTACTGCTGTTGATTATCCCCGCTGCCAACTCAAAAGGTCAGCTGGCCCACTCCTTCTTACATGTATACATTTTTTAATCAGAGTTAAGCTTAACCTTTAACAAATGATAATATTTTCCTCAATTAGAAAGCAACGTTCATTCAAGTGATCGATGCCATAGACACCATACTCACAAGCACGCATACATACACAATAGACACTTTTGTCGTTCGCTCGCGACAAAATACTCAGGGAAAAACAGTAACAAACAGGAGTGTGTAAATCGGTCTTTGCTTGAACGAAGAGCGAGTTGAGCAAAAAAAGATTTGATCGGGTCTTTTCTGTCTTTCTGCGTTCATAAATGAGAGTTTTTTTCGGACACTCCGCAAGTGTCAACCGTTATTTGCGAGAACTGGCCTTTTCCGGATTATTTCTCCTACTAGAAAAAACATTAGACAGAGTTTTCCGTGTGGGCAAACTATCTCCAGAGTAATTTACAACGTCCTCTATCAGCTTCTTAAAATTCCGGAGAGCATATTGCCCTTTGGAAATCATTCTCACTATCTGTTTGTCTAGTTTCTTACTGTCTTTTGCCACTTGCTGCGCAGAATCGTAGAGAATTCTGAACTACGTTGTACATACATACATTTAATGATTGTCTGAAGAATTTCCGATCTGACAAATATGAATAGATTTTTCAACTTTTTTGAAAAATAAATATACAAATGTACTTAATTTATTAACTGAATAAATATTGTGTTTTTCAAATTTTGCAGACTGGGACATTCGTCTGTTTCAGCTTGTAAAAATAATAGCTTCTAAACGAACAAAGATATTTTTATGAAAAAAGAAAAGAAAATCTTCCAAAATGCTTTCTGCACAAGTTTATGGTTCTACGATGTCTAGAAGCTTTACAATACATTTTCACAATTGAACTTCGTTGCCGGTGCATATTTGCCTTTTTAAAATTATACAAAGTCGATATAGAACTTTTAATGGTCAGTTTCAAAAAAATATTTATTTTTAATTTATCAATTTATTTGATTTGTCAAAAAAATATTTTGTTCCTCTAAAAGTTTGTCCATTATTTGTATTCTGTTATAATATAATATATATACTCTTGTTATAACTGCTGCAGCACTATATTGAGAGCTTAACATTGCCCAGACGGTAAGGTTAAGCTACAAAGTTTTGGGGGCTGATTGCAAAGTTGATTACAACTAGGTGTAGCATACTTAAGTTATGTGGATAAATTTAACCGTTCACCTAAAAAAAACCACTAGCTAATATTACAAAAAACATGGGTTTGATGACAGGGTTTTTTTTTGGCTGTTGGATAATTTTAAACAAATGACTATTTCTATACTTAGCTTATTTACCCGCTGCTGACCCGAACACCTTGATTAATTCTCATCATATATACATATATGTATGTACGAGTAGGTTTACTAAGAATTTTATTCAAAGACAGACGGCAAGCACCGAACAACACTGTAGAATAATTGTTATTCATTTAAAATTCTCAATTTTTTTTGTGTTTACATTTACTGCTTGGAATTTTATATTCGCTTTTCGCGTTCACCAACCTACGTTGGTCACGTCTGAGAATTGTTTGCTATTGGATGTATAGAATTGTGAATACCAAACTCGAAATTGCTTAATAGAAGTGTCTTCCTTAGCTAGTATAGGATTTCGGCGAAAAACTTTATGATTCCACATATTAATATCGCGTTCAAACTAAAATATAAATAATTTGTTTAAAAAAAAATTGTTAAGAATTAAAATCAAACACATACCATTATACTTTCTCCGTAAATAAATACTTTTAATAGGGGACCTAGCCAACGCGGTCCATAAAATCGATGGACTACTTTTTGCAGCAAAGGCTCAATTGGTGTTATCGTTTGCAAGATTTGGATTTGTCCAAAGGTGGATGAATTCATTGTTAGGTAAACGTAGGACGGTCCGATCTAAAATTTTATAAATGTCTTTAGTTCCTCAATGCTTTGATTAAGAGAGTAACCTGTTTCCCGGAGACATTCATCTGAAAACAATTAACCTTTCCAATTATTTTTAAGGAGTGAGTGAGAGCTATTTCAGCAATATGCTTATCTTTTCCTGTTGCTGGAAACCAACTGAAAAAGTAGCAGGAAATTATGATTATTATATATATTATTATATTATTAATATATATATATTATGATAATATTATTATATATTTATACACAGAGATAATTACGAACTATAATAAATAAATATATAAATGAAAATTATTAAACGATCCCCTAATAAGTTTTCAAAAATTACCAAACTAACGCTATCGGCGAAAAGTTGTCTATTTGTATGCCCTTGCCGAGGGTATTTCAAAATTGGTCATACATATGTGTATAACAGACAGAAGGGAGCATCTTCGACCCCTTAAAGTAAAATCTTTATTATTAATTTTAATATTAGCCATTTGGCAAGCTAGTTTCTCAGTTATGAACAGAGCTCAAAAAATATGCTCAACCAATTTTTGCTATGCTGTCTGCTCTTCGAAATGAAAAATTAAGCAGACTCGCCCCCTCACTCAACAGAACACGTATTTTTGTTACTCTCGTGTTTTCTGTTTCATGCTGATCGACGAGAGAAACACAAGCAGCTCTTTTACGAAGACAGTTTGATGGAGACTTTTGTTCGGCGATCAGCAGCTGACCATCAGCAACTGAGCAAAATAAGCCAAGTGGAAGCACAAAGTGTCTTTTT
Source organism: Drosophila lowei (assembly GCA_008121275.1). Lineage (NCBI taxonomy): Eukaryota > Metazoa > Arthropoda > Insecta > Diptera > Drosophilidae > Drosophila > Drosophila lowei. The sequence goes on from CM017777.1 coordinate 12,398,186, forward strand.
TTTATACTTCCGTTAGCTTATTTTTTTTTTCATATGTAATTTATCAAATCTTTTCTCTTAGAGACTTACGACAAGTAGGCACATCTTAATCTAATATATTTATTAAATTATTACAAATAATTATTTAGAGTACTGCCCTAACTATTGTTGCTGGGTGGGAAGGTCAATTCGCCGGAGTCGTGTCTGGCTAGTGTGCCAAGTTAAAGACTGCGCAAGTCTATTAGGATGGGCCTGAAGCTTAACCTGATATTTGCTTTCAACTTGGCTTCCTACATTTGAGTCATTATGTGCCCCAGTGATAGATCTCAGTATCTTCGATTGAGCTCTCTGTATTATTTCAAAATAACTAATACAAGCGTTTCCCCAAGCATTAATTTGAGAACTACATTGAACAAAAGAACTTTGTACTCCAGTTTTAGTGGTGAACGGTGAACCAATGTAAATGTCTAACTTAAAATTTTAGTAGATTTCTCTTCGCTTCGATGTGTTTATGCCAAGTGTAAAGCTGCAAGCATATTTTCAAATGCAAAATTGGAATGACTTCATAAAATCTGTTCACATATATGTTCCAGAGAGAGCGCCGCATAGATCGGATAAAGCTTTTAGCTTTGACAGCTATGACGTGCGAGCCCAGTTAAGAGAGTGCAACCTTTTATCTGATATGATATGCCCAAGAACCTAGTCCACTAAAATTGTTCTCTTTAGTCTCAGAGAACTCAGTGTCAAACAACACGGACGGACATACAGACATACCTATATCGACTCGGCTGTTGATGCTGATCAAGAATATATATACTTTATGGGGTCGGAAACGCTTCCTTCTGGATGTTACACACATCCACTTTCCCCACAAATCTAATATGCCCCTATGCTCTTTGAGTACCGGTTATAATCATCTCCAGAAAGTGGAAGTTATAAAAACGTGAAAGATTATGTAATAAAAAAATAAAAAAAAGAATTATCAGGCAGGCTCCGCTTTTCACTTACTTTTGCGGATTACGTTTTCAGCCAAAACGTTTCGTTTTAAGGTGCTCCACTTTTCAACAAATTTTTGTTATCGAAATGTTTTATTTTCTCGTCGATTCTGACAAACTAGAACTGCTGACCTAGTTTCTTCGAAAATATACAGCGTGAAAACGCCTTTATTTTTTAATTGCTTGTTTTAAAGCTAAAAGAAGGCAAAAAGATCGCGATCTAAGAAGATCAAGACATCTTAGATGCAACACCTGTATATTTAACATATCTGAGGAGCTGTGAGTTGTTACTTACATGCTGCTGCATATAACAGAAAATTAAATTGCTAATGGTCAAAAAATTAATTGGTTGCACTTACATTTTGAATTAAATGTGTCGGGAAACAGCTGTCCTCACCCCGCTGTGCGTTACGCTCATGTTGCGAGAACAGTCTATGCTGTTACGCGCACATTTGTGCTGTTACGCGCAAACATTTATTTCTTGCCAACGTTCCGATAACCAAACCGGACTGCGTCAGCCGCAAAAAGCAATAAAACGGAAAAAATTAGAGAAGATTAAGTGTTTTTATTACGGAACCGGACGGCTGCTCTACCTTGGCTGCTGCCTTCAACATCGTTCTACCCAACCTGAAAGGAACATCCGCTCGGCCCACCTAGTAGCGAAATTTTGTTTCATTGGTTAGTGGGAAAAGTAGCACAAAGCTATTTGTTGCTGGATGTGGTTTGAAGACTTTTTTAAATGGACGGCAAATATATTTGCCTTCTCTTTGTTGTACGTAACGGTGATTCACTCCCCATTGGTGGACATTCGCCTTATTTAGCTTTCTAAAGTGGGAATCGTTTGCTGTTGCGGAGAGGTGCTCTATATATTTGAGTTCGGTTTCTTTCATCTTTTGGTTGGCTATTTTTAACCACTCCTTCGAGGCAGGTGATCTATGGGCTTGCCATTCTCGCCGAAGCCTGCTCTTATCGCGTAGCAGGTCTTCAATATGCTTCACTATTACCTGTTATTATTGGACTGAAGTGTTTTGCAGCCAGTGACATTACATCCACTAATGATTCAACTCAGCTTTCTATGTCATCTTTACAGTAGATATTTGGGGAGCCATCAATATGGGAACTTATATATTTCTTGTATTTGAGCCAATCTGTTTTGCTAGAAGTAAGAAAGTGTGGGCGTTTTGAGAACTGTGGATGGTCATAAAGGTGAAGTAGGATTGACGAGTGATCCGATGATAGATCTGTTAAGTGAGCCTGCGGCACTCTTCTTGTAACAGCAAAATCAATCAAGTCGGGTTGCTTCTTTGTATCTGTGGGCCAATATGAAGGCCTGCCCGGAGAAATAAAGTCAAGCTTTTTTTCTTGGTGTGATTATGGCATTATATAGTTGTCTTCCTCACGGGTTGCTGAGCCGAGATCCCCAATGGGTATGCTTGGCATTGTAGTCACCAGCTGCTATAAAGCGGTCACCTAATAGGTCGAAGAATTTTACCAATTCTGCTTAGGAAAGGTGAAACGCGGAGAGCAGTATACTGCGGCTAGGTTTAAGGAACCGCTTTGAGTTTCGATATGAATTGATGTTGCCTGTAGATAAGTTGTATCAAATGATGACAACGGATAATGCCTGATGCGACGCTTGATCAGAATTGCAGGACCTCCATGAGCCTTACCATCAGGATGATTTGTCGCTTAGAAGTTGTAGCCATTAAAATAAAAATAATTATTTTTTTAAGGTGAGTCTTTGATATGAGCATGGCGTCAATGTCATGTTGGTTGAGCAACTGCAAGAGCTCGCATTTGTACTGGGAAATGCCATTTGCTTTCCAGAAAGATATGTTTAAATAAACCATTTAAGCAGATTTCTGTTTGATTAGGAGTTCCACGAGGAGATTTTAATTAAGTATAAGTTCCTTCATCGTTTCTTGTATTGCATATCATTTGGTTGTTGCTTTTGTATTTAATCGCAGGCAAAGCGTGGAAGAGGAAGGGAGAAAGAGATACACACACAAACATAAAATTGCAACACACTTTCATAAAATGTTGCTCAACGAAGTGGCTCTATGAACGACTGCATAGAGCGCGTCAAAATACTCTCGTTGGTTTAGCAAAGCGCGCGTTGAGAACAAACGAAGTTGAAGGGTCTTTTTGATTCCGTTTTTAATCGTGTCCGCGAGCAACAGTTTTCTTATGACTGCAAAAAGGGACAACTTCTTACAAGCTCTGGTTATGAAGCTATGTACTTTACCAAATGGGCATGTTAATAGTTGCAATAAGCCACCAAAAGAACAACGAGCTAAAAACACATCGATTGAGGAAACAAATTTTTCTGGAGGTAACCAAATCAGAAAATTTTGGGACGACCCTTAGCAATAGTAGAATAAATGATAATTGGTTGACGCCGTCACCTCTTACGATCGATTTTTATCTACATAATTACAAGAAGCTTAGCAAACAACATCTTGACTCAAAGTTGAGAAAATTTTGCTTTACTAGTCATTGAATTGCAAGCTTTTCTGCATTCAGCCACTAGCTTACCTTAATAAAGAGATGGATATGAATAATGATATATCTTTGAGGGTAATCATGGTAAATAAGACAGTGTTTTTGCAGTGTATTCACTTCTTAATCTCTAATAAATTGCACTAAGATGAGGGAGAAGTAAACTAATTGGAAGTCGAGGCACCGAAAAGTGGAAAAGCATAAGATGGCAAAGACAGCCGAACCACCTACGCGTCACGATGTGAAGTCATACCGTAAGACCAGCCCATTCCCGTGTATAGCCGTAATACTCGAGAGGCTTATTCTCAAAATGGTCCCCGAAATACAATATCGAAATTTTCACCAGCTGGACTGTCCTGAGACAAACGGCCGTGCATTCAGTGTGGTTGTCGACGGCTATGGTATGTTGGTTTTTATATTTACAAAATAATTTATTTATTTAGAATCTGCACGACCGGAAAAGAAAGCCGAGATAATGTGAATGCATCTGGTAGCGACTACATGACCTGAAAATATCTCTAAAAATATGATCAAATTACCTTGCATTCCATTTATGACATCCAAACCGGCTCAGAACACTAATTCTGGGCGCCAAGCTACCAGCAAGAAAGCTTTCATTGTGAATAGCGCCAAAGTGTGCCATATCAGCGCCGTTTTCTGGTATCTCCTGAATATGACAATTGATGTAAAATTCATTTCGCCCATGGTAAACATTTTTTTTTTGAGCTTCCATAGGTACTGGAAGCTCCCAAGGCTCCGAAGACTCAGCATGGTACCAAATAAATATAAAATCATTAAACTCCTGCGAAATCCATTTTTTAACATTGGTACCCCGAGGAACTGTAATGTTTAATTTCAATCATAATCATTCAAGCACAATCGAATTAAATAGTAAAATACTTACTCGAAGTGCTGTATGGAATATTATTGCATCCCCCGTCTTCACCCCGAAAACTCCATTGGTGAAATGGGCATTCAATGTTATCGCCAACAACTCGTCCACCAATGCCTAAGTTTGCTCCTAAATGGGGACAATATGCATCCAAAATAAAAACTTTATGCTCTTGTGTGCGATAGACGACAAGTTTCTCTCCCAAACATGATATAAACTTTGCGTCACCGGGTTGGAGTTCCGATGATTCTAGAATACCATACCAACCGTTTGGAAATGGTGGCGGCATTTCATTTGAACTGTTTTTTTTCGCTTTTCGTATGCGGTTTATTGCATCGCGCTTTTGATCATTACGACAGAAATCTTCTGTTATGGACACTTTGGAGTAACTTACATCGTCCAAATACTAAAAAGGGAAGCAATATAACAAATTTTGTTGAACAATTTTAAGATATCTCACATTTTCACAAGATTTACTCCCACTATATAGTAACTTACATCGTACTAAATACTAAATAATAAATAATAAAACGGAAACAATATAAAAGCGAATTTTTTAAACAATCTTAACAAAAACTGACATAGAACTGGAAAGTTGTTTGCAAACCATCTCCCTCGCGACTGTTAAACATGATCTAAGCTTTATGTTTATTCAAGTGAAAATATTATGACCGAGCTCAACGCTATTAAAAACCCGTCGTGATGTTGTGAATTGTAGAGTTAGTTGTAAAAATACAAATACGTACCTTTTTCCACACAAAAGGTACAAAAAACAACCAGTAAAACCATAGAGTTACTAAAACAATTATGCAAACATATAGTATACTTTTTGGGTCCAAGCATTTTACAAGATATATTACTTGTGTTTTCAAAAACATAGAACATACTGATATCTGGTCCATTACTATCTAGAAATATAAAATACCATTCACATTATGCAAAAAAAAAAAATAAAGAAACATGCAAAACAATGCCACAAATATTAAACACAGGCACAGTTTATCTTTCAATGTTTATATAGCGATTAAATCTTGCGTATTGAAGCTCAAGCTTAGGAAACTATTGCAGCCTCCTATTTTTATAACACTGAAATTTCTTTGATGGTATCTGTATTTCGAATAAATTTTAGTCTTTATTTGCAACTCTAATTCTAAAGGTTCGTGAAAGTATAGCTCGAAAGAATCACGGGGATATAGATATGTACATACATAAATAAACAAATACAAGTCTTCACAATACGAGTATTTTTCCGGTGCTTCTGGGTTACCGTTCCTCATTAAAATTCAGCTGTAGTGATACTTGATAAATCAAAGTGGCCTGTATAACATATATAAGTTGTGTTCAACTTGATGTATTTATAAACTACAAAAAATTTACATGTACATGCTCAAACATACATACATACATATGTATATGCATGCGGATCTAATTCAGAAAAAGACAAAACAAGTAGAACGAAGTAGTCGATTATTCTGACCATAGCTTACCCAACATGAAATTCTATTTTACTTTAGACACTCTAATTATAAATGATTATTCAAGGGTATGAGTCTTAATAACAACTTTAGTTCCAAGTATGTTTAGTATTATTGTGTACTGAGAAGAAGAAAAAATTAATTTGGATCTACATACATATGTAGTAATTGTGCCTGATTGAATATTAAATTCGGAAAGGGATAAAAATTCTAAATTTAGGAACTAATAAAGTCGGATATACATATGTAGTTGTATCGCCCGGCTGGCTATTGAATCCGATACTAAATATATACATATACATGTACATGTATACATATATACATTTTAAGATCTGGAAAGGTCTGTTATATGTACACCTTTGCATAATCATTACGTACCCGTGTGCCCTACATATATAAGGTACACATATAAACTGTAACCAAATCCAGTAAGGAAGTTTACTTCGACAATACGAATTTAATATACCCTTGAGGTAAGACGACCAATAACACTGTATCTTGTAATCAGGCTATTAGGCAGTGCATAGCCGGCAAGGCATAGCCGTCCATGGACATTGACCAGCAACATCAAATCAAACAACCGAGAAATTCGTACATCTTCGAAATGTAAATAAAATAGGTTGCAACATGACTGTATTGGCAGCTCATTTGAAGGAATACAGGAGATTGAGTTTCCAATAAGTTTTGAGTTCCTGTTCCTATGCGATTTTATACACTGTGTATTAAATGAAATTTTCTATGCATCTAAACGCTGAGAAGAGCTAAGAGCTAAGAGCTTTAAAGGGGACAAATGGAAAGATGCAATTTTACAGAAATGATCGAATCGTTCAAGTACAAAGCCTGCACAGCAAAGAACAGTTAAACATTTTTTTGAATTAGCTTCTGGGTACCGATTTTGAAACCAAGAAAAAACATTTAAAAGTATTATTTTCAATAAAATACTAGACTATAACTGTAGAATATAGACACAGTGCAGGAAATCAAAAACAAATGTTTCTAACACCAACTTTTTTACAAGAGTGTGCCCAATTCCAAATAAAATTGTTTGATACTTTGTTTGTTTTACCATCTACCTCTACCAGCTTTGTTAGGCAGCTTCAGCTTTGGTAGGGTGCCCACACTGTCGACTGACTTGAAAGATGATTCGATATCAGTATGTATTCTGTGTTTAACAACTATCTCAAATCATTTTTCGAAATCGGCCGGATCGCACGACAATATCCTACAGCTGTCAAAGGAATGATCGTTCAAAAAAACGGCAAACTTATGAGCAAACAAACATCAACAACAAAATAGACATCTAAACGTTCACATTGTGCAACTATGTAATTGTTTTTACATAATTCACAAAGAGTTGGTTAATATCCGATCACTCATATAGCTGCCATAGAATTGTCTTAATTTTAAAAAACTTATGGTGTAGAAGCTTCGAGATGTTTAGATATCGATATGTTTGGATATCACGAAGCAACCAGGTCAGCTGTTTTTGTAATAGGCTATTCACACTGACGACCATCCACCATCCATTTCGGGGCAACAAAAATTTGTGAAAGCGGGAGCACCTCAAAACCAAAACGGCAAGTTATTGCTGAAAACGTAAAAGTAATTGAAAACCGGAGCCTGCCTGAATAGGTCAATGCAACAACTCTTTGTGTTTTCGAGCCTGCCTGTGTGTTGCAATTCATAGTTTTCAGAATTAAATTCTATCCCAGTAGACCAAAACTTCGTAAACGATATCGCCAACAAGAATTACACGAAATTCAAACGTTTAAAGCTATCAAATTCAGATCCGAAAACGATAAGAAAACTAGCTTATCACTAGTTGCTCAGTTTGTGGCAGGGAAAGGGCAGGGTCGCCTGCGAGCCTTTTACGAGACGGTTGTAATAATATATGTAGCTTAGGGCGAAGCGGGAACAGAGTAATTCGGCGAATTCGACCCTGAGGGGAGCTTAAGAGCCTTACGAGCTAAGACACCAGAATACACGTAATTTTCGTTTTCGTCGGCATTCGTCTAATTTGCAGTCACCAAGTACTCGATCCTTTTATCCTCTTCCGAACTCTTCCGAAATTGTAATACTTTCAAAGCAACATTAAAAGTGACACGCTAGCTATGTATTTATATTTATTTTTATTTAATTAACATTTTTTTTCTAATAATGGATTAAGATTGTTTGTAGGTGGGTGGATTGAATCCAGCGACGTGTGCGGAAATGTCGAAGAAAAAGATCAGGGTGCAGTCGTTCCAATAGAGATCAATTTATCTCCATGTATCTTTCGTATTTTTCAATGTGGCAGGGAACGTGAGGCCATATCTGGATGCGGAAAACTACCATGAAAATAAGGAGTCGAAGAAGCATTAGTAGCTTAGAACCGGTTAAAGGCACATTTAGAACATTGGAAATTCCTACGCGGTCACATGGTCTGATGAGGCCATGTTGGTCTAAGGACGGATTTACATTCAAGTTCAGGATTCAACTCGGCTCGGAGCGTTGATCTTTTATACCGTGATTATTTTGGAAATATTCCCTTCGGTCAAGCATACGAGACCGTTCGAGAAATTCTGCAGAGGAAGCTGGAAAGAAATCGCTTTTGTTGTAGGACCCTGAGTCTCCTACCAGTTTGATAGGTATATGACTCGAAAAGGATGATTTTGATGATTTGATTCGCCACTTTAGGGACTGGGCCTGTGAAAACTGTTTCTTGTCCGAAGAGAGATCCACATATGTTGGTCTGCAAGCCGCTTAGCAAGATGGATGGTAGGACATCAGCTCCAATTAGGACATCGATTGGTGAGCTCTCGAAAAATGTTGGATCCGCTCATGGAAGTTTCTTGAGAAACTTTGCGATATCGGATGCGATGGAAAATTCGCTGCCAATTACGGTATAACGTAGGCTGTGGTATTTAATTGTAAACCCGGCTTAGTCGGCGAGCGGATGGAAAACTTGCAGAGCTTCTTGGACTGAGCGGATGCGGCATTATTGAGGCCGGAGACCTGTGCCTGGATACAATGGAATGGCTATGTGATCATATTAACAAGACGTTCTGTAAAGAACGTTGCCTCGGAGCCAGAGTCGATCAGAGCGCGGGCACGGAAATTTGTCCTCAGGTGGCAAATATTAACGATTGCCTTGCCTAAAAGGATAGCCCTTGTACCGGAGGCGAAATAAGACTGAACGTTTGGCTGAGCTTCGGACGAACTTAGATTTTGTGCGCTTGGTACTCGTAGATTTAGCTCGGGTACCGCTGAGGAATTTTGTACCGTTGTGTAAACCGGTTTGGTGGAGTTTGCTGGATTGCTACGGTGTAGAAGCGTGTGGTGCCGGTCTCCACAAGTGATGTAATTGTGGGCGCTTTGGCATTCTCGTATCTGGTGGCCTCTTGCAAAGCAATTTATACAAAGTTGCTTTTGCTTAATGTAATTAGAGCGAGCATCAGCGGGCATTTGAAGGAAGTGAGGGCATAAACGGATTGGATGATTCTCTTTGAAGCAGAGATCACACGTGCTCCTCTTTTGATTCACTGTGGTCTCGAACGAGTGAACCCTCCTAGGATAAGGACTTCCTTGGGACCGAAATGGATTGCTTCTGGAATTGTCTGAAGTTTGTATGCTCGCTCTGGAGTGGGCCTGAGTCTCCATGCCTGGATGGCCGTCCTCGGTCACCTCGAGAGACAGATACCGCTCCGTCAAGAACTTGTCCATGGCGTGCCAGGTTGGAATTTGTAAGTCAAAGATTGTTCCCAGAGCTCCAAGGTCGTCTTTGGCAGCATAGCAGAAATCAGGTTCATTAACATTCCGTCAGCGAATACGATGTTTGTGGAGGCCTCGGAGTGGTTGAGGATCGTGAGGCCCTTGTGGACGGCCTTCTGGAGCTCTTTTAGCGCAGCTGCTGACTTTGTACGGATTGGGTGCAGGCTGAAAAGGATCTTCAGCTGGGCTTTGAGTATCAGTCTCTTGTTTTGGTTCCGCTCCAGGCGGAAGCGAAACCCTCGTTCGTGAGTGGGGCCTGTGCCACTATGTCGTGGGCCGCACCACTCGTTTTTTTTTGTTGAGGTGGAACAGTATTTCCACTGGAGACAACCTCGGGTTCTCTGTGTAGATGGCTGTGAATAGGTCTCGGAACGTCCCCACTGAAAACTTCCGTGTCACACGGAGGAAGGCGGAAACCGGCACTTGAACGGTCAGTTGCGGCCTGTGAGAGACAGTCGGGGGCTCGAGCTGATCATTTAATTCAGCAATGCTTTGCGGGTAGACCGCGTAGCAGTCATCGTACATCCCTTGGAACTCACCTAATCCCTCTGGATGCGCTTCCGCAATCGCCACCGATCAGGTCTCGAACTCCGCATCCACCTTTGCCGACATGCTTCGGACTTGTTCTCGATGGACGATGGGAGAGCGATCGGGTTGGCATGCTAGCATCTGGAGCGCTGAGCTTCTGGTCGAAGCGGGTCAGTCTGCTTGTAGCCAAGGCAAACTTAGGCCGTTCAGCTTGGGCCGGACGGGCCGACTGAGCCGTGGGAACTGGGTGGATGTGCCATACTCAGGGAACTCACCCGCTTAAGTTTTCTGCGAGATTTTCTCTTACCAGTAGGCATGTCTGGCTGATGGATTTGCGATGGATATGAGCTTTCTTCAGTTACACTATTTCTTGAGTGCTAAGGGCACAGTCGGAAATATAACTCAAAATAACGTGAATAACGCGTATCAGCGTCGGCCAGGCAGGTGAGCGGAAATTAAATATTAAATATGAATCTTTAACATCGATGGCTCGAAAATTGCGCAGTCTAATTTATAAATTTATAAAATTTGTTCCACTACGTCAAGTGTGCTGCAGGGGAAATGAAAACACCCGGAGTACCCCTAGGTTAGGTTAGGTTATGGCGGTAGCCGGGGGAGGGGGGATATTATTATATATTATTATTAAAGGTGCCTTCAATGTCGAGGAAGGCTACCAGGGTGTACTCCTTAAAGTTAAGGGACGCTTCGATGATCGATGTGATCGAATGTAGGGCCGTTTCGGTGGATCTTCCCTTCCGATAGGCATGCTGGGAGTCTGAGATCAGACTGGGCGGAGCCGTTCCATCGTCTTCAGAAGGAAAGACGATAGACTAATGGGTCTGAAATCTTTCGGGGCAGTGTGCGAGGGCTTGCCTGCCTTGGGAATAAAAACGACTTTGGTCTGAAGCCAGGTGTCAGGGATGTACCCGTGGGAGAAGACTCCCTCGTAAATTATTTTGAGCCAATTAATGGCTTTTTGTCCCGCGTGAATCATTTGGTCGGCGTTCTTCAGGTAGCCCAGGGTGGGTGTTGTCTTCGAGAGAACTCTGCGCAGGCGCGAAGCATCTTAGTTGCTCTCACTTTCGAGGGAACTTACGCCAGAAGGCGCGCTTGTCTTTCCTGAGTTCTTTGTTGTAGGATGACAGACTGGCGTTGTAATCGAACTGGCCAGTTCTGCTCAACGTTTTCAGCTTTAGGTTTATTGAAGAGTCTCCGGGAGGCTTTCCGGAGTTCCCCCAGTCTCGGATTCCACCATTCAGGTTTCTTTCGGCCTCTGTTCTTGCCAGAGGAGCGCCTTATTGCAGGCGTCGGTGAAAATTTTAACAAGACGAGTAGTGGCCTCCCTGGAAAACTCCTCCTCAGGTGGGGACTCAGGGAGAACACGACAAAGGAAGTCAGAGCACCGAGTCCAGTTTGTCAGCCTGAGGTTGCGGTTTTGATCTGGTTTCGGTAATGAAAAGGAGAATACAATTTACACGTACCTGTGGTCCCTCCATGATACAATGTTTCCCTGTATCTCATGAGAGGCAAGCGTGAGGTCCAGGACCTCCTTGCGGTTTTAATAGTAAAGGTGGGGTCACTCCCCCGGTTCAATAAGACCATCTGAGTGGTCAGTAAGTAACTAAAGAGGTACTCACCCCTTGTTAAGACCTTAAAAGAAAATTTTATTCTTAAAATCAGAGCCTTATATGTGATTTGACAATGAGGTAGGAGGTACAATTTGGTAGTCTATAATTATCGTTAGACCTACGCAGAGGATACACTTTACTGAGGGTGTCCATTTGAGTGCATGCTTAGATTAGTTATATTTTAGGACCGCATTTGTTAAGTGTTTCCTCCACTTGTGTTTTGTTGTCGTATTAATGGGTTACAGATCTCTGTTTACACCCGTCTAGTCATAACTTGTCTACTTTATGTGATTTCTTTAGAGATTGGTTTTGTTACATGAGTGAATGTGTACAATAATATATTTATGTTTAAACATTCTGCAAGGGGCCGAAAGTGGCATGGTATTGACGATAATATGTTCATGTTTGAACACCCGTTTCGTTTGTATCAGTGCTTCCCCACTGGCAGTGATGTGCGTTGGCGTCGCACCCCACAATTGGGCCGATGTCCTTGGCCGAACATTCTGCGATTATAGCCCGGAGAGGCGCGTGTGGAGGGGGGTCAGGTTGATCGTGACCCATGTGTGCGGAGCAGATCCTCAGTGAGCGCTCCTGGCCTTTGAGGCTCACTGCGGTGTGGTCTTCGTTGCTGAAATTTGGGAGCAAAAATAAGTGCAACTCTCTTGCAAGAATGCAGGTACGAATTGTACCTTCGGTTTCAGCTACGTATAGCTTATAGTCTGGAGTCCTCAGACCGGAGACCTTGTTTCCGAGGATCCAGGGCTCCTGAATGAGGACTATGTCAGCTCCACCCTTGGTCAGATGGAGCAGTAGAGCAGCGCATGCTGCCTTACATTGGTGGAGGTTTATCTGCAGGAGCGTCTGTGATATTCCTCAGGCTCACCTCCACCATTGTCGTTTCCAGGTCGCTGTCGGGGGACTCCTCCCCGATATCGATGTGGCTGAGACCCCTGGCTAGGTCATTCTCATCGGACACGTAGCCGTCCAGGATGTCGTCCGAAACCATGGACGCCGCATCTGACGCCGGGTTGGCCTCCTTACACGAGGTCTTTCCTTTCGGGATCTCTGGCAGCTCCGGGTCTGGCTCGACCTCCGCGTACCTGCCCTTGCGATCGGACTTGTAGGTGGATATGGTAATTTTCTTGTAGCCATAATCCACTATACCGTCCGTTTTCGCGAGGAGCTCTAGCGACTCCTCATTAAGGACGAGGATGATCTGGCGCCTCTGTCCTTGGATATCCTCCGCCTTGGCCACCTTCCAATCGGCTGTAGGAAGGTGGGGGTTGCAGACCTGCAGTAGCCTGAGGATTTTCTCAGGTTCTGCAGGTTTAGCCAAGACCCATGCTCTGGCTCTCGGACGGCTGGGGACATCTTCCCACTTCATGGCCTCCAGCTTGGCCCCTGCACTGCAATACGGCAGGCGTTCCCCAAGGATCTGTGATGGGTCCTCTTCTCTGGAACATTGCGTGTGATGGAGTCATGCGGCTAACACTCCCAGGCGGATGTCAGCTAACCTGCTACGCAGATGACGTAGCTCTGACGGTGGTAGCTAAGCACTTGGACGTCGTAGAAGCAAACTGTGATAGTTCCATCCAGCTGATCGCAGACTGGCTCTGATCTGCTTGACTCGAGCTAGCCGCTCACAAAACCGAGGCAGTACTAGTGAGCACCCGATCGATCGTGGAGATTGCTAGCATCAGGGTTGAAGCCCAGAGCTTATCGTCGAAACGAGCCATTCGGTATCTGATCGACACCAGGCTCTATTTCCCGGAACACCTCAGCTACGTACAGGAGAAAGCAGCAAACACGAGTCGGGCGCTGGTCCGAATGCTGCTGAACACTCGCGGACCGAAGCAGGAGAGGAGGGTTTTGCTGACCAGCGTCGTTCGCTCAGCCATTACATATGCAGCAGCCATATGGGCGGAGGGCATCAAAGTCGCCAGCTTCGCTAGGGGCGTGAAAGCCATTCACCATCTCTGTGCGCTGCGAATTTGCTGCGGCTTCCGGACCTTATCTGACGACACCGCGCTAGTCATCGCAGGAGTCTTACCAATTGACCTACTAGTGCTCGAGGAGAGGACGGTGGCCGAAGCCACCCGGGCCGGCACGAAAGGAGATCAGCGTGTAAGCAGGCCCAAGATGAAAGCCTCAGGGTATGGCAAACCCGCTGGGATGTCTCGAGAAACGGCCGGTGGACACACCGTCTAATCCCAGATATTCGAGCCTGGATCAGCTGGTGGCATAGAAAGGTCAACTTGTACACCACACAGTTCCTGAGTGGACACGGCTGCTTCAGCCAATACATTTGGAGGTTCGGGCATGAAAATTCGCCGAACTGCACGTGGTGTGGTGACGCCCCTAAAGACGCAGAGCACATCATCTTCGATTGTGGACGCTTCGAGCACATCAGGAGGGAGTTTTTGCAGCCGCCGCCATGAAGGAGCTTCATAGATGCGAGCGTCGAAGAAACGAGAGAAGCTAGGAGGAGCCATAATCCCTGCGAAGCAATGCTTCGCGGCCGTCCCGCAAGGACCCGGAACTTTCTGCTGTTCTCCACAAATCAGCTCGTCTAGCATAAATTAGATATTCTTAGATTATTGTATATTAATGAAATACCTATTAGTTAAATACTAGGCGTATACAACTTCAATAAATTAAAGAGATACACATGAAAAAAAATAAATAAAAAATATATGCGAGTGCGTAGTACATATGTGCCGGTGGATTTAATTGGGTCTGGATTTTTGGCGAAACATTTTTTTTAAGTTCCCGGTGGCAGAGGCTTAGTCATAGACAACGGAACTCAGAAAACTACCGGATCACTTGGACATGTGTACGTAGGTACGAACAGAAGAACGGTGAACGGCCGTAATAACCGATAATATGCAGCCGCCGAAAAGGAGGGCGAGAAAAGTGGATGTCACTCGTATGTACATATATAGATTTATGTATATATATTTGTATATTACGGAACTCGGACTGGGATGGAACTTAAAACTATCTTAAGTGTTACGCTGCGGTGAACAGCGTGTGGATCGTGAGAGGTTGACATGAGTGGATCGTCGGAGCGCCCACGAGCACGCGAGAGCGAGTTGGGACCGGAGCGCACTCTGTGACACAGTGCGCGACAATAATGCTGCTGAAATGAACAGTGATAATAAAAGATCTAACGATAAATACAGAAGAGGAAAAAATAAAAAAGTTTACAAATATGCTAATATCATGTGATGGTAAATTTTTAGTGCTGTAATCTTAATGGGGATAAGGTATGGCATTGGAAAGTATAATAAAAGCCATATAACCCTAAAAGGTTCATGCTGGGCGTAGTTTGACCTACGTAATGATAAGCGGATCGGCCGAATAGTACGGGTAGTTCTAGAGGGAACCGCAAAGTCAATCTGACCCGAAAGAGTTTGGGAGTCAACAATCCCGAGAAGGAGATTGTGCATAAACATCACGATATTGCATATACTGCGATGGTGCAAATGGGGACAAGGCAAGCTGATTCGATAACAGCTTGTTGCTCTTTACACTGCGGGCTTCACACACAAGAACAATGCTCCAATATCGGAAGCACTAATGAGATATACAGAGAGTATGGGACAAAATGCGGAGCGTGACGATACAGTTTCAAAAGTTTCCCATTTTAAGAGGTTCAGAAAAATAAGATTATTTGACCACCACATTAGTAGTTCATTCAGGTCCAGTTAAAGGCGTGTGTGCAAGTACCAATCTTAGTATAGCAGACAGACTTTAACATCATCAGCATACATTAGTGCAGTAGAGCATGTTATAACTTGACGAAGTTCATTCTCAAATAAAATGAACAGAGTTCGTTCGTTCTCTTTCGTAGTGACTAGACGTGTTTTTGTTATGCGCTCCGCATCTTTGCTTTTTATTTTGCATAAACAGCTGGTGTTTTTCAAAATAAACCTTTAGTAAAATCCTTATTAAACCTATAGTAACAAAATCTGTTCTTAAAGCGTGTGCATGCCTATTGATTCCATAACAACTATTTTTGTTATTAATTCTGTTCGTCGGTTAATCGTGTGTTTCTGTGTTGCTTTCTGTAAGTACGCTCACGTTGAATTTAGCCCGCTCTTATCCCGTAGCCTTTGCTTTAGCTATCACTGTCTCCCTATTATCCAAACCCAAACAACTGTTATTTCTCTCTTGCTCTTTAAACTTTCTGAGCAATAGCGCTCTCTATTATTAGCTTTTGTTGAGAGAGAATTTGAGAATTTTTAAATAAATAAATAAAATAATTAGAATGGAATTCTCTGTGGTCTGCGCCAAAGAAGGAGATAACCCACGATCAGACGAGAGTCCCCTCAGCGTAGTGCACGCAAAATGCGCTGGATTTTCTGGCCTCGTGGGTGATGCTATCGCTAATCGTAATGGTTTGCATTACAGTTGCAAGGCATGCCGTGCGGTTGAGAAAGATATGGAAATTTTTTTGAGGCAGACGCGGAGTGGCTTTAAGGAGCTGACCGTTGGTTTAAAACTGCTGAATGAGTCTCCGAGGCGCAAAAGGCTCACTCCCCGCGATCTGCAATTGCCAACTGTCACTCAGCCGCTCGTTGTTGAAAAACTGACTCCGACCACTCAAAGTGTGCAGCAGCTGATTTCGTTTGCCACTCCAAGGGCAACGACATCTGCTGGCGATGCAGATTCGGTGGCCGAATTCATCGCCGCGGAGAACGTGCAGCCAATAACGTCTGTAGCGTCCCGTCCAGTCCGATCTCACCAGTGAATAGAAGTTCCGGACCTCCGGATATTGCCACCACAGGTACTAGGCTTGTGGTGCCTAAACCACTGGTGAGGGTCCCACCAAACCGACAAGTTTTTGTTTCACGGCTGGCCCCCTTACAGACGGATGTTACTTACACCGACTTTAGTAAAGCATTCGACTCTATAAACCATTCCCTTCTAGCACATAAACTTGAACTTTTAGCCCAACCTCCTGAGATTGATTTGTAGCTATATTTGTCCCAGGTCTCAAAGAGTCCTCTTCGAAAACTCCCTCTCTTCACCACTAAACGTTTCTTCGGGAGTACCACAGTGCTGCCATCTAGGCCCCTTACTCTTCACACTCTTTATTAATGACTTGCCTTCGGTATTAACATACTCTCGAGTACTTATGTACTCTGTGTCCAGTATAAGGACATTTTATTTCATTCTCGCTTGCAATCCGATCTCAATAACTTTCAGTCATGGTGTTGTGCAAACTTGTTACACCTTAATGCCTCGAAATGCAAAGTAATGACATTTCATCGTTCTAGCCCCTTGTCTCCCTATACCCTATGCGGTGGTTCTCTTGAGAGAATTACCCTGGTGGATGATCTTGGTGTTGTATTAGACGCCAAGCTAGGGTTTTCTGAACACATTTCTACCATCGTAAATAAGGCCATGGGCGTGCTTGGGTTTATAAAGAGGTGGTCAAAGGAATTTGACGACCCCTATATAACAAAGACTCTCTATACCTCGCTAGTTCGTCCGATCTTAGAATACAGCTCCTGTGTATGGTGCCGTCAGTACAAAGTACACCGGGACCGTATAGAATCAGTCCAGAAAAACTTTTTACTCTATGCTCTGCGTGCCTTAACTGGGATGCAGGTGTGAGAATGCCATCTTCCTCTAGTTATTGCTAATAGTAAACCTCCCATACTTAGTTAACCGTAGAAAAATGCTTGGTGTGATTTTTATGCTCAACTTGATCAAGGGTGATGTAGATAGCCCTGACCTGTTGAGCCGCATAAACTTCACGATTCTTATTAGATTCACTAGAAATTGCACACCGTTGTCCCTTCCACTTTGTAGATCGAATTATTCCTTGCATGAACCGTTTAGGGTGTTATACTCGGATTATAATTCCCTCTACCGTATAATATCTAGAGCTTATTCCCTTCCTCTTCTTATATTACTTATACTGGTATTCCTTTCTCGTAATTAGTAATTGTATTTGTATTTTGAATGCATTCTTAGTTCTTTTAGTAAGTTTAGTTATAATTTTCCTAGAATTTTAGTCTAAGGTATTGTTACGTTTTTAAGAGTTCGGATTGAGAAACAGAGACACAGTTGTTTTCAATTATTTAGGAAAGCTTTATTTCCGAGAGAATTAAGGTTCCTTTCCGAACTAACTGTGAGCTCCGGCTGACTAATAACATAATAGTCGGCCTACTTAATCTCCCATTCGTTATCATATATATATTTTTCAAGCATGTTTGCGATCGGTTCGGTTAAGGCGTCGCGCATCATGCGGCAGCGCCCCTTGGTCGGTTGGGTGGAAGGAGGGCTCCGTTTTGCCTGGGATCCGCGCGTAACAGCCTTCTGCTGGTGTCACACGGGCCACTTGATGCTGCAGTAATTGCATCACCACTTGTAAGATGTAGTCATTGCATATAAACGTCCAAATATAAGCAGACTTAAATGACTTACCTGTGGCACTCCAGACGTAACATTAATGATATTTGACAGCAATGGTTCACAGAATCAAAACAACTTTTAACAGCCATGGTTAATTAATGCAGAGAGCTCAAGAAGGTAAGTCGATGTTGATCGATATTTAAAAATACCATGTTGCGAAGGATATATCAAGCTACTGCAAAGATGTTGCAGTTGCCGGGTGACCAGGAACTCAAGAAGCTTCGGGATATCGGAAAGCTTTGCGAATCCTCGGTTGTTTTCAATGTTAAATCTTGAACCTTTTTTGTGGATCGGAATGATGTAGGATTCATTTCAAACCACTCGGAGCCAAGACTGTTTCAAATATAGTTTGAAAAGAAAGGTCAAGGGTTGGCATTGGGGCTGGGCACAGTATTTTAAAATACGACTTGGTACTTTATGTGGTCCCGCAGAGAATAAAATGTTTATCGATGTCAAGCCTTCGGGAACAACGCATTCCTCAAAGAACGTTGTGAGTTGCTACTAGGGCCGCAACTCTACATTTAAGCCCGATACTTACACCGTATGTCTCCCCTCCGCTAGAGGGCGCTAACATTGAACGACAAGGAGTGTGTGAGAGAGAGAGAGACAGAAAATCAGATAGAAGGTCTGGTGCGCTGCATAGCCACTGCATATTGATTTGTTCCTTTTGGTTATAATAATGATCCGGATTCGCCAATCTGGTAGATATGGTCATTCTCTATTGCGTTTTTGATTCTTTCATATCTTTAAAATTGTGGATGCCACAGATTTTTGTCCTTTGTTGGGTCGGATGGGGGTGAGGCGAAATTGCGAAATACACTTGTAAAAGGGCACTATTGCAATGCCTGATGGTGCATTATTCCTGCAGTGGTTTGTTGAAGTTTCGCTTAAGAGACTGGGGCGTACGACTTGTTTGTGTAATTTAACGCCTTAGCAAAATAGTCTCCTGGGGTCGTAGTTGATGGTATATACGGCAAGGTTGCTATAATATTTTGGCAGATGTCTTATTTACGGGGCAAGGCTCAGTGAGATGTAAATCACCGCAGGCAACGCAGACTACGTATAGGGTGCAATAAGTGTGTCCATATTCCTGACATTTTGTGCATAGGACGGGTCCATACCATCATACTAACATACTATTAAGAGTCAGTTCTAACTTAAACATCCGTTCGGGAATTTTATTTATATTTATTATATAACCATTTTGACTTCAAAGCCCTTATCTTTAAGTCCAGCTATTATCTCATTGACTGGGACTGTTGATTTGATGCCTTTGATAACCACTTTTATTCTTTTTCTACTTTTAAGTTGGTAGGTGTTGACGCCCCTTAATAGAATATAGGATTAAATTACTTTATAAAGGTTAACAATTTGAATTTTTGAATTAATATGTAAATACTGCTAAAAATGAGAATTTATTTGAAGTTGGCGCGTTACATTATGTACATATAAAGAAGCGCAATCGATAGTATCGAGCCAAAACGATCTGAATTATGATCACTAGATTTAAGGGATATACGAAATAAAACGAACGAGCAAGGAACTACATCGAGCGGATTAAGGAAGGTCTTAATTGTGTAGACGGATTCCACTGGAAAACTGTTGGAGGGACTTAGCTTCAAGAAGGTTCAATTACCGGATGGAGTTCACGACTGGAACTCAATAAATATTTCACCCTGAGTCTGGCTGACGGCGAGTGCGACAGCGGCTTCGGTATCGAACTGTGAGTGTGAACTGCTTTGAGCATCTAATGTTTCTTGCAGGCATGTTTAGTTCCAATTCGATGTGTTCTGTAAGCGGGTTCTCGTGTAGAAAGCAGATTACAATTACAGTTAGCTTGGGCGCTTAGGTATCTGCATACACACATACAGCCTATTGCGTGCACTGCTATACGTTGAACAAAGGCACATACATACTTACATATGTATGCAGTTACAAGCCGGCACCTAAAGAACAGTAATTGCTACTTGACATTGATCTAACTTTGTAGTCGTTTCTTCTTTGCCTGCCGGTTCGTTGGGGCGCAAGTACACATTTTGGTACAGTGGCGCACAGTGGTAAATTGTTGATCAGTTATTTAATTGGGCAGTGTAGTGAGAATTTAAAGTTAGCCGATTATTGAATAGAGTGGCTAAACTTGGTACCGTGTTACTTACTCATGCCAATATTGAGTATTTTTTGTTGTTAAATTTTCAAGGGTAACACCGGTGTAAATAGTCAGTGCAAATGGCACCTAGAAAGGGTAAAGATGCGGAGGTGCTCACTTCTCGAACGGCGTTAATGAATTCCTTTGTCCGTAACAAGGTCTATATCGAAAAAAATAGCGACTCCATGACGGCTGCGGAGCTGGAAGCCAGGTTAAGTCTAATCGAGACAAACTTTAATCAGTTCTGCAACATTCAGGCTAAAATTGAACACGATAGCGAGGACGCCAGCGAATATGAAAGCCACTATGAAGTTGAAGAGGTTTATTGCGAATTAAAGGCCAAGTTACTAAGCTGTCTTGGAAATAGGGGACGGCGGCAGTCCAATGTAGGTGATCTTCTAAATAGCACACAGGTGTCTCGTTCATCGAGACTTCCCAAGCTAAAGCTGCCTGAGTTCGCTGGAAAGTTTACGGAATGGACCAGCTGGTACAACACCTTTGCTACTCTAATAGAATCAGACTCTGAATTGGATGAGTTGTCTAAATTTATTCATTTGAGATCATCGTTAGGAGCTGGACCGTTAAGTGCGATTGAGGGTTTGGAATTAACAGGGCCTAATTATCGCAAGGCACTACGATTATTGAAAGATCGCTATGAAAATAAGGCAATTATTCTGCAATCACATGTACAGGAGCTATTCAACTTACGGCGGCTAAAAAGACCCGACTCAGAGGGACTGAGAGTGCTGGTAGACAATGTAAATTCCCAATTAGTAGCACTCAAGTCGTTAAGCGACGATAAGGAGATTCTGGATGCAGTAATTTTCCATCTGATTCGTACAAAGCTTGATGAAGATACAATGGATAGGTGGGAAGTTGAGTGGGATTGCCAGAAGTTACCGTCGTGGTCATTGTTATCGCAGTTTCTGATAAACAGAGGAGTCAATATGGCAAATAGGGAAGTTCGACGAGGCAATGGAGCCCGACCCAGTGGTAAAGGTGAGATTAAAAATGCGACCTTAGCTGCAACAATAGACAGCAATGGCTGCTACGTTTGTCCTGGGACCCATGGATTGAAAGGTTGTCAAAGGTTTAAAGAACTATCACCAGTACAACGTTACCATGAGGCGAAGAAGCATTCGCTGTGCCTGATTTGTTTTAGCAAGCGACATACAACTAGAAACTGTAATGGTCCGCGATGTAGGATTTGCAGCAAGCCGCATCATGAACTTCTGCATCGAGAGATTCCTATTGTTGCCAATGAGCCGGGGCTCAAAGGGCAGGAGTTGCAAGAGCCAAAGTCACTGCATTGTCTAGATCATCCACCAACCTTCTTGCGACCGCTGTAGTTCAAATCAAAGCTATAGACGGAGGATATCGCAATTGCAGGTGCGTGTTAGATTCCGGTAGTCAATTAAATTTTCTGACGGCTAGGATAGTCTCGGCCCTGGGCCTAGAAATGCGCGACTCAGTCATACAACTCAGTGGTATTGGAAATGCAACATCTCAAGTAATGGGAGAGGTGCAAGCGACTTTTAAATCTAGAGTCACCAGATATATGACTACCGAGGACTTCTGTGTGCTGAAGGAAATAACTCAGTATAACCCAACAAGCTCAGGAATTTGTTCGGAGTGGGTTCCACCCAAGGGAGTTACGCTGGCCGACCCTACATTTCAGTCCGGGGAAGATATTGACATGCTAGTTGGAGTCACATTGTTTTTCAAGCTAATTGTAGCAGGGCAAATAAAACTAGGAGCACACCTTCCAAGGCTTCAAAAGTCTCTGTTAGGCTGGGTCGTCGTAGGTGAATTCACAAAATCTTCTGAAGTTGCACTGTTAGCAACTGACATTGAACGAAAGGTGTCGAAAAATGATCAGCTGCAAGAGCTCGTACAAAGGTTTTGGAAGAAGTTCCTGAAACAGTAGATAAGTTCACTGAGGAAGAAAAACAGTGCGAAGATTGTTTTGTGACGCATGTTAAGCAGGAGGCCTTAGGACATTTAGTGGTAGCTCTGCCCTTTAAGAATCCTAAAGTTGAGTTAGGCGAAACTTATCAAATCGCACTTACCAGGTTCTTGAATTTAGAGAAGAGGTTAAATCGTAGCCAAGCGCTGAAGGAACAATATGTTCAATTTATTGAAGAATATCGCCAGTTAGGGCATTTAGAGGCAATAGAGCCCGCCGGACAAGAAAAGGTCGAATACTTCATGCCACATCATCCCATTCGCCCAGAGAGTTTGACGACCAAATTACTAGTCGTATTTGATGCCTCATGTAGATCTAGCAACGGCAGGTCACTAAACGACGCAATTTTGGTTGGTCGAAAGTTGCAGCCTGATCTGTTCGAGACATTGACCAAGTTCCGTTTCTATAGATACGCCCTTACGGCCGACATAAAGAAAATGTACCGTCAAATATTGGTTGCGGAACCACATAGAAACTATCAATGCATTCTATGGCGATGCAACGTTTCGGATCCTATCCAGGTGCTGCGCCTAAACAAGGTCACTTATGGAACAAATTTGGCGCCGTTCCTGGCAGTACGTTGCCTCTATTACTTGGTCGATAGGTACGCGGAAAAATTTCCGTTAGCTAGAGAGGAAGTGAAGCGAAGTTTCTATATGGATGATATGCTGTGTGGAGCCGAATCAGAAGAGGAACTGACAAAGTTGAAAGAACAAGTGACTGAATTATTAGGGCTAGGAAAGTTCGAGCTGCACAAATGGCGCAGCAATTATTCAAGGAATGTACAACAACACCAGCCTAGAGCCCCTGATGCTAAAAACAGAGGACGCAGCTAAAACTTTGGGGATATATTAGTCAAGCTTAGAGGACAAATTCCAATTTTGCTTTAACATTAAGCTACGCAACTCAATGGCTTTGATATAGAGAAGAACTGAAACTAATTGACAAATTTTCAATTCCGCGATCCTCAATTCCGATTACGGCCGACCTATGCACTTTGCAACTGTTTGGTTTCTCTGACGCATCCAACAGAGCTTACGGCGGCGTAATTTATGCTCGTGTTAGGGATGAAGGGGGAGGAATTTCGGTGCGACTGGTAACGGCCAAGTCCAAAGTAGCCCCAGTTAGGGGGGCCATCATTGCCACGCTTAGAGTTACAAGGGGCAAAGGCAAATGGCAAAGGTATGCGCCTGTCTTCACATACCAGTAGAGAAGGTGTACTATTTCACGGATTGTACAATTGTGTTAAATTGGCTGTCGTCAGATGCTAGTCGATGGACCACCTTCGTTGCCAACAGGGTGGCTCAAATACAAGAGCTCACACGTGTACAGGATTGGTTCAAGGTCGACACAAAATCAAACCCTGCGGATATTGTATCTAGGGGATTATTGGTAACCGAATTGAGCAAGTCAACGATGTGGTGGAACGGTCCAGAATTTTTAATGGACGCAGCAGATGACTGGACCAAATTTAATTGGAGTGAGGAAATACAAACAGTGCCGGAGGAGAGGAAATGTTGGTAAGGCAGAAAGTAATGAGAAGTTAGATGTCATGGGGAGATTCAAATTTGCAAATGTTTTCCTCAAATTGCAGCGAGTTTTTAGCTATATTTTCGCTGGCGTAAAATATCGTTGAGATCGAAATGAAACAGGCAACTTTACTGCAGCTGAAATGGAGGGCGGATTGCGCTATATTGTGTGTAATGTGCAGCAGTTGAGCTTGCACGTGGAATTCATTAAGCTTAAAGAGGGAAAGGTGATAAAATCAGCGAGAACTCAGAGTCTAAGCCCGTTTTTACAAGAGGAAGAGGGAATAACTATTATTCGAGTCGGCGGAAGGTTGTCCAATGCCGAATTGCCATTTGACACAAGGCATCCCATCTTAATGCCGAGCAACCATAAAGTGGTGGAGGCGCTTGTTGAACTCACACATCGAAAAAATTTACATGCCGGGGCACAATCGCTATGCGCCTTTTGCGACAGAGATATTGGGTAATCAATTGCAGGAAACTTGCCCGCAGGGCTGATCCGTGGCTGCATACCATGCTTTCGTCGTCGGCCGCTCGCTGTAACACAGCTTACAGGAGCGCTGCCAGCTAGCCGAGTGCGAGGCTATATTCACCCCTTCGAGCGCGCTGGACTGGACTTTGCTGGGCCTATATGGATGCACGTTCACATGCGAGGAAAACGCCCAGTCAATGTGTATCTGTGCATATTTGTATGCTTTGCGACAAAGGCCTGCCATATAGAGATCGTGTCGGACCTAAGCTCAAATGCGTTCATCGCGGCACTAGAACGGTTCTTTGCAAGACGTGGATTGAGTTCTGACCTATTTTGCGACAACGCTACCAATTTTGTAGGTGCGTCACGAGAGCTCAACAGAGCTTTCGACTCGCCAAGTCAGAAGCTCATTGACGACGAATGCAGCCAGCGGGGAGTCAGGTTTCACTTCATCCCCCCACGCTCCCCTCACTTTGGAGGATTATGGGAGAGCGCCGTGAAGGTGGCCAAACAGCTGCTTGTGAAATGCACCAACAGCACAGCACTAAACTACGAAGATCTTGCGACTGCCATCACACAAGTAGAAGCGGTGATGAATTCTAGGCCTCTGCATCCCTTGTCATCGGACCCGATTGACATCGAGGCGCTAACTCCCGGTAATTTCTTGGTTGGCCGACCCCTGAACGCGTTAGTAGAACCAGTAGACGACGCACTGTTGAAACTGTCCATGAGCAACCATTGGAAACGCATTCTAATGGTACAGCACATGTTCTGGCACCGCTGGTCGTCGGAATATTTGGCGTTGCAGCAGAAGCGGACAAAGTGGAACACTGTAGCCAACAACATTCAACTTGGTACACTGGTCCTTATTGCGGAAGACAACGCTCCGCCCGGACAATGGCTGCTGGGAAGAGTTGCAGAGTTACACCCAGGAGCTGATGGTGCAGTTCGGGTTGTAACACTCAGGACCAAGACTGGATTATTTAAGCGCAACGTACATAAGCTCTGCCCGCTGCCTACAGATGCTGATGAACTTAATGTTGGAAGGAGCTTCCAAGGTGGGGAGAATGTTGACGCCCTTTAATAGAATATATGATTAAATTACT
Source organism: Drosophila lowei (assembly GCA_008121275.1). Taxonomy (NCBI): domain Eukaryota; kingdom Metazoa; phylum Arthropoda; class Insecta; order Diptera; family Drosophilidae; genus Drosophila; species Drosophila lowei. The sequence continues at coordinate 12,423,577 of CM017777.1, forward strand.
TTATAAAGATTAACAATTTGAATATTTGAATTAATATGTAAATACTGCTAAAATGTGAATTAATTTGAAGTTGGCGCGTTACATTATGTACATATAAAGAAGCGCAATCGATAGTATCGAGCCAAAACGATCTGAATTATGATCAATAGATTTAAGAGATATACGAAATAAAAACGAACGAGCAAGGAACTACATCGAGCGGATTAAAGAAGGTTTTAATTGTGTAGACGGATTCCACTGGAAAACTGTTGGAGGGACTTAGCTCGTACAGTAGGTATAGCAATTCATTTTTTCATTGTCGAGGTATTTGGCCACTGATCGATAGTTATATTCGTCATGGACTTGCATTTTGTTTCATTTATGTTACCCCTTCTTATAGACGTGATAAAGAATTTGTTTTCGCTAATTTTATCAATTAATTTTGTAACCAATTCAGTACCATTTGCCTGCCGCAAATAAATATATGAAGGCATTACTTGCTTAGCCTTAGGGTTTCGTGCGTTATCACCATCTTCTTTTGGATCACTAAGAATCGCGAATCTATTCTTTATCAGTGCCTTATTTAGCGCAATGTTTTCAGACTTTTAGTTATTCGGGTGCGTTGTAATGCTTATTAACAGCGTTCCGTTAGCGTTTTGCGTACTTTTCGATGAGGAGAGGGGGAGCTTGTCGCAATGAGTTGACAATACCGGGCGCTAAGAAATGCTGTTTTGGTCTTTTTTTAAGTCTAAGACACAGTTTTAAGCGAGGCCTTTGTACTAGTCGTTATTGTTATCAGTAGTTCGTTGGTAAGTCAGTAAGGGTTTAGGGACGGGCACTGGGCACTCACCGACTCACTTTGCAATGTGCTGCTTGAGCATAATATCGCAAGGGGGACGGAGCGAGCTCTGTCCGCGGTGGCTTGCTGTGTTGCAGTTTTTGTTGGTACTGTTACCTCGGGTGCACGTATAGAGAAGTACGCGCTTTTCCTGATTGACGACAGTCGTCGTTCGTCCTGTTGTTGTTGTTACTACCGAGCGCAATTTTGGCAAATTGTTTTGTTATTGCTTACAGATACACGAGACAGAGACTCAAGACATGATAATTTTCATGGGCAACACGAGTACGAGTATGTGCAAATTATTTGATTACACCAAAACACAACGCGTATACTGTTATTAGGTATTTTTATTGGTTATGTTAAGTTAACAATTCCTTAGAAGCGTTAGCTAGCTGAGTGATATTAAACGTTGGAGTTATGATTGTTATTGAACTCGGTAGCGATAGCTGACCGAATATTATGAATGAGAATTAATTGATCAAGGCGAGCGATACGCTGCGCTTTATTTGGATTCAAACTTAAGACTAATCATTAATGAAATTAAAGCTATGATTGCAGCCGGCTTCGCGGACAGTGCTGCCGCGGCGCTGTCGTCACTGCAGAACCGTCGCCGCCGTTCCAAGAACTTCAACGTCGCTGGCAGCTGTTCGGCACCCGTGGGAACTGCTGACTTTCGCCTTGTGGGTGGTGTTGAATTGCTACAGCTGCATCCGCCGCACCTGTGACTCTGGTCGTGGACCTCGCTGATATGCTAGGTCAGCACACGTCCAGTGTCGGTGGTTCACTACTCCCCCTCTCAAGATCGAACGCCCTCGGTCGCGTCATAGTTCTGGACTATTTCGGAGACTTGTAGAGCGATGCGACGTCTTCTTGCAAAGTAGTATGTTCCCGAGCTCAAGGCGCATACCACTATCACTAGGCCGAGTGATATCGTTGAGGTGGTATTGATGGCAACGCTGCCTCTGACTTCATTGATAAAGTTCTGATTCTCTGCGCTCAGCCGGTGGATGTAGGGCAGGCTAAGCGTTGTGTCGTGGCCGCTAATGTTTAGGCGAGCGGCCGCCGCTACGTCAGGGGCTCGATTCCGAATGCTCTTTCGGTTTAGGAATGGAGCGTTGTCGACGGTGGCATATGAACGGAACGTGAGGAGGTTTGTTCCATGGACCCTTATTGCAGCGCAGTCGTCGTAGCTGATGGTGGCGCTACGATCGTTTATGATGATGATGCCGTCGTCAACCACAGTGACAGGGTCGAGGTGGCTTGGTTGCGTCTGACAGTGAGCGATGTCCCCTGAATGGAGACCTTGCGCACAGGTAACGTTCTCTGACCCCTTGCAGAATGTGGCTGTCGCTGTTTGGGTGCAATTTGTCGCGGCCATGACCTTCCCGTTGCATTCGGCTACCAGGTTGTTTTGTAGCTGGAGTACCAGCCCGTTGTGCGCGACTGGGTAGATGGTGATTTTCCTGCATAGCTTGCTTACAATGGGGAATTGGATTATAAAATTTATGATGTTTTCTTTACGATCTATCTCAATATTAGACACTTTTATTAAGTCTGTAATTGAGGTCCCTGTAACTTGATCGATGAGAATTGATTCGATATCCGAGTGGTCTATAATCTCTGGATTAATTACGTTAACTTTTTCAAGAGTTAAGATGAGCATGAGAGCCCCCTATTCGGTTATTAGCATTCTATTGCGCGTAGTGAGGGTTTCGAACAGGTGACCCGTGTCCACCTGTTGGTCTTTTGCGGTCTTCAGAATTTTATTGACTGTGTCCGTGAGTTGAATAATTTTTTCTTGCGTCCTGGTGTTAATGTCGATTTGTCTATTATTTGCAGTGACTAGCTGCGTCTGTATTCGTTCTAAATTGCTAAGGTCGTTTGAGTCTGGCGTACCCGCTACAGCCTTAAGAGCTGTCCCCAGGAAGTCAAGGCTTCTTACCCTTCTATGGTGAATGTCGAGGGCAGTTAGCATGTCTTTTACGTGTCCTGTGTCTATCTCCAACAACTTCCTCATGTGAGATTGTGGAAACAAGTCTGTCAACTTCATTGTCTCGTCGGCCATGGATCTGTAGTCGGAGAGGTTAGTCGAGTGTCGTAAGTATCCGTACTGGTCCCAAAGCAGTATGTCGCCGTCCATGATGGGAATATAGTTCGCGTGCGTGTAGTCCATTACCCGTGCAGTCGTAGTGGTCAAGAGTGAAAGTGTCAGTATTATAAGCCTAAAATGGAAAATGGAAATGGAAAAAGGGATTAAAATTATAAATTACCGACGGAGGTTGCCCTTGTGGACCACCCTCCCCTTGATGAAGACCGTTGTCCCCAAGTCCGCTTCAACCGTTTTTCATCGCAGAGGGGCGAAAGTTTGTTTCCTAGCCTGCGGTTGGTTTTTACTAGGACTCCTTCGCCTACTTCGAAGACCCTGTTTTGTCGGTTTTTATTTTAGTCTAGCATTCTGCTCAATCTGTGCTTCCTCTATCTTTTTTACAATGCCCTGGATGCATTCCGGCGAAGCGGTGGTTACGACATCCTTGGGCCTTTGCTCGGTTACCGAATGAATGGAACTGTCATATTCGACAGTAGTCTGCAAGATGAGGTCAACCGTGTCTACGATTCCTCTTTGGATTTTCAGGCACCTGGCTATTTCTAACAAGGTGCTGTGGAACCGTTCCACCTTGTCGTTCGATACGCTGTGGAGTGGCGGTGCGTTTACGATGTTTACATCATAATTTTTCAGAAGAAGAGACCTTATGGTCTCGGACTTAAGAGCGGGCTCATTATCGCAATAGACTTGCTTTGCCCTGGGGAAGACGTTCATTAGTATCAGTAGACGGGGTCGTAAGTCCTCTATTGTCCTGGAGGCAATGGGTTGCACCATTGCGAACTTGGATAGTTTGTCTACGCAGGTTAGGAAGAATTTTTTGTCTGTGGAGAAGACGTCAACGTGTAACATCTCTCCAGCCTGTGAGGCAATCGGCGTTTGGCCGAGCTCTTGGTTTTTTGGGTGCCTATCGTACTTTGCCCTTGCGCAAACCTTACAATTTAGGACCACCTCGTTGTCTAGTTTGGGCATTTAAGGGAAATAATACTCTGTCATTATTTGCTTGACATTTTCCTGCGCTGCCCTGTGGGCTCGGTTATGCTCTTTGGTGATTATTTCTCTCCTGTCACTAACGTTGAACACGTCAGCCACGAAATTCTTGCAGTGCCAGAATTTTTGGCTGGGAAGGCCTTTATCACCTCGTGTTGGATTTTGGCCAGTGTTGGCAGGCTGCAGTGAATCGCGTTGATGACAGACTTGACTGTCTCCACTAAGGTTTCTTTGTCGGTGAAGTTTATCAAGTGGCGAGTTTTTTCGCCGAATAAGATAAAGTTCTTTTTTAGCGGATACCGGGCCTCTTCCAACACTATTTGGTTACGGAAGCAATTCAACGGTTTGTCAGTCGTGTCGATTGTGTAAGTCAGGGACAACTCACTGTTGATCGTGGCCGCATCGGACTCCGGCTCCTCGTGGTTGTTTTGTAGGGCGTTAACGTTTTGGCGCGATAGAGCATCGGCCACGTGGTTTTCTTTGCCTGGTTTGTAAAAGAGCTTGGCCCCTGTTTCGTCTATACGCGCTTTCCAGCGTTTTATTTTGGCATTTGGGTTGCTCTCGGATACCGAGAACGGGAGTGGCTGATGGTCGGTAAATATGTTAATATTTTTCGCACCATAGAGGAAGTGCCGCAGTTTGGCTAAAGCCCAGACGATAGCTAGCAGTTCTCGCTCGTTAGTAGCGTAGTTTGCTTCTCTATCCTTCAATGATCGAGATATCATTGTTATTGGGCGGCCGTTCTGGGACAGAACGGCTCCGATGCCGTAAGCCGAGGCGTCTGTGGTCAGATCGAATGGCTTTTGGTAGTCAGGGTACATGAGGGTAACGTCCTCCGAGGCTAGAATGTTTCTTAACTTTTCAAACGCGTTGCGTTGGGCCTCATTAAACTGTACCTGGATCTTTTTTGACCTGTACTTGCTGACGGATCCGTTTTCTCCTTTCAGAATGTCGGAGATTGGTTTCGCGATTGCTGCGAAATCCTTAATGAAACAACGGTAATAGCTGGCTAGACCCATGAATGATCTGACGCTAAATACAGTTTTGGGCTCAACGTAGTGCTGAATGGCTCTCACCTTTTCAGGGTCCGTTTTTGCGCCGTGTTTAGTCACGATAAGGCCGAGGTACTCGACGCTCTCTTTAAAAAATTGTGACTTTTCGCGGGCCACCCTCATGTTTGCACTATGAAGGTTCTTTAATACCCAGCCAACGTGTTTGACGTGATCCGCCTCGTTTTCGGAGAAGACGATGACATCGTCAACGTACACGTAGCACGACTTACCGATTTTTTCCCGTAGAACATCATCGATCGTGCGCTGAAAAATACCTCCGGCATTTTTTAAACCGAAAGGGAGTCGACAAAATTCGTACTTCCCCCCGTTAACTGAGAATGCCGTTATCTCCCGATCAGATTCTGCCAGAGTGATCTGGTGGTATCCTGATTTGAGATCGAGAGTGGTGAAGTACTTTGCTTTACCTAAGTTTGCCAGTATCATGGTGATGCTCGGCATGGGGTATGTGTCGGAGATGGTTTTAGATTCAGTTTCCTGAAATCAATTACTAGGCGTTTCTTCCTATTGTCCTTCTCGTCCGTCCCTTTTTTGTCCACTACCCATACCGGATTGTTGTATGGGGATCTGGACTTCCTGATGATGCCATTTCGTAAGAGATCGTTGACCTCTGAAGTTACGAAATCTTCGACACCTTTGGGATATGGATACAGCTTTGAGTAGACCGCGTTTTCGTCGGTCGTACGGAATGTAGCCACTACGGCTGTGTTATAAGGCAACGACTCGTTAGAGTCTGCGAAAGCCTTTGGTAGCGGTCAAGCATTTTTTAGGAAATCCGCTTTTACCGCAGGTGGTGCTTGTATATCTTCGTTTTTAGTGTGGTTGACGTTAGTACATTTGAGGTACTGCAGCGCCTCCGAAGTTGCACCTAGGTTTATTGTGCCTTCATCGAGACATAATACTGCCCCTATGATCAAGTCCTATGATCCCATCGAATGTAGTCATGGAATCTAATAGGAAGAAGAAGGTGTCGTGTCCAAACATGGGTACCTTGCATTTTCTGCGTGATGTTGTTTGAGCCATGAATGGAGTGCACGGCGAAAGGGGATTCGACAGGGGTAACGTTCTTTAGCCGTTCGTTTGGTCTGATATAATTTTTGGCCGAACCCGTGTCGATTAGAATCCGTGTCTATCCCTGCTATTCTGCGCCGAATGAACGGCAGCAGGGACCTTCCCCTAAAAAATTAGCGTTGTCGCTATCTATGTCAGAGTTGTTGCCGTCGTCTATTTCGGCTACCGCTTCCTGTGCCACTTGTGCGTAGTTCGCCTCTTGTTCAGCGACTGCCTTTAGGAGGTTTATCTTTTGCCGCCTTTGGCCAGCTGCACGATCGAAACCGGCGGGGCGTTTGCTACCTTGGCCTTGACCCTGATTTTGAAATTTCTGCCAGTTCGTTGGTTGCCTGTATTTCGAGGACGAGGGGTCTACGTCCATAGGTTCTGGGGCTTTTTCGCCACCGGCCTGAGTCCTATCGGAGTTATAGTTGCCGTTTTGCTTTTTATAATGGGGATTTTTACCCTGGTGGTTCTGGTTGGACTGATTCGTGCCTTGGGATTGCTGATTCTGACGGCCTTGTTGCCGTTGGTCAGAGCGTCCCTTTTCTTCCACACCCCTAGCATAGCTTGTTGCGAAAGCGTATCTTTCGTGGTTTGCTTCCACCTCCTGTGCCAATGCGAGGGCTGTTGGCAAATCGGGGGGGGTGAGCGGAGAACAGTACGTCCGTCAAGCTACGCTTCAGCCCAGAGATGAATACACGGAGTGCGTCGCCTCTGAACTTTTCGCACATGCCCTTTGTCAAGCTAATGTCGTAGGTCATGTGGGCCTTGTTGGTCAACAAGGTAAGTTTCTTTTCTACCTCATCATAGTACTGCTGAATCGACATTCCGCCTTGTCTCAGCGTGCCCATTTCTTGTTCAATGACATGTATGGGTCTCTTATCGCTGTATGTGAAGTCTAGTCTTGCGACGACGGCCTCGAAGTTCAACGGTGTGTTGAGTGATGCCAAGACCGCATCTGCTGGGCCCCTAATCTTACTCCGGATTATGAGTATGGCCTGGTAATGACGGGAGCTTCCGTCATACCTTTTGAAAATTTTGTATGCGGCATGGGCCGCCTGTCTCCATGCTACGTATGTCTCCTGAGTTCCGTGGAACTCAGGGACGCACTTCACTGCGTCGAGAGGCTCATCGCAAAGGACCCCGTCGGCTATTTATACATCCTCATAGACTTTCACCTCGGGTACCGCGAGAGGTGAGTTTTGTATTTTAGAGTTTACTAATGCTATTTGTTGCTGAAACTCCTGTTTGAGGGCGTCCTCCCTCCTAGTGTTCTCTCGCGCCTGCACAGTGAATGCGCTTTGCACGGCCGTGTCAATGATAGCTCTGAGATGTTCAGCGTCCATATCTGTTTTTTCGGTTTGGCTGCACGCAGCGGTCAGGTACTTGTAGGTCAATGAACCCCCCAAGCAAACTTGCTAACGTTCTGGCACCAAGTTCGTGTCGTTTCTGTTTTTTGTTTAGTCTATTTCTGTCCATTCGGTTTTAAGCAGATTTATTGTAAGACTACAGCATGAATGGTCACCGAAATGAAAATTCTCTAACTCACCCACTTTAGTTTTATTTTTACTTTATTTGAAATTTACTGTATTATTGGAATTCTCACTTTTCAAATCACTTACATGTTTTCTAACTTAGATATATCCAGCGCAGCAGTAGTCGTGTTCATATTTGAGCGTGTAATTATCCCTCGCCGCGGTCGTCGCGTTGGAGGTGCAGAGGACAGTGGAGAGTAATTGTCTCTCGCCGCAGTCTTTGTGTTTTTATACCCGATACTCAAAATGAGTATTGGGGTATATTAGATTTGTGGTGAAAATGGATGTGTGTAACGTCCAGAAGGAAGCGTTTCCGACCCCATAAAGTATATATATTCTTGATCAGCATCAATAGCCGAGTCGATTGAGCCCTGTCTGTCTGTACGTCTGTCCGTCTGTCCGTCCGTCCGTCTGTCCGTCCGTCCGTCCGTCTGTCCGTCCCTATCAGCGCCTAGTGCTCAAAGACTATAAGAGCTAGAGCAACGACATTTTGTATCCAGCCTTCTGTGATATGTCACTGTTACAAAAATATTTCAAAACATCGCCCCGCCCACTTCCGCCCCCCAAAAGGACGAAAATCTGTGGCATCCACAATTTTAAAGATACGAGAAAACCAAAACGCAGAATCGTAGAGAATGACTATATCTTCTAGACAGCAGAATGAATCAGATCGTATCATTATTATAGCCAGAATGAAGAAAACAATTTCATTTTTTTCTCGCCCTGTCTCTCTCTAACACACACGTATCATAGCCGGCTTTGCTTAGCGCAAAACATTAGCGCCTATATCTCAGAGACTATAAGAGCTAGAGCAACCAAATCTTGTATCCACATTCCTATGATATCGGACCTTGACGAGTTTATTTCAAAATTTCGCCCCACCCCCCACCCTCTCACTGCTACAAAACTATTTGTAACTTTTCACTGCAGAACTCACTGTTACAAGTGTATTTATTTTTGCTCAGAGAGCTCACTGCTACAAGTGTGTTTCAAAATTTCGCCCCACCCCCTTCCGCAGCCATAAACAACGAAAATGTGGCAAACCACAATTTTGAAGATAGGAGAAAATTAAAACGCACAATCATAGAGAATGGCCATATCTACCAGATTGCCGAATCTTGCCGAATCGAATAAGATCGGATTATTATCATAGCCAAAAGTAACAAATCAATTTGCACTGGCTACGCAGCGCCAGTCGACACGTTCTGACTGATTTTCTGTCTCTCTCGCACGCACTCTTTGTCGTTTAATGAATGCATACTGACTATGTATCGGATATAAATGTAGAGTTGCGGTCGCAGCAGCAACTCACAACGTTCCCCCTCGTTTTTTTTATGCAAGATTCTCTTTCTCTCTTTTCCTTTATTTATTGTGTTCTTTGTTGTTTTACATACACACACAAAAAAGAAAAATTATTATTTTTTGTTTTCTCACTTTCTGTTTGAGTTTTCAGAAAAAAAAAATTTTATACTTTGTTTGGTTCTTTTTACGTTGGGCGCCAATTATTTGATTACACCAAAACACAACGCGTATACTGTTATTAGGTATTTTTATTGGTTATGTTAAGTTAACAATTCCTCAGAAGCGTTAGCTAGCTGAGTGATATCAAACGTTGGAGTTATGATTGTTATTGAACTCGGTAGCGGTAGCTGACCGAATATTATGAATGAGAATTAATTGATCAAGTCGAGCGATACGCTGTGCTTTATTTGGATTCAAACTTAAGACTAATCATTAATGAAATTAAAAGCTATGATTGCAGCCGGCTTCGCGGACAGTGCTGCCGCGGCGCTGTCGTCACTGCAGAACCGTCGCCGCCGTTCCAAGAACTTCAACGTCGCTGGCAGCTGTTCGGCACCCGTGGGAACTGCTGACTTTCGCCTTGTGGGTGTTGAATTGCTGCAGCTGCATCCGCCGCACCTGTGACTCTGGTCGTGGACCTCGCTGATATGCTAGGTCAGCACACGTCCAGTGTCGGTGGTTAACTTGCATACCCTAAGCGTCTTTTCTCGATTTAATTTGCGGTTAGGTTAGGTTAAGGCGGTAGCTGGGGAGAGGGGCGACTCTCAACCCAGCTCACTTGGACCTGTTAAAGGTCTGTTATGATGCCACATCGGCGTGTACACTTTCTTACTGCCTAAACCGTGGAGAGCAAGTAATTTTAGTTTAAGGGCAGTCCCATCCGGTGGCTTGTATGTATTTGGACAGATCCCTGGTTTGATTTCGGTAAGAGAACCAGACCGGACCGGAGAAACCAAAGTCTATGGTTTCTGAGGACCAGGCAGTGGCATAAAAAGTGGGGAGCCGACTACTTCTCTTTCTCGTTCCGAAAACTCCTACAGAAATGATTGTGTGGGATTGACAGTCTGCATTCGTGCGTGTCAATCTGTCAGTGTCCCGTGATGGCTCAAGTAACTGCATAGCACTGTACTCTGCTGAGTCTATATAGCGAGCGTTTCTTAGATCGACAGAGATTTTGCAAGTTTCATTTTGCTCGAAAATTTCGTGTGACTTGCCTGGTAGTGACTTCACTGGCTAGTGCGTCGGCGACATCATTCCCTCGATGTCCCTGTATTGGGGGACCCATATTAGATAGAGTTTTAACTGCTTTGCAATCTCATTTAGAGACCTACGGCAATCATTTACAGTCGTTGAGTCGAACGATATTAAGCCTAAAGCTTTAAAAGCTGCTCGGCTGACGCACACTAAGTGCCTGTCTAGGAGGAGTTTGGAGACAATAGAAATGGCCTCTTTGATTGCCTCAACCTCCGCTTGGAACACTCTACAGTGATTCCGGAGCCTGAAGCAGCTACTCATGTTTAGTTCAGTACAGTAGACTCCACCGCAATTGGACCGCATTTGCAGGTCCTGGTTCGCCCACCTCCCAGTCCTCCCTAAGTGGGATTGATACCTGAAAAGGCATCGAGAATTGATCACTAGGGATACAGTGATCCTCTCTGATAATTGCGCTAGTCTCGTCATGATTCCCGAGTGTCCAAGCTCGGGTGTTTTCCATAGTCTGGAAAGTCTGAGAGCGGAAAGTGTAGAAACCTTAATTTTTTCATTATTTTGGACGTTGATATGCAATGACTGCATCTTTCAAGTGGCGATGTAATTACTGCACCACCAAGTGGCCCGTGTGACACCAGCAGAAGGCTGTTACGCGGGAATCCCAGGCAAAACGCAACCCTCTTCCCGCCCAACCGAACGAGGGGCGCTGCCGCATGATGCACGGCGCGTAGCCGAACTGAACGCGAACATGCAGGAAAGATAGCTGTTAGACTAATATGAGAGGAAAATTAGAACTACCCTTGCTAAAAGAACTAAGCATGCATTCAAAATATATTTACTAATTCGACTACGAGAAAGGTATGCTCATACTAATGATTTAAGAAGAGGAAGGGAATAAGTTGTAGATATTATACGGTAGAGGGAATTATAATCCGAGTATAAGACCCCAAACGGTTCATGAAAGGAATAATTCGATCTACAAAGTGAAAGGGACAACGGTGTGAAGTTTCTAGTGAATCTAATAAGAATCGTGAAGTTTATGCGGCTCAACAGGTCAGGGCTATCTACATCACCCTTGATCAAGTTGAGCATAAAAATCACACCAAGCATTTTCTACGGTTAACTAAGGATGGGAGGTTTACTATTAGCAATAACTAGAGGAAGATGGCATTCTCACACCTGCATCCCAGTTATGGCAAGCAGAGCATAGAGTAAAAAGTTTTTCTGGACTGATTCTATACGGTCCCGGTGTACTTTGTACTGACGGATTCTAAGATCGGACGAACTGGCGAGGTATAGAGAGTCTTTGTTATACAGGGGTCGTCAAATTCCTTTGACCACCTCTTTATAAACCTAAGCACGCCCATGGCCTTATTTACGATGGTAGAAATGTGTTCAGAAAACCCTAGCTTGGCGTCTAATACAACACCAAGATCATCCACCAGGGTAATTCTCTCAAGAGAACCACCGCATAGGGTATAGGGAGACAAGGGGCTAGAACGATGAAATGTCATTACTTTGCATTTCGAGACATTAAGGCGTAACAAGTTTGCACAACACCATGACTAAAATTTATTGAGATCGGATTGCAAGCGAGAATGAAATAAAATGTCCTTATACTGGACACAGAGTACATAAGTACTCGAGAGTATGTTAATACCGAAGGCAAGTCATTAATAAAGAGTGTGAAGAGTAAGGGGCCTAGATGGCTGCACTGTGGTACTCCCGAAGAAACGTTTAGTGGTGAAGAGAGGGAGTTTTCGAAGAGGACTCTTTGAAACCTGGGACAAAGATAGCTAGAAATCCATCTCAGGAGGTTGGGCGAAAACCCTAAAAGTTCAAGTTTATGTGCTAGAGTCGAATGCTTTACTAAAGTCAGTGTAAGTAACATCCGTCTGTAAGTTACCTTGAAAGCCTTTAATAATGAAAGAGGTAAATTCTAACAAGTTCGTGGTAGTTGATCGCCGCCTTATAAATCCATGCTGAGTTGGAGATATAAGTGACTTGCAGAGATGTTGCAAGTGCAGAGATAAAATCTTCTCCCAAATTTTTGGAATATCGGATAACTTTGATATACCTCTATAACTTTTTGCGTTAGACTTGCTACCTTTTTTATGGAGAGGAATTATAAACGATTCCTTCCAGATCGGGGGAAGCAAGAAGAATCAATGGACAGGGTGAATAGTTTAAGCAAGGGTCCACACAGAGCCTCGGCGCAATACCTGAGTACACAGCCTGGAACCCCGTCTGAACCCGGCGAAAACACTGGGTCAACTAGTCGAAGATCATGAAGTAGAGAACATTCGTTTAACAAGGGACTGAAAATGCCGTTCGACCTCAGTAAACCGTATGGGTACGAATGACCAGAGTAGCTTTCCTCAGAATAGGTGGTGTTGGAAGCTGCCGAGCTTTTCGGCAAGTCTGACTCCACACTTACAAATTAAAAAATTGCTCCGTTGTCCATTTGGCGTTTATTGTTCGATATTGTTTTGTGTTTTTGTTAGAAGCCGTGGCCGTGATCTTAGCTTTAGGTGTTAGGTGCCTTCGACGAAGAGGACTGACCGACTGCCTGGCGGAAGGGTCGAAGCATTCGATTATAAGTAATAAGAACTTTGCATATGTGTGTGCTTGTATGCACTGAGAGCGTACATGGGATGAGCGCGATAATAGAAAGCTTAAGAGAGGAGTTCTTGACGTTACTTAAGATCTATTAACGGCTGCTGCCGTCGGAGATTTTTAGCGCTTTCTATGCAATCAATACACGCATCTAATAGAGAATTTTCCAGAGCTTTTAAAAATCATACTTTCACGAAAAACGCTCAAAATATGATTTTGTATGGGATTTAAGAGCTGTGATAGCCTGTCACAGCCTCGCACGAAAAAAAAAAAAAGTTCAAAATGGCTATCACAGCTCTTAAATCCCATACAAAATCATATTTTGACCGTTTTTCGTGCGAGGTTGTGACAGGCTATCACAGCTCTTTAATCCCATACAAAATCATATTTTTGAGCGTTTTTCGTGCGAGGTTGTGACAGGTAAATCGGTATAGAAGCCAAACGGCTACGAAGCGCACAAAGGGCTTTTAGACTTAGGTAGTAAATAGTTTAAAGAACATATACAATACAAATCTTGGTTGTTATGAATGAATATGCAGGCTAGTATTTCTACCTTTACCTGTCTTTTTGACCAGGTTTTGCATGCAAGAATTAGATATGTGTAGATCATTTTAAAACTTGCATATACCATTCCGGCAGAGGGAGAATCTTTTGACAACAGCACGCCAGCCAAGGAAATACAAAAGACTAGGAACAAAATTATTCAAGAAAAATTCTTAGACAAACTATCACTGAAGGTGGACTGCCCCAAACAAGGATTTGGAAGCACAAACGATGGAAACTCATCACGGAAATTCTTTGAGAAAAACGAAATTACTGCAGAAATAACTGGGGTGGATATTGACATTATCAAATTTGAATATTTTAAACTGCAAAGAAAAAATAAATACCCGTAAGTTCGGTGAATATGCCTCGAAGACTGCAGAGCTGTTACTGGAAAAAGAAAGCTGAAAAGAAGCTAACTCCCACGTTTCATAAAATTCTGGCACATGATCAAATTTTAATTGAACATCAGGGCCTACCAATTGGAGAGATGTCAGAGGAAGCCCAGGAAACGAGAAACAAAGATTACAAAAAATACAGGAATATGAATACGTGCAAGACATCACGAATTAAGCAAAAGCAAGACCTTTTCAACATGTTAGCAGCCTGTTCAGATCCATATATTTCATCCATTAGATATGTGAGATCACAAAATAAATCGGCAAGCAGTTATTATTCAGAAAAAAAGTTTATTAGATATTCCTCCCACTAAACAGGAAGTGGAGGAATATTTTACAGAAACAAAAAAGCAGATTAAATTTTAAAAGTTTTTTCTTTCAAATGCAGTTTGTTTCATGAAGATATCTTTATTTGTTCAGAAGTTATTAATTTAGCAAGCTGAAACGGCAGAATGCCCCACTGTGCGACGTCGTTGACCCGGACCGAGGGTTGTGGTGTGCGCCATTTGGCACGTTGTTGAAGCAGAGTCAAGTACTCCTCACTCCAACACTTCCAAAAGATCTGCTGGGCATCTGCAGGCGACTCGCTGCCAGCGATCGAGTCGATTGAAGTTAGGACCCGTAACGTCTGGCTCAGGAGGAAACTCCATCAGCGGACGACCAATTAAAAAATGTCCGGGTGTAAGGACGCCAAGATCTTCAGGGTTTTCTGAAATCGAGATATGTAAGAGGAGGAGAATTCATTACAGCCTGGATTTGGCAGACCAATGTCCGCAGCTCGTCGAATCCAAAAAGTGACGATCCCAAGGCGCGATAGAAATGCTGTTTGGCCGTCTTCATTGCTGCCTCCCACAAGCCGACGAAATGTGGCGAGCGAGGCGGTATTAATCTCCAATCGAAGCCGTTGTTGATGCAATGATTATGAACTTCAGCACGATGCTTCTCGCTCATAAATAGCCGCCGAAGGTCCTCTAACTCGTTCTTTGCGCCCACAAAATCGGTGGCATTATCCGACCAAATGCATCGGGGAATACCGCGCGTGGAAACGAAGCGTTTGAGGGCGCTCAAGAAAGCTGCAGCGGTTAGGTCCTTCACCAATTCCAACCAGACGGTTTTTGTTGCAAAACAAATCAACACGCAGATGTAAGATTTCATCGGCGTTCGACTGCGGCCATCTGGCTTATAGTAGAAGGGACCGCAGTAGTCAATTTTAGTGACGCTAAATGCAGGCGAATCCTGTACTCGATCCTTCAGTAGGTCAGCCATAATGTGTTCCACAAGACGAGGTCTGGACCGGCAGCAGATGACGCATTTTCGCAAGGCGCGAGCCACAGATCTCATGCCGCCGATGGGCCAAAACTGTAAGCGAATCGCTCTAAGTAGCGACTGCGGACCAGCATGGTGATGATTCCCATGAAAGTGGGTAATGATGGCGAACATCAATGGATGATCCCTGGGTAAAATGATTGGGGGGCGTGCATCGAAGCCGAGAGTTGAGTGCCGCAGGCGGCCACCACAACGAATTACGAATTGAACGATGCGACATAACAAATGCGATCCTTTGCGAAGGTCCTCAGAGAAGAGATCCGGTGACTTCGTCTTACTGATGAACTTCTGAACGTAGCCAAAAATGCGCAACATGACTCCAAATGAGTTGATGTGCTTAAACGAAAATGTACGAAAACGGATGAGTGTGTGAAATAGCTTGGCCTGAATAATGTGACCAGACATAAGCAGATCATTTAACGAAAGACCAGATGTGGAAGCTGCAGAGCCGTCGAATACGACCCTCAGCTTTGTTGTGGAGCTGTCCTCATTGATGACGCAATGATGTGGCAAGAAATATTTGCACTTGTGCCTATCTTCCTTGGGCACCAGAGACATATGATCGAGGGACAGGTACTCCTTCATAAATGCCGAATATTTTTTATAAGGAGCTGCATTACGCCCGAGCTTGCGCTCCAAATTTTCCAAGCGCCGCTTTGCTTGCAAATAAGAATCTCCCAAGGACTCTAAACTTCGCTTCATAGGCAAGCGAACAGAGTATTCCCTGACGGTAACCGAGTGTGATGGTTGACGAAGTGTTCCTCGCAGTGAAGTTCCTCCTTGGTTGCCCTAGCGATTGGCTCAAAAGAGAACCAAGTCATCGAGCCGAGTGCTGTGATTGGTGTCATCCGAAGATTGGGTTGCGATAAACAACCCGAGCCGAGTGCCCGCCACCAGATAGAATCCATCCGATATGTGTCTTCTGCAGCAAAGGTAATCCAGGCGCCAGCTGAATTTGTCCCACACACAGAAACTCAAAGAAAAGTCCGGCTCCGATGAGCAGATCTATCCGCTACGGCTTATGGAACGAAGGGTCAGCAAGCTGGATATTCAAAGGTATAGGCCAATTAGCAGTGCTACTTGAGATGCAAGGTTGACTGTCCGTAATCCTCTGGGCAACGACGGCAGTGATGCTAGTGGTGAAATCTGAAATCCGCGATTTCAGAACGAGATCCACCGAGATACCTTCAGTTGAGAAGCTAGCATCTCCTATGCCAGAGACTGCAGTAAGCGACTTAGTTTTTGCAGTCGAAGCTGATTAGCTAGCCGAGTAGTTACGAAATTCAATTGCGAGCCCGAGTCCAACAATGCGCGACATGGTATGAAAGTTCCAGCGCTGTGTTTGACGAGAACGACGACGGTGACTAATAGAACAGGCTCAGATGGACGCTGGGATATATGAGCTTTCGGCGAAATTGAAGAAACAGGATGGAATGTCTCTGTTGGACAAAGGAAAACCCTTTCGTAGGCAATTGATGCATAACAAGAGCCTCTTTGCTTCCTTGTGACGATCATTCGGCGATAGAGTTTTGAACCGTTGACAATTGGCAATCATATGTGAGTGCCACAATAAAATTAGATTTAAGCTCCGTCAATGATTCCAACAATCCTCACAGATCATATTCATCCATTTGGCGCAGGTTTTCAAGATCCATCTCTGTGCGTATGGACTCTAGTCTGTCCGCTATGCAGGGAATTGGGTGCTGGCTGCGTTCGCATTAACCCTGTCACCAGTTGGAGAATTGCCAACTATCACAGTATTACTATCATTGCCCATAGCCAACGATCCACTCCTTCTACTTAATTTCCTCTTGCCTATGGTTTCGGCTATAGACTGTTAACGCGGAGTGTATAAGTCGATCAGAAATAAATAAAATGTATGTCCAAAATGAATGTGCCGGCAATGCAACGAAGCGACTACCGAAAAGAACCAACAGTTATGCACAAGCGAACGATCGAGATGTTTTGCTCTGTTTCGAATTCAGCCGAGAGCTGGCTGAAGCAAACGAAGAAAGAGGAGACGAACAAAACTAACGGACCACGCTTAGAACTCTATGCAGCCGGTCTCGACAGTGAAGCTGCGCAGGCTGAAGCAGAAGACGAAATAGAAGCGAAAACGAATGGCGGGTGGCTAGGAATTCCACGGTCGGCCACAACGATCTTTGGTTCGCTCCTTTCGGCAAATCTTACGTTAAACCTTCGAATGTGATTTAACGAGCTGCATGAATCACTTTTACACACGAAAAGTCCACGGCGATCACGTCGGGTCAACAAAATGTTGGAAGCTGCCGAGCTTTTTCGGCAACTCTGACTCCACATTTACAAATTAAAAATGTCTCAGTTGTTAAGGTTAAAATTTGGCGTTTATTGTTCGATGTTGTTTGTGTCTTTTTGTTAGAAGCGGTGGCCGTGAACTTAGATTTAGATGTTAGGCGCTTTCGACGACGAAAAGGACTGACCGACGGACTAACGAAAGGGTCGAAGCAGTGGATTATAAGTAGTAAGAACGTTACATGGTATCTGCGTGCGTGTATGCACTGAGAGTGTACCTATGATGAGCGCGATAACAGATAACTTAAGAGAGAAGTTCTTGACGTGACTTAAGAGCTATTAACGGCTGCTGCTCCGAACAAGTGGTTTGGAAAAATTGACAAAAAAGATCGGCAATTGCCTGATCATTATTTGCCGACGTATTACGAAAAGATAGCGAGGATGGGTGTGCGGACGTTCTACGCTTTCTGTTTACGAAGCTGTAAAACTGTTCTGGGTCCTGTGAAAAACGTATCCTGCATCGAGATAGGTAGTTCTTATAGTATTGAGCATTAAGAACGGAAAGGTTTGAAGTTGCAACATGGTATCTAGGGCGGAACCCTGTAGTTCCCAGATAATACAAAACTCTGCCATTCATTGAACTCGTCTGAGTTTGTTAAGAAAAGTTTTCTTTTCTAGGGCTGGCCACCATACACACAATTCCTTGCAGCACGATTGGTCACAATATTCTCATTACAAAGTACTTTCTATCGTTTTCGGCAACTTTGCCGTGTAATATATAAACCCAATTTACAAATGCCATCGACTGCGTAAGTATACACTCACACATATTGTATAGACATTAGCTTTCGGCTTGAAGTTTTTGGTCTTTCCCGTCTCGAGTATTACTCTTCTCGGTCATCTTCCCTCTAGAAACGTTTGTCACGCGGGTAACTCTTTGTGATCATCCTCTCGCTAGAACCGTTTGATAACTCTGCTTTTGCTATTTAAATGGATGCTGGAAATGACAGCAATCACCGCTGCTAGAAACAGGCTGACTTTTCTGAGGTGTAAAATACCGTTAATTTGCGAAACGTTGGAAAGAGTGAGTACTTGGGAGAGTGAGTTGGCAATTTGTGATTACTATATGCTAGTTGTAAGGCTAGAAGAGATCAAGATGCTGTGGGGCACAATTAAAACACTGCACAACGAGCTCCAATAATTGGACGACGACTTGTCTCGCAGTGGATCATGCGAATACTTTGATTATCGTTTCATGCCGATGAAGGCTTTCATTCGGAGTGAAACCGCCAGTAGTTTCCCTCACATGCCGCTGATGGGTCGCGATCATGGTTAATGGTGCGAAAATGAGATGATGGTTCCAACGATGTGGAGAAATTATAAAACATTCGCATATATTTGATATGACAAATCGATATCCGGTTATCACTTAATTTTGCGTTTTACTTTTTAAATCAAAACGGTCCGTTTTCATTTTGAGTGGTTTGCGTTGTCGCCAGTTTAGTGCGTTAAGAGCACAATTGAGTGTGTTACACGTGCAAAACAGAGGTTTTTATTCCGATGTATCGATACCAAATCGGCAGCTGATAGCACGAAAAGCTTTGTTGCCCTGACCAATTATTTTAGATACAAATTTGAACAAATTTCTTTTTGTGAGTACGAATATTTGTATTTTAAAAGTAATTCGGAAAGTTTTGCAGAAGTTACAATCGGAGCATATTGAAAAGTTATATTTTTGTTCCATTTTCTTGTTCCCCGTCTAATAGTTCTATACTTTTCAAATTTTGAAGTTCAATAGTTCGATTACGATATCGAAATTTTACAATTGTCAATCGATCTGGTTGTTAGAGTTAAAATCATAATTCTTACAATATGAATATTGTTCGTAATTTTTTGTCCTACCGTCTCGCAGTTGGTTATTATGCGCGCAATACTCTGGGCAATAAAATAGTAAAAAGAGGTAGTCATGTGTAAGTATTCATTAATAATTTAATTCGAGTTGAGTTGATATTCTTATATAATATTATTCAGTGTGTCATACCGAAATGCTCCTCCGGAGCATTCAAAGGCGACTAAAATCGGAGCTGTAGTCGTTGGTGGAGCAATGTGGTGGTGGGTAATATGGCACTTATGGCATGAACCCGATCACATAACGGTATGACCTCATCTATAAATATATATGCAATATATAAAGAGTTTTTTTTAATTAATAGGGAGAATTCGACTACCCTACCCCATCAAAATGGACCAATTCAGATTTGGGTATTCCAAGAGATGATGCATAATGATTCGCTATGATTCAACAAATCTCGTATTAAAAGTAGCTCATTAATTAACGCTGAAAAAATTAAATAAAAAACGCTTGGCGTTTATAATTTCATCGATGTACTATTTTATACACGACCTTGTAAAATAGACAGCGTGCAGTGGTCAATTTGTATGAATCGCATAACTGTGGGTGGTATTCCTACCAGATATCATCTGTGACTACATCAAGTATTATCCTTCTTGACCAGCATAAAGAGACCTATGTCTCGGCTTTAAGTCTGTGCACAATGGTTCAATGTATATAAATGAAGAAAGCGGTTGTCCACTTATTTTGAGTGGACATATCGGGCTGCAATTTTACTGATGTCTGTTCTATAATATGTAACAAATTGGCAAGGCAAGAGTTATAGACACCAACCAAAAAGTATTGATTTATACGATTTCACAGTTTAGATGTATCAGCCTCATTTTTGTCTATAAATTTCAGGCCCTTCTATGGCACCCAGAATTCTAGCTCAGTTGGAACATTCAGCCAGGCTCCGGTTTTCACTTTCACAAAAGTTTTCCGATTTACTTTTGAATTCACATAAATTGGTGCTCCCGTTTTCACATTTTTCCGCAAGATTGCTTCGTTTTCAAAACGAAAACATTTTCCTCGGCGAAATGAAAAGTGAACGGCTTTTATACAAAAAAAACGAATCTTAATTGCAAAGGAAAAAAATAGATGACTTATTAATGCATTAACATAAATTTGACACCAATACCAAGACAATTTAGCTTGTGCCTTTGTTGGAAGCTGCCGAGCTTTTTCGGCAAGTCTGACTCCACATTTACAAATTTAAAATTTCTCAGTTATTAAGGCGCTTTCGACGACGAAGAGGACTGACCGACTGACTAACGAAAGGGTCAAAGCAGTGGATTATAAGTAGTGAGAACGTTACACAGTATCTGCGTGCGTGTATGCACTGAGACCGTACATAGGATGAGCGCGATAACAGAAAACTTAACATACTTTAAACTTAAATTTGCCTCAAAAATAATTGGTCAGGGGAACAGCCATTTTCGTTTTGGTAAAACAGCAGACCCAATCCGATTTGGTTATCGGAACGTTTGCAAGAAATAAGATTTGCACATAACAGACTGTTCTCATAACATGTGCGTAACATGCAGAACATTTGCAATCAATGGTGCAACCAATT